>JACBWW010000002.1:9819793-9910471 GCA_020086605.1 Lanius collurio
GGGCGCCCCCCGGTGGCAGCCGCGCTCTCTGCCGCCGGCCCGCGGAGGGCGCGGGGTCCAGAGCCGCCCCCGGGCCGGGAAGCTCCGTCCTCGCCGCGCCGAGGGGCTGTGCGGGGCCAGGGGACCGCAACGAGGCGTGCCGGGGGCACGGGAGGGGCACGGCTCGCAGGGAGGGCGGCAGGCCCAGCGCTCGTCACTGCCCTGCCCGAGGGACCCCTGGAGAGCCGGGAGCGCCCTGCCGGGAAGGGCTGTGGAGGGAGGAGAGCCGTGCCCGCAGACGGCGGCCCTGCCCCCTGCCCAGTGCCCGGCCCGAGGGGCCTGCGGGCCCTCACGAAATTTCTCAGCGTGGATTTAGACAAGAAGCACACAAACCTTGTGAAAACATGCCTGTTGGTGTCAGGTTTTACTTTAAAAAAAAAAAAAAAAAAAAAAAGTTATATAAACAAGGATTATCCCCTTCTTATCTTGTCTTGCTAGGGGGATTGGAAAATTCCAACATCTGGATTGGCAGAGTTCCTTTCATTTGTTTCATTTTCTAGTCACTTTTTTTTTTTTTTTTTTTTTTTTACTTTTTCCCCAGGGAGATGTTTTCTCCCTTGGATACAAAGCCCTGTGGATTGCTGGTGTTCAGCCAAAGGCTTGTGTCTGTGGAGGCCCAGTAGTTCGTTCGTCAGGGCATAGGTGACTTCTGCATCAATGTCGGGCTATAGGAGTCATCCTATTCTTACCCTGTTGCTACCCTGTTCCTCCTGCCCTCTGCCTCTGCCCTCTGCTGACTGTGTGGCACACCAGAGCTTAACCTGTGAGCTGGTATCCAAGGGGGTAATACATCCTTGTATCAGAAACCCCAGGAAAATCAGGGGGGGTACAGGCATTGAGGAGAGGGAAATGAAGTCAGAAAAAGCAGTTCTTGTCCCTGACCCTACAACTGTCCTTTTTGAAGCCTTCATTTCTTAAAAAATACTGCAGGTTTACTGCAGACAGAAATAAGAAATGCCAGTGTTACAGATCTGGGCTACACACACCGTCCTTAACCTGATCTATTTCTGTAACATCACTCATAGGGATAGCAGGGTGAACAAGGACTAGGTAACATTGACAGGAGCTGTTCAAATGATAAGACAAAGTATTTTTTAAATAGTCTGGCAGATATATTTGTCAGATAACACTGCATGTGCAATAAAACTCAGATGAAGAATCAGAGGAATTTGGAACCCAAGGCAGCAGCATTTTATCAGGATTTCATGTATTCTAAGTGCATCATTTTGTCAGTACAGAGGAGGTGTTTTACATAGTTTATGAAAATATATTTACACATTTCAATATGGTGTCACTATTGTGCTCACGCGCAAGATAAAACTGAGTCTCAGTAACTGCAACAATAACGAGATACATCAAATGACTGAACAGATGAGCTGCTGTTATGGTAAGTTCTCTGTTATTCTCTTTGACTCATTTTAGAAAAAATTTGCAACACCAGGTTTTTAATAGAGTTGGTTCAGTCCCTCTCCATCTGCTGTGCCTTTACCCCTCTTAAAAAATTACAGAGGCCCAATTTGATCACAGGCCTGAAACAGATTTTGAAATTCTTATTTACCATATTAAAAAGAAGCAAAACATTTTCCACCTTATCAGGCTTCATTAAATGCTAACCACTTTTCACATCTTTTTCTTTCACTGGGCCATTTTGTTATCTCTCTCTATTGGAGTGTTCATTTGGCAACATATTACCTATTCTATAAGAAATAAGGTAAAATAAAAGAAACTTTCAGAATTGTCAAGTTCTCAAAACTGTGACTGAAGTAATTAGTGTGAGTACACAGCATTTCTTAAGCTCAAAAGCTAATTATTCAGCAGATGCTCATTGAAATAAGAAACTGAGGCCATTTTAACCAAGAGCCTCTTAAGAATTGCCCTGTGAGTTTTCTAGGGCAAGCTGCTTTGCTAGCACTAGTGCACTGTGCAAGAAAGGGGAAAATTTCTGAAAATATATAAAATGTCTTATCTGCTGCTAGTCAAACACAAGTAACAGAGTATTTTAGATTTCGCTCTCTCTCCCTGCCAGGATAAGTATTTAAAGGCTGGGTACTCAAAATCTCTTCTATTTACTTCAAGCTACATTATTTGGTCTAATAAGTGATATTATCTCTGTCTACAAACCTCATACAATTGTATGTCCTCCATCAACTTTGTATGGAGTAGAGTATGTATTTGAAGGCAGAAATGAATTCCTAGGATTTTCCAATTATGGGAAAAGACACCAAGCTTCTGCACACTTCTGTTTTGTACAGAAACTAAATAGTTATATTTTGGGTTGCTTATAGGATTATAAGGGGTATATACTTACACTTTGGGTTGCTTATCAACAGGTTGCACTAAGGCTAGTCTGTGATCCAATAAGGAGATGAAGGGTATGGGGATGAATAGAAAATATTTCTAAGTAGCAGGCAGAAAAAAATTAGTGATTATCACAGAGAAAGTTTCAGGGAAAAGGTTTGAAGACCAGTAAATCCTTAACCACATGCTGTAAACAGGTGCCTATCAGTGGAGTGGTCGGGACAGGTTGGTTTTGTGTGTTGATGGGGCACAACACTGTGTGCCAGGAAAGTGGAGAATTCGAGAAAACATGAGGTGTTAACCTTCTTCATGGACAATTACTTACAAAGAAAGACTGAATTTTCTTTGGTGAATGCAAGTGAGCAAAGCTGCTGTTGGATGGAGCAAATGAAGTCTGCAGTTCTGAGCACCAGCTTCTCTGCCCTTGAGGATGGACGTGGGATAGTGTCCCTGCTCCTGGAATGCAAGTAGAGAGCAGTCCCATTCCCATCAGCAGTCACGGAGGAAACAGTTGAAGCCTGTGCTCAGTCCTGCTTCTAAAAACCCCCTTCTCTCTTCTTAAACCCCTTTTAATACACTATCTCATCTTCATCTGGTGGGACTCTTTCAGTGGCCAGGAAACACCACAGGCCTTGTACTGCCTCATATCCTCACGCTGGTTTAATCAGGACAAATGTAGCCATTGAAAGTATTTGGGGCAGCAGCACGTTTGCTTTGGGATGCACAGTCAGCCAGTGTGGTGCGTTATTGCAGCTGTGCCCTGGGATGGTAAGAGAGGGTGACAACTGGTCTGTCACAAGTCACCTTGTGTGTGACTTTGCCCTATAAGGAGAGGAGCAACCTCTGATGGGCATCTCCCCCTGTCCCTGGCTCTGCAGAGAGGGACCTGCTGCAGGGCAGCCTGCCATCCCATCGCCTCACGTCTTGGTCTCTGTCTGAGCTGTCACCTTTAGAGACCTTGCCTGACATTTTAACTAAGCACTTTTACATGAGGGATGCCAACGCACAGATAATCACACAGATTTTTACAAGGACCTGTTTCAATTGTTGATACTTACTTGGAGATGCTTAGTTTCAATTCACAGTTTCTGTATTGAAGCAGTGCTGTAGTTATTTACCATGACAGATAAAGTCAGTGCTGTGGAGAGGCTGCAGTACTGGGAGCTTGTAGCTAGGTGTAGCTGAAGCCCTGTCTTTCTTATTGATTAAAGTATTTAAAAGAGCAGCCTTTTAATTTGATTTATCGTATACATTTTAACTGAATTAATGTCGTCAGAATGAATAGTGATGGATGCTTATGGAGTAGAGTCTTTACCTAATGCAAGAATTGCAGCTTGGCAATTCCACAATGCATTCACAAAAATTAGATTAAAACACTCAACTGATTTCCTCTAGCCCAAACCTCTTAGTCCAGGGGGCTTTTTGACATGGTTTGTTTTACATGTAAATATTGCAAGCAATGAAGTCCTTTACTAGAGGACTGTGTTGTTTTCCCCCAAGCTCTGTTACCAAGTTCTGTGTTTAAAGGGCAAGATTGGCTTCACAGGAACCAGTGAAGCAGAGCATTTTTAAATTCCAAAGCTGATCTCTCAGTATTTTGGCCTAAGGAAGGAAAGGAGACTACTTTTCTTCCTTGCCTTTCCTTCAGATCTATCCAGCTCTTATTCTACGTAACAACTTTGCCCTGAATGACATTCTCATAACTGTGATTGAAGATAAGGCAAAGTTCAGGAGGTACATTCTATTCTCTCTCTTTTGTTTTGTGTGGCGTTTTTTGTTTGTGGTTGGTTGGTTTTTGTTTTGGGGCTTTTTTATGGTTAACTTTCAAAAGACAGTGGTCTTGAATTGTAAAGATTAACAGGACAATTTAATTATTTACCTGTGATTTTTTTCCAGATAAGTTTTATAACAAAAATCTAGATCAGTGATCTTTGGATCCAGTTCTGACCCAGGTAACTGCTTGGCCAAGTCAAAAATCAAGGTGTGACTGATGGCTTACCCAGTGTAGCCATAGCCTTGGGATCCCTTTTGGAGTGCAGGCAGTACTTTATGCCAAAACTGCATTGCATATTCTAAGTCTAATGCAGTTACTTCAGCTCCCCCCTAAGTCACCCCACCAGAATCAGTGGGCCTAAAAGTGCTCAGAACACATTATTCATTTCAAGGGGACTATATGTTGTTTGGTCAGGGTCCATAGTGGTGTAAATTAGTCTTGGGTCTTTTAAGTCCTTCTGGAGTGGTGTTGCTGGAGATGCTGCTTCATCAAGTTAAAGTGTTGCATGAGCACAGCAATGCTGATGCAGTCATGAACCATCCTCTCTAACTGCAACACCTCGTGTAACAGTGGTAATTTCAGATTGGATAACATCAGAATTCACAATCACTATGATGACTAAGAGTCTATCTGATGTTCTTATTAACTTAATTCAAATATAGTATCACATATTTGAGTATAATCTTGAAGTGGTGTTTGGGTCAGGAATGGATTAGAGTATGTTCTGATCCATATTTTGCTCTGACATTAACTTACTGGGGTTTATTACTGTTGAAACTATCCTGATAAAGAATTACTGAGACCTTCTGATTACCTTTTTTCCTCAGTCTAAAGTGAAATAACTTGAAAATATCTTCTTTCTTAGTTATATGGGTTTTTGTATCACCCTGGTAGCAGGTGGCCTTGTAACTACTGAGAAGAAAAGGAAGGTAGATGGAAATGTGATTGACTAACATTTTCCTAATTTATTTTTTACTCCCCCACAAAAATTAACAGCTCCAAAGTGCTTTTTCAGTGACTTTGGTCAGCCTCTTTCATTGTGAGGAAATTGCAAGTTGCTTTTTAATAAAGCTTAAGTACATTCATGTATCACTTTCATGTATGTCACATCTTAGGGGTATAGACACTTGTGTTTTTCTGGTTGTTCTGCTACAGTAGTAAAAACATAGATGTATATAATATTTAACATCCAAACCAATTCCCACTTCCAGTAATGCATCCTTGTTATCAGGGAGATTTTGTACTTTCCTTTAGAAGGGCAGCTTATACCTCCTTGTGCCATGAGTCACCAGATTCATGACTCCTCAGTGTTTGTTGCCGGAGATGGGTGATCATGCTGAAATGCTGCCTGACTTTCTTCTTCCACTTTGTTGATGAAGGTTACCTGGAAGATTGGTGACCTGTAGGTACCCTTGACACCCGAGAGCCTAGGAAGGAACTGGGTGATAGAACAGGACTTTGAAATTCATCGAGCCTCACAAGGACCAAGCTAGTCAAACATTGGTTGGTGACATAAAAGGAAAGAGAGTACAGAGAAAACCAGACTTAAAGAACTGTATTTTCTCCTTGCTTGCTCTTGGCTGGCATCTAGGAGGTTTCTGGGGGCCTTACTGACTGGTGTGCCCACCAATAACTTTTCCTCTTTGTGACTGGCAAAAAAGTGAGAAATGATAGGACTAAAGACTGGTTTTATGTTTTTTTTCTATTTTGTGGTTGGTGATAGAGTCCATAGTCTTATGAATGGTGACTATTGTTCTTGCCTGCTCAACTAGCTATCTCCTAGAGAGAAAAGATTATGGCACAGAAGCCAACACTGAAAAGCCTGGAGGTGCAACCAGACAGTCAGAGCCTGCTGTGCCAGGGAAGCACAGGCATGTAACAGAATGGTGGCTCTGGGTGACTTACTCACTGGCTGTCTTGCAAGACAGGGAAGACAGGCGAGACACCTAATGATGAGGTAGAAAAAAAAAAAGAGAACAACTTGAGAGAAGGTAATAGTTATTAGTCATTAGAATAGCGATATTACAATCCTGGGATTTTATTTACATTCTCCTGTGTGGGTTGTCATAGTCACAAGCTCTGAAATTTCTCAGAGATCTCAGAGATGTTTTCTGAATTTAATGAAAATCAGAATTACAGATTTCCGTGGTCATGTGGACTACAGCTCCTTTGTACAGAAATAGATTAAATTGGTTAACATTTGGGCCCTCCAGTCCTATATTTACTTAACTTAGCCCTCCTTTGTTAACAGCAGTGTGGGTTTTAGACCATCTTTACTCAAGCTGACCAGACAGGTCCCATGAATTTGTCAACCCATGTAAACCCTTTGCAGAAAGTGAAGGCACATAAAGCACACAAAGACACAGAACATTTTTGTGAGGTGGACCTCCCTTTCACTCTAAGCATGCAGCTCTGGTCCTCATGTATATAAAAGCAAGCATGCTACAATTAAAATAGAAAAGAATCTGAGCACATCTTGTTCCCATCTGCATGACCTTAGGCAAGTCGTTATTTATTGTTCATTAACATGTAACACTTTATGTCTCAGTTTACCCTTTCAAATAATGAGTACAATGTGCTTTTTGCAGTTTGCTGCTGCTTGATGCTATAATTATTTAATAAGGTTATACTACAGTCTTGCATGCAAGCTATTACACAACTGGAAAAAATTGGAAGCCACACAAATAAACCATAACTAGTGATGTATATTGCAATGCTGTAGAAACATAGACAATATTACAGATTGGCTGATGATGAGTCTCCACATGAACTAGAATTGTTCTCTCTGATTCCAAGTGGGGGGCTAAATAGTTAATTTTCTTCCCTTAGTTCAGCAATTCCCCATACTCCAAATAGTTTGAGAGTCTCAAATTACATAGCTGCTCTGAGGCTATTGAGAAGCACTGAGATCTAACCCATCCTCTCCTTTAGAATGCTGTTAGAGGAAAAACACTCTTTAAATTCATAGTATTAGAATTTTGGAGACACATCCGAAGATACCTAAGGCTAAATATTATGCTATATCTGTCTGCATACTCCTATTCAAGTCCAGGATCTAAATTAGAGGCCAAATTGCCTTTCTCAATAAATATTACTTGCATATGCTTTTTATGTACACAAAATGAAGATTTACTGTATTCTAACAAGTTGGGGACATCGGTGTCACCTCTTGAGGCAGCTTAGTAAAATTTGTCTTTCATCTTGGTAAAATATGAAGTTCACTCTCACCTGATCTTTCCTTTATTCATTCTTTCATCTCTTGGGTTTTATCTTCTTCTTTATTAATTTGGTCTCACAAACATTATTATATTTAATAAGATGCTTATACATAGACAGCTAGAAAACCCTTATAAAAAATCCAGTTGACACAGTTTCACAGTTCTGATCTGCCAATGCCAATATACCTCTTGCATCCTTTTGCATTTTCCATGTAGTGATTCTCTTTCCATGCATGCCTTAAAATAGGTCATTGATGTTTACATCAGCAGCAGTTTTGCAGTTTTAGACGTCACACAGTAGTGCTGCCAGTTCTGCTGATCGCGAGATCATTCCTTCTGAACTAGCAGTTCATAGTCTCCCCTGTCATTATCCTATAAAATAAGATCCTCATTAGGACTTATTTCACCACCACTGTCTCTTATTTTCCCCTCTTCTTTCTACAGATCTTTATCTTTCACCACAAATGCTCCCCTAATTTCTAAGCTTTTTTAAAGTGTTATCTCAATCTGTATCATTTTCATTTTGCCAGCCCCTAATCTTTCCTCCAGTAGTTCTAGACAGGTTAGTCATAACCTCAGTCCTCCTCAGCTTCCTTATGATTATCAGCAGAATTTGGATCTTGTCCTTTCCAGAGAAAGATGCTTGGCTCCAATTATGAGATGCTTTCCTGCCCATGTACAGCCCATACAGCTGAGAGATTCAAGCCTTCAATTTCTAATTTGTTTTATTCTCTATGCTGCTCACAAGCAGGTGCTGCTTGGGAAATCAATGACAGCTCCACACACGAAGCAGCTGCAAGACTGAGACTTTAATGACTCTTTTCCATTTCTAATTTTTGTAAGCCAGTTCTAACAGCAATCTAAAATAAATTATACATATTGATAATGAAACTGATGCAAGTGAACATTACTGGCAAATGGAAGGATTTAGAAAAGGGAGGAAAAGACCAAGAAATTACCTTTTACAATGCAAGTCAGTTTACATTAACATACCAGGACAGATATTTTCTTCTCTACAACTCACCCTTGACCAACATACCACTGGCATTTAAAAGACTTCCCAATTACATTTGATATATGACTTACAGCATGATCACATCTGAATTGGGCACAGAGATTTCCCCCAGCAGGTTCACAAAAAGTCTGGGGTTGATGGTTGACTTGGCCCAATTCTGTTCCCACAGTGTGTTGATAGAAGATCATTTCAAGCTAGAGGAATATCATTAAAAAATGAAATTGCATTACAAAAATAGATTGTTTCAAGATTCAGTACCTTTCTGAAGTTTCATGCTAGATCTGTGTTTGCTTATAATGGTGTAAATCAGCATTAACTTCACTGCAGTACCAGAATAACTGGAAACAGCTAATACTGCTCTTTCCCTTCCCAGTAAATTACCTTTTTATATTGGAGAAGAGTTCTTTTCAAACTGCTGATTTGCATTCAGGTGTGACTGCATGCCTCACCTGAGGGTTTTCTTTACCTTTTGTGTGATTTTTCAAGTGAAGCTATTCTCAACTCTGCCAAATTCTCCAAGTAGCACATAGCATAATGTATTTATGTAGAGTCTGTCTCTTGGGCAAGCTGAAGCAGTGGAAATTGCCCGGAGAAAATTGAAACCCTGATAATTGATTTTGCTAGCTCTTAAAGTTTCAAAAGACTTGAATCTTTCCAAGAATAAATCAAAAACTGTTCAGTAGCAGACCACAGGGATTCCCTCCAGATTCTTAGAGTGGTTTCCTTGCTAAAATGCAGAAATTATATTCTTAGTGATGTAGATTAAGAATTAAATTGTTTGCTTAAAATAGTTAAGTCTGTTGCCTATTGGGGTTTTCTGTGTCAGCTAATTTGGCTGCGTTAAGTGCCATTGGTAGTCAGGATCTTTGAGCTGTGGGAGAAAAAAACGTGGCAAACATTAGGTATATGACAAACCCTTCAGGCCATAAAATCTTATTAGAAAGCAAATCACAACCTTCCAACCCTTTTGAAATTGATGTGGAGCTAGGAAATCTGTAGAAAATTGATACAGTGTGGAATGCAAATATATTACTCCCCCTCCCCTCCTTTTTTTTACATTAACACTAGACTATACAGGAGAGAAATTATTCCCAAGAGACCACCATGGAAAATGTCCTATTGGTCAAGGTGTTTACAACATTTCTATAGAAGTAAATTAAACCTAGTGGAGATTGGTCTTGAAAAACTTTTCATTGGAACATCCCAACACTGTTTTAGTTGTAGGTGCCAATGGCAGAAAAACCCTGCCAGATGGAGCAACCTTCTGACTTCTTGACCATTCTTCACATGTCACTATGCTTTTGTGTCTCAAGACCCATTGTGGGGGCTCTTTCTAAATTCAAATTATACATTTTGCATTTATAGGCATTTCTAAATTCATCAACAACACTATATTTTCATTATATATTTTACATGCCTGCTTGTTACTGTATATTATCATGTTATAAGTATATTTTATTATTATGTAATGATATGTTATATTTAAACAGAACAGATCAACTTTATTTCATAGAATCATAGAGCTATAGAATCATAGTTCAGGTTGGAAAGGACCATCTATTTCCAACCTCCCTGCCACAGGCAGGGAAATTTCCACTAGACGAGGTTGCTGAAAACCCCATCCAGCCTAGCCTTGAACACTTCCATGAATGGGGCATTTACAATGTCTCTGGGCAATCTGTTCCAATGCCTCACCTACCTCACACTAAAGAATTTCTTCCTTACAATTTATCTAAATCTACCATCTCTCAGTTTGAAGCAATTGCCCCTCATCCTATCACTATGTCTCCATGCAAAAAAAATCCCACTTCCTCATTTTTATAAGCTCCCTTTAAGTACTGGAAGGTTACCATAAGGTTTCCCCAGACCTTCTCTTCTCCAGGCCAAACAACCCCAACTCTCTCAGTATTTTTTCATAGGAGACGTGCTCCCACATTTTTGTAGCCCTGCTCTGGACTTGATCCAACAGGTCTACATCTTTTTTGTGCTGAGAACCCCAGAACTGGACCAGTGGGGTGTCACGAGGGCAGAGTAGATGAAGAGAATCACCTCCCTTGACCTGCTGGCCATACTGCTTTTTATGCTGCCCAGGATGTGTTTGGCCTTCCAATTATATTTCTAATATAATTGACTGAAATTGTGGTATTACAGCAAATAGTTATGCCCCATCACCCTACAATTTGAAAAACCTTTATCCATCAAAAAATAAACCAAAAACTGTTCAGGAGGAAAGCCACGAAAAACTCATTCAGAGTCTTAGAGAAGTTCCTGTACAAGAATAAAAAAAATTATACTCCCACTGATAGAGATCTGGCACTCAAGTAGCAGACCATGGTAGTCCACTGAAGTCTGCATCCCTGTGTATGACAGGACTGGGAATGCTAACCTCCAAATTTTCTTCTGCTGCTGGAAAGTAGTGTCTCATGGAGCAGAGCAGCTAAAAGTTGCAGAGAGGTGCAGACAGCCCTTTCCTTGGCAGTGCAGAAGGCAGGAGAACCTCCACAGCCTCTTTGCCTTCTGTCAAAAGACTGGCCTGCAGGACAAATCAGTCTGTATGGCCTGCAGGACATATCAGTCTGTATGGCTTCCAGGGGATATTAGGGCTTTTGCAGAAACTAAGCTTTCATTTAGGTGGAAGCGGAAATAAGGCTTGCCATTGCTTGTGGTGAAAAAGAAACCCTCAAAACTATTTCAAATAGTTTTAACCAATGCAGTACTGCCTTCAGAGTCTGCATTTTTTAAAGCCCTTGGGCATTTAAGAGAGAGACTCTAAACATGAACCATCAGTCTTTCACCTAAGCCATCCCATGGGACACAGAAAGAACATACAAAACTTCCCAAAGCAACACTGGCACTGGAGGGAAGGAGGAGAGCAGGAAGCATCAGCAGGTGAGAGATGAATGTTGGAGCTGTGGAAAATGGCCTAGGAAAAGAAGGGAAAAGGTACATCAGAGAAAGACAGGAAGAAAAACCAAAAGCTTCAATAGCGTTGACTTAATGATGAGCTTCTCCTTCCATTTGGTAAGGTTGAACACATTTAATATTATATATAGCAAATGATAAATATAGGTAGAAATTTTTTTCCTCCCCTGGGAAGTCTATCCTTCAACAGATTTATGCTGCTGATGATTATGTTTAACTCAGAAACAGGCAGTTTCTTTTGTGACATTCCCTATGACCTCTGTGGAAATCCTGCTGTGCAACACAGAGAGTGTAGGGTTATTGATATGCAATCCAGCTCATAGCTGAACACACCTGTAAAATAAACTCAGTTTTGTTACTGCAGATTCTCAAGGAGTCATCCATCTTTAATGTGAGGAGGGTACATTTCTCCTCTTTCTCATGTATTAGAGAATGATTTCTTTCTTTTCCCCAAAACAGGGACACGAAATGCCTAAAACATTGCAAAAGCTGAAACTTCAGACACTGTGCAGGCCTCACAGAAAGCATTTTCAGTCCACTCTCTCCTGAGCTAGCCAGATGTAACCATCCCAGCATGAAGAGTCCAAGTGCTAGCCAGCTGGTTGTCCTCAGCATGTAAATCACCTGCATGGCAGTTTCAACACATGCCTCTAAATTTCTCTGTCTGGGTTTCCCTTGCCATTTCTAAGATGGTTATTTCAATTCACAGCTCAAAATCCAGCAGATCCCTCTTAGTCTTATGAAGCTACACCTACATACTCCCCACAAACTTAGGAATAATGATTTTATCTGCACCTTTCTATTTCCTGACTGCACCAGAGACTGTTATATTTACTTGCACATTTAGGAACAACTCAGAATATATTGCTTTGTACTACTTTTAGCTGATTTTTATAATGAGGATGAGGACCCCAAATAATTTCTTGTTATCAGTACACTCTGATGTCTCAAGGACATGACCAAGTTCCCAGTGTCCAGTGAATCCCAGCATGTTATTTGAGCTGTGATGAGGGGTCCTGTGCATGCTGTCAGGCCATTGTAAAAATGAGCTGACACGTAATAGCTTTATCCCTAGTGAATGACAGCAAAGCTGAATGTGTCTTGCCTTGTGTTTGCCAAGGGGTAAGAATATGCCAAAGTAAGTTTCTGCAGCTCAGTTGTTACTTAGCTCCTTGATAGCTCAGTTGTGCATTTTGATCTCAGAGCTGTTTTTATTTCAAAAGAAAAATTAACAGGGACTGGAACAGGAGAAGTCTTCAGTCAAATCAGGAGGAGCACAAAGTGCCCATACAAACAGTCTTACCTTCACTGGTATTCTGATCTCTCACCCTGCCCTGTCACAAACATCCCTAGAGTTTTATCTTCTCTCCAAACACATTCAGCCAGTTTCCAACCCTCTCCAAAAGATTTTCTACACAAGCCCCTGACCTTGCAAGCTCACTCCTTTTCGCTATCCCTAAATCTGTGACTTCCTCAGGAATACTACCAAGCCATCACCAGCGTATGAAAGAATTGGAAGAATTGATTTTCCCTTAAGATACAATGTCCATGCATCCTCAGATTATAGGATCTGCCTCTTCCAAGTATAGAAGTAAGACTAATGAGAAACCACCCCAAACATGAACTTTTTGCCTCACTGTCTCCACAAATACAGGAAGACCTTTTGTCCTCTCCGGTAAAAGTCTGAGATGCTGCTAACATATATACTATTTCTTGATACTAAGCTGCCCAGTACTGCTTTCTCTGATATCCCTTGTAAATCAGGCACAAAGCATTTCTGGTTCATCTGTTGCCATGAATCGGTTTGAAGCCTTACTCCAAATCATTGTAATATACATATGTTTTGCCGGTTTTTTTGTGAGCTTCATTGTTTTTCGCTGGAGATCAAGTCCCATTTCTCTTCTCATAGTCCTGGCTCCCACTTCCAGTACCAGCCTTCCTTTCCTCCATTGTTTGCATATCTGTGCATTAAACTGACCTACATCTCCTTCTAGGGAGTGGGTAGCAGAGGGTGCGTAGGTGATATGGCATCTCAAGATGGTGTTTGAATGGCTTGTGGGTCACAGAAGTGGGAAATGCTTGTTGTTGCATAAGCAGCGCTCAGCTGAACTCCCTGGGGAGTGCTCTGCTTGTTCCTATCAACAACTTTGGGCCAACCTGAGACAGCATGGTCAGATGCAGAAAGTAGGTCAGGGAGGTTATCTTGCCAGCAGTATTTGTTTGGGAGCTGCTGGGATCAGGGAGGGCAGCTACACCAGTCACCTCCTTTAGCATTTCTGCCTTAATGGAGAAGTTGGTCAATTCAGTGGAAGACCATCATGACAGCTGGTGCTAGAGCACTTGTCCTGTGAGGGGGTGTTGGGTGTTCAGCCTGGAAAAGGAACAACTTTGGAGGAGATTATCAAGACAATAGAGAGGCTCTTTATAGGAGTGTAAAGTGGGAAGACAAGAGGCATAGGCACAAGCTGGAATAAGGGAGGTTAATGCTAGGTAGAAAGAGAAACTTTTTCAGTGCCTTGACCATCAGGCCAGATAACAAGCTTCCCAGGGAGGCCATGTAGTCTCCATCCATGGAGGTTTTAGAGACTAATTTAAAGTCCTGAGAGACCTCATCTGAGATCACAGCTGAGCTTCCTTCGAATAAGAGCTTGAACTAAAGCCATCCTGTGGTCTCTTCCAGTCAGTGAGCCTATGATTAAGAATTAGTCTGTTTTTAACAAATCCTGCCCAAATCCCAGGCTACAAAGGGCAGTCACAGTTGGGAGTTCACATTTTGGAAATCTATCCTAGTCTTTGTGGTAGACACAGAAAAATTCAACCAAGTTCGACCAATCCATAGTCAATACAGACAAATTTCACTCGGCACAATTCATCAAGTCATTAAGGGTTTAAGGCTTAAATTTGAAGGGCAGCAGCTGTGTAAGTACCCTTCCTTTATTTTCTCTTTCTGAGGGCCCAGGTCTCTAACATCTCACACTATCTCTGTCAGAGCAGGGAATAGCCAACATAGCTGGCTTACGCTGCCAGCCAGCAGGCAGCTCCCCCGTGTGCCTATCAGAGACAGTCCCCTGCACAGTGCGCACTCAGCCCCTGCACTGTTTGCTCCTCCTGTGTCATTCTGTCCTTCCTCCTCACTTGGTCTTCCTGTCCCTCTCCCCTCAGTGGCAGGATTACAGAACCAGTGTCCTGTTGCTGGTGTGCCCTTGTCTGAGCTTTCTGCCTGACTTTTTTTCTCTCCTCAGCTCTTCTCTTTGCTCTGGTAAGTCTGACGAACAGCTTCCTTGCTGTCACTGCTTGGTGGCAAGGCACAAGGGCTTTAATGTAAGTACTTCCCTTTGGGACTGTCTACCTGCATTTTCTAGGAATAGCCCTAGGAAAAGTCTGGGCACCATGACACCTGAGGAAAACAGGGAGGTATCCAAGGTTATTGGTGAAAGTAAGAAATGCTTCTCTTAAGAGTGATCAGAGAAATTTAAGATTACTTTGGTAGAGCTTGTGTTGAAGTGAGACTGGGGGCCATGGGTGGTCTGCTACAACAGTCAGTGATCAAAATTCAGGACATGATTTGGCAACATGAGAGGTGAAGTAGGAGGCTTCAGAAAGCCTCCAAGTCTGGTTCTGAGCCCGTAGGGAAACCTGCCATGAAAACTCCAAACTTTTTTCAGTTTTGTGCTAGAAAATTGTGCATAAATCACAAAGCTATTCAAATGCTGTGTGTAGCTGATACAGCTGGTTTTATCACCGCTTTCTGAAGTAACACATAGGGTGTCTAGACTGTAAGAAGGTACTTGTATTTTTCTGGAGGGTGATTGGAGCTACAGTAGCCGGGGCAATACCAGAGTTGAATGTTTGCTGCTTCGAGGTGTCACTGCAAGACCAACCTGGTGTTATATGAGGATAAAAATTCAGATTTTATCAGCATATGTTGGCTGGTGCAAATATATGTAAAGCTTTGTTTTAGAGAAATGTGTGTGTATGTGAACTTCGAGTATGAAGTGTAAATACCATCACCCATTTTAGAAGAGCTTAAAATAGCTCCTGATTGCAGAGCAGGTGCTATGTCCTTCTGCTGAATACATAGCAAAAGCTAATTATAGACCAGTCTATAAACGCTCTAGAAGTTCAAGCTGCAAGAAGGAGATCAGAAAGCAAATCCCATGAGAAGGAAGGGGAAGCACACAGTTTATAAAAGATAAACAAAACTCTGTAACAGTCTTCAAGGCAGCCTGCAAGAGAAGCTAAGAAGAAGATGCTTAACTTGTGTTTTGGTCATGCCAGGAGGGTGCCTGGGCAGCGATGTCGGCCTCAGCAGTGCAAGAGGTGGGCTGGCACACCCCAAAGCGGGAACAAATCTCCTGGCAGCAGTGGGATGGCTGTTGCAGCTTTGCTAAATCAGTCATTGGCCCTTGCCTACTGACCTTTTACTTTGGAAATACTGGCTCTTTTCAAAGCACAGTGAAGGCAAATTGTGCCATAAATGTGAAATATTAAGGGATATCGTTACAGACAAACAAACTTAGCATGTAACCAGACTGATCTGAGCCGTACACCTTTTGCTGTTGTCTCTGGGTGCAGCTGTGGCTATGCTGTGTGCTCAGCTATGCTGAAAGCTCAATTTCTGTCCTGGGTTATCTCAAGTTCTTAACAGAGGAATAAGGAGAATGGCAAAGAGTCTTTCTCACAGTGGGGAGGCAGCAGCACCCTTTGGCTTTCGGGGGTGTTTCCTGCTTAGGGAGAGGAGGACCACTGTGACTATTTGTATCAGCAACCACAAGTGTCAGGTTTCCAGCCAAAAGACCAGGGCCAAGAAAGGTGCTGATCTCACAGCTGTGGAACAGGTCCAGGATGTGGGAATGCAGGAGGAAAAGAGTAAACAAGATGCAATGCTCAGACTCACTCAGACTGGTCAGTCTTCCCCCTCGCCATGAAACAGGATAAGGCTGTGTTGGAAATTCAAGTGCCTGGAGGCAATAGTAATGGTAGTAGGAGTTGCAAAACTCAAGAGGTAGATAGTCTAAAATTGGGAAGTCTGGAAAAACCAAGGAATTCCTCTTCTGGACTCAGTCACCTAATTTTTAGGCATTACTGTGTTTAAGATAGTGTGTAATGCAAACACTTTGGGTCTTGCTGAGATTGGCACCGAAAGTCTTTCATGGCCTGATAAGGGAGAATTCCTTATGTACATCAAGATGAAGCAGGCTAGAGCACAAGGGAGAACTGGGGCCCGCTGCAGTAAAATCCCCCAGCATCAAAGGCTGTAAGCAGGCAACTCTCAGATGCTGTGTCTCCCTCAGCATAACTGCAATGCTGTCTGTGGAAGCCGTTGTGCAAAACAAGGTACAGCAATCTTCACAGGCATTGTGTTTGTGCTGGAAAGCAGTTATCAGACCTCTGGTTTAGCCTGAAGAAGAACAAAATAAAACATTAGGATATTTATTTGTGTGCGTAAATAAAACCCCCAGTATGACCCAGCAGGTGGGCACTTTTGGGTTAGAAGTTCATTGCTGTGTATTTCTAGGTTTCCTGCCTGCTTACCATTCTGGGCTGGTGAATGGAAACTCAGCAGATGTGAATTGCCATGGTTTCAGACTGATTATAACTAATCCCTTTCTAGCCAGGAATGTACGTTAGGGAAGATTTCCTGCGAGGCCAGCTTGTAAACATCTTGTGTCCTTGATTCTAAACATCCAGTTTCTCTTTCATTCACCCATGTTTTTCCCTTGTTACTAAGACACACCATGCACAGATCAATTGCCACTGTTGATTTAAAGCCTACTGTATTTGCAGACATGCTTTGTGATTCGTGTAAGAGGAAACCTTTAGCCAGACAGTGCTACCACATGAGCGATGAAGTTGGGAGATGGAAGGCAGCCAAGGGAGAGAGTTGGGGGACAGAGAGAATATTTGGAAATGGAGCATTTTGCATTCCTGTTCTCCCTCTGTGATGAACATATTATAAAAATAGCTATTTTAAATTGGAAATATACTGTATGAGAGTTTTATTCTGCCTAAACAAGAGCTAGTAGTCCTGGGTTTTCTAGTTGATTGATTGCCAACTGCCAATTAGCTCAAATTAATGATTGCAATAGTAAACACTAGCCTGAACATGTCAGAGATAAACACATATTCTGTGGAGCATCTTGCTTAGCCTTTACAATACTCTTACTGACCTTGAATTAGTTGGCAGTCAATTAACTCTAGTTAAAAAAGGACACAAACAGGAGGGTAACATTCATGCTATCTGGAATTATTTACCTAAATTGCATATAAAGGGTCTAATTTTTCAATGTAAAGTAAACTCAATATGACATCAGATAGATATAATTATACAATAATTTTGCAGTGATATAATGACTATGCCACAAGGAGTAAGGAAAGAATGGGATGCAATTGTGTGACAGGTCTGTGAGACCAGGTCCAGATGCATTCCTGAGCCATTTCTGCTGACAAGTTGTATCTCTGGGAGGACTGCAGGGGCATGGATTTATAGCTAACAATTTTCAAGCACTTCCTGAGCCCCACTCAAAGCTTTCAATTATTTGCTTGAGAGATGATAACTTGTTTGACTATCTTATCTGTAAGTCTGGTCATATAGCTAGAAAATCAAATCTTGAAAAATATTGCCTTAGTGACAGCCATCATTGCACTTCCAAACATCACTTTGACTGTGGAGAGTTTAATAATGCCAAGTCATTTATTACAGTAAATGACATCTCTCTTACCATATAATGCTTTTGGCCATGTTAGTTTACAATTTTGAAAGCTGTAGAAATTTAGACACTATAGAAAATGTTACAGCCTGTTTGAACTGGGAACAAAATGCTTCCCAGTTAGCCCCATGTTTTCAAAGCAAGTTGTCTTTTAAAAAATAAGAAAGCAGCCACTTCAGATGCTGTAAAGAACCAACCAAGCAAGCTTCTTCCCCTCTTCATTCCCCACTGGCACCATTGTAAATCATATCATTAAAGAGAGGAACAAAAATCAGTCTGGAAAAGAGAGAGAAAGGACTCATGGCTGGAAAGAGCACAGAGTCTGCAGTCAAGCAGAAGTGCGGGCTAGTTGCAGAGCAAGGCCCAGCTGTGCACTCCACATCCCTGCACTACTTCATGAGGGCAACACAGAGGTGCCAGCAGCCTCTCCCTCTGAGAGGGAAGGGGCCTTCACTACTCTGAGTTTTCCTGGTGCCCAGGATGCTCTTGCCACCCTCATTTCCAGGCCCTGGGTAAGCCAGAGCAGGTACATAGGTAAGTTGAGGGCTCTGTATTTGCCTGGCTGAGTGCATCTGCTCGAAAATGGGAGAAAACAAAAGCTTCCCTTTACAAACTGGGAATAGATTAGCTGAAATTGACCCCATAAAACACCACGGACTATCAAATCAAGTTATGTGTGGTTGATTTTATTTCACTGTGATTTATTCTGCATTTTTTACTTTGTCAAAGAAGCTGTCAGCATCATGCAGCAAGTACAAGAGAAAGATGGTTTAGACCTGTTTATCTTATTCTTTGCAGTTATTGTGATGGCACCAAACCATGTCTCTTGCAGATCAAGCACCATGCTGGGCTTTCTAAGGACACAGAGCAATTTTTGGTGCACCAATTTAATTGAAAATATTTTTCGTGATTATTGACTTAAGATGTGCCAACAGGAGAGAAACAGGAAAGGAAACTAATGCAGCTCTGAAGTGAAGCTGCTTGCATCGGTAGCCAGCGTTGCAGGTAAACAGATCAAGAAAAGTAAACATGTGGCAAATAATGTATGCCAGGAGGAAAATGGTATAAGTGACTGGGGTGTCATTTCATGTGTCAGTGCTGGCAGTGGGAATAGGAGGTTTTCATTTTTAAATGTTAGATTTGGGTAGGCTTTTCTCTTGGAAAGTATGTAATTTGCATTTCTCCTTGCAGGCAAATCACCTTGGTTATTTATCTACGTGTGATATATTTGTCAAGCCAGAGCCAATGGATGAGCTGCCATCCCAAATTTCACACAAAACCATTCACATGCTGGCCAAGCTTTGGGAACAGCTTAATGGCTAATTCTGTATGCCTTTAAATTAACCCTCCATTTGTTTTTTTGTCAGGTACTGCATCAAGCATGGAGAATGACCAGTCTTCCACCTCACCCAGGCAGGACATCCAGGGGCAGAGTGGGGACAAACCTGTCCCAGGCCTGCTGTCCCCTGCTCCAGCCCCCACAGAGCAGCCAAGCACGTGGCCCGAAGCAACCATGTGTGACATCTCAGAGGAGCTTAGCCGGCAGCTGGAGGATATCATTAAAACCTACGGGTCTGCCACAAGCCTGATGGAGAAGGAAAGCACTGCTACAGGAACCGACAGGCCTGAGAAGGGAGAGCCAGGCAGCTTGGAAGATGCAGAGTATGAAGATGGAAATGAGGAGAGTGAGAAAGAGAAGCCAGCTCCTGGGGATGCTTCCAAAGCAAAGGAACCCAGTGGCAACAAGGAGCAAAAGCTGGAAAAGAAAATCCTGAAGGGACTAGGCAAGTATTTAGATAGTCACACACCCCTTCTGCAAACTCAAGAACTCCCTTGTTTTTTACCATGTTAAGTTTCTGGTGTGGATGATAAGGATCTACAGCTACTGCTGAACATTACAGTGACCATTACAACTTTTCTATAACTGATAATTTTTTTTGGTGTTACCTAACATGAAGGCTATATCAGATATTAGTCCTTTAAAAATAAAGTTTAGGATTCTATCACACAACACTGATGTACTACTGGGCCACCCAAATTGGTTAGCCAAAGCTGTCAGTCCGATGACATATGGCATAAAATGTCTTTTAGACGCAGGAAAACCCAGCCTCTCATTTGTACTGCAGTGAAAGTTTTGTTCTCCTGTCTCCTCAGGTATGACTACTCACAGGTCACAACAGTAATAATGGTGCTACTATGTGGTAAGGGAACCTGCAGAATAAATTCACTGTCATGCTCAGGTTATTTTTCATTTAGCAAACCCCTGGGCTCATCACACGGTATATATGAAATAAGCCAATACATTTGTTCTCTAATACCTCAGCCACAGCAGGGCTGTTAGTTGAGCTAGAAAGAAGTCTCAGCAAGTTTTTGTGTACGTGTACTTTCTGCTGGGCAGCCACTAGAGAGCAATGTAGTTACATTCCAATCTAACATACGTGTAAATTATTTCCCTTCCTACATTTAACTCCGGCCAATCTTCAAGCCTCTCCTTTGCATGAGAACCCGAAACCAAATGTAGACTAAGCCTGAAAAGAAATCACCACAGGACATTCTTACAGACAAGAAACCAAGCATAGGACAGAGCATGGATATTTTTCTCAAAAATTCTTTGAATGTCCAGAAGAAAGTTCCTCAGTTTCCACTGCCTTGGCTTTGGTGCAGTTACTGGTGCCTCAGCAAGCTCAGTGAAAACCCTACAACGCACAGTTCTCCATCTGCACTTGTGACAGTTCACACTAGGATTTGATTTTAGCTCATTTCAACTTACTTATGCTCATGCTGTAGAGAGAACTTACTGTGAAATAAAGGATCTCCTCCATAGACAGTACTCCTGGACTGCACTGGACTTGAAGGAGAAAAAGTCCAACCCAAAGTGGAAGGCAAATTTTGTCTCACAGACTTGGGAAAGAGGAGCATTTGGAAAAGCATGTCCAAGCCCCTGGGACCACTGGCAACTATATCTCCAGGGACATCAGGGATACTTGGTACTTGATGAACAATCAATGTTCAAGCTCTCACTTGTACCTGGGCTGAAATGAAAACCAAGAGGCATCAGAGAAGAAGCAATACCTAATTGGCTGTGCAGTGATTTAGCTGTGCACACCCATGGAGTTATTGGACTGTCTCTGCTATACCAGCTCTCTTCACCACATCAGGGAACTGATTTACACCAGTATCACTGTCGTGGTTTGACGTAGTAAGAGATGATTTGAACCAAACCACTACAGTCACATAGCCCAGACCTGGCGGGCAGTACCTACCACTCTCTGATTGTTTACTTCCACACCATAGCCTCCATATCTGACTTAATATTCCTGATGTCTTGTGTGGGTTGATCAGCAAAGGAGCTGAGTATACCAGATTTGATCCACTTTCACTTGCAAAGAGATCTGTTTCTGAGCCTTCAGGGTCCAGGCCCTTTCTGTCCTATTTCAGTCAAATGTGCCATGTGTCTGACCTAATCATATTGCAAAAACATTGAAGGAAAATCAGATTACACAGAACAAAAGTATTTCACAGACAATGCTTTTTCTAGAAGAAAGCACATTACGGAGGTCTGAAATGGAGGAAAGTTCTATCATGTTTGTTCTTATGGGGCAAAGAAAGACCCAGAAATTTATAGTAAAAATTATTTCTTTCTTTCCAAAATGCCTCATTTCACCCCGTGTTTTTACAGACCCATGCATCAAACAACCAATTTCATAATAGTACATCAACTACAAACATCCTCTAGCATCAAATTTCTGTTTCTTTTTTTTCTAAGGAAAAGAAGCCACTCTACTGATGCAAAGTTTGAATAAGCTGAATACTCCAGAGGAGAAGCTGGACCTGTTGTTTAAGAAGTATGCGGAGCTGGTTAGTATTACGTTGGCTCTTTTCTGTACAAACTGTCTATACAAGAAGGTATAAAAAATACATGACATGCAGCATGGTGAGACCTCACAAGGCAATAGTGTCTGTCCTGATAAGTGAATCCCAAAACAATTGTCATGGTTAGATAATTGTGGGTGAAAAAGAGAAAAAAAGTAAAAAAATGAGGAAAATAAGATTTGGGTCAAAAAATTGATAAGGCAGAATATTTGTACTTGAAGGTAAATATACCAAACTGACCCACACTGGAGATTGATGTCTAGACTCCTGCCTTCACCTCCTGCAAGGAGCTTTGCATGCCTCTGCTGTGGGTATTGCTTTAAATTATGTATTGGTGATGTCATCAAAATGAAAATAATACAGGACTTAGTATAAAACTTCCTATATTAGGAAGTAGATAATAGACAACTGAGACTAATCCTAAGAGAAGCCACAATACAATGAAATGAAGAGTCAAAGCCTCTGCCACCATGAGGTCACCCCTGTAACACCTACCTGACTGTTCTTCCTGCATTTAAGATGGGTTATTTTCAGATGAAGGGATTTTTTTCTGTGTAGTCAAAGGACTGTATGGCCATGAGATGTAGAAATCTTACAAATAAAAAGGATGCAGCATTTTACACTTTGTGGAGTACTGAAAAATCTGCAAAGCAGAACATTAACTTAGTAATTGGTTTTATGTGTCCATGTCTCATCATAACGTGAAGCAAAGTTTAGCTGTCACTTTTTTCATGTAAAATCCTCTGATTTCATAAATTTGGCTCAAGCTGTTTGTAGTTTATGTCATGCTTAAAGGGACTTCATGCTCACAGATTAACTGAAATAGGTTTTCTTTCTCTATAGAGCACTCTCCACTCCATTCAAATGGCACTGGAGCACTGTGTAAAACAGGGGCCATATTGCCAGTAGCCCATGCAGGAGAAGGGTGCTAAAAAAAAATTCTGAACACTTGTTTCTGACATACTGTGCAATGTCATTTAAATAAATCATCCAGTAAATACAGCTAAAACTTTGTTGGAGACAGCCCTACCCTGCTCACTTGGAGCAGCTGAGGGACGTAGTGTGATTAATGGCTTGTCAGCAGTTGGCTGTAGCTGTGACTGCTCTCCCTGCTCCTTCTTGTCCATCCCCATCACACACTTCGGATCACTTGTCTTGTTTTTGCTGAGTTGTTTTCCAGCCAGATGAGCCCCTTGGTCTGGTGAGCCGAGTGGTGACATAAATACTTGTTGGAGTTCAGGTCAAGGGAAGGTGTAGCTGTGTGACAGATGTGCTGGAAGTGGCTTCCCCTGCTTCAGGGGGAAGTAGTGCTGGGTCTGACTGTGGCTGCAGAGGTTCCTAGCCCTCAGGTCCCAATGCAACACCAACCATTCCCCACAGCCACCCAGCAATGTGTTATTTCCCTGCCAGCCCATGCCCTGGCACAGTCTGTACGACTGTGGGCACACACCGGGCTGGAGCAGGAGCTGGTGAAGGTAGAAGCCATGCCAGCAGGGATGGGGAAGTGGGACAGTGCACTCCTTTGGGCACAAGCTCTACCATGCTACTCACCAACAGAGAACATTTCATTCACTAAATCTGTATTGGGTTAGTAAAGCATTGTGGTTTACTACAGCTTTTGCCTACAAACAGCTGTTGCAGAATTGTTTATAAGTGGCTTATTTTCAGAGGTCCTAAGAGTCTCACAAGTGCTGAGTGCAAGAACAATATGCTAATAAATTAATATGAGCTCTGTCACTGTCTGCAGTGGAATCAAGACAAGACTTTTTTTCCCTAAATTGACTGTTTATTTCTCTAGGTCAGCTTTCAAAAATCATAATTCCTTCTATTTGCAGTTAATTTTAGCTTCTGTTTCATTAGTTATTCTTAAAAAATTATCACTGGGGACCCTTTTGGCATTCCCATTTACCAATGAATTGCCTTTTTCAGTGCAAAAGTAACACCATGTCTTAGATATTCCTAAGAACTTTAAGATATAAGTTTCTATTGCACAAAATATTAATGGGGAAAACAAAGCGAAAAAATGCTTGGAAGACTTCTCATATCATGGGTAAAACTGACTTTATTCTGAGCCCCCTATCTCAAGCAGAGTTTGAGTGAATAGTGAAATTTGGATAAATCATTATCCACTGAGCACAGGCTATGCATGCAAAATGTGAAGCAAAAAGAACACTTTTTATGTTTTTCAATGGAAAGGGGAAGTGGACAAAAACAAGCTTATGGAGGAAAAAAACCTCAGCAATAATTACAGAAATGCTTTTTTTTTTTTTCCTACAATACTAGAAAAATTATTTCAGCTAGTGCAGCTTGATTAAATGCAAAAGCCCTTATTGTGATCTACAGGAATAAAAATAGACAATGCGTATGTTAAAAGTTGGACATAAACTGTAAATATACTTCAAGCTGGTGAGAGCATTGTTTTGTGGTACACTTAGCTGTGATTTGATTACTAATACACACAGCTCTCTACTGTAAGCATAAATTTCTGAACATCTGCAAAAAACGGATGAAAGTGTAAAATGTGATGCTGTTGACTGTCTTGTTTGAGCTCCACATCATTCCCCAGTGCTCACAGACTTTCCCAGTCATACTGGGGTTAATAATAAGTACAAGTGGTACTATATTATTAGCTAATGTAGTCTTAAAAGCAACTGTTATTATTAAGATTTACATGTTTAAGCTCATGTGCTACTGTTTTTCAATCAGAAAACATCCGGACTTCAGAAATGCCTTGCAATGTATGCACACCTGTGATACACTGAGGAGGGTTATTGTGTGTTGGAACAGGAGATTAAGTCATTAAAAGCTTCAGAGGTGAAAGGCTTCTTTGACCTGACTGTTAGGGTGTTAATTTACAGTACAGGATTTTTTTTCCAAACATCCTGTCATAAACATGCATCAAATGAAATGACCAGACTCTGCAGGGATTACTGTCAGCAATTTTGTTGCTGGTCCTCTTTGCCCCCTCCAAATACACCCCTCTCCCTACCAGCCTTCTAGAGGAGGCAGGAGCTATGCACCTACAGAACAGCAGGCTCCCAAGGGAACATCAGAGACTGTCCATGTTTTCTCCAGGAATTACATGGAGACAAAGAGCCCAAAAGAGGTTTGATTCACCATGACCCACCCCCATTGATGACAAGACCTCCAGAAACACAACTGACAGATGCTCCCACATGGTCCCATGAGCCAGGGGAGCCTGGCAAGAGGAGGTGCTCATGGGTCATTTTGGGAAACTCTTCCCTGAAGAGAATTCTCCTCCATCTGCCACAAAGCCCCCACACAAACAGCATTCCTGGACTCCAGAACCCCTTTTGTTGTCTTTTCCAGCAGATTTCTGGGTATTCAGGAAACTGCTTCTTTTTCAGAAAACTGTAAAATAGAATGAGCAACTACTGTATTACCTCATGATCTGGAGAAATCTTACCACATAAAGTACTACTGACTGCTCTTGTTAAATGTTGAAACAAAAATAAAAACCTCACAGATGTCCTTCAAAGAAATTCAAATCAAAGAAGGAAGAGCTAAAATGGTGTGACAAGAGTGTTAAAAATTATATTCACCCACCCACTGTACAGCATACTTGGGATTGTTGCAGCAAGCAGGCTTAGGCTTGGAAGTGTCCAGGTTCCTCTCTCCTCTCCCATTGGTGCTGGTAAATACAAAATATTACCTAAGAGGTTAAGAAGGTGTGAAGACTTTCCCCAAACCAAAAGAGCTCATTTTCTTTTCTATCTCTCTTTGTTTCATTTTAATCCATTTCCCTGTTTTAACCCCCATTTTGCCCAGCTGGAAGAACATCGTGCGGAGCAGAAAAAGCTGAAGTATCTACAGAAGAGGCAGGCCCAGATCACCAAGGAGAAGGACCAGCTGCAGAGTGAGCACAGCCGAGCCATCCTTGCCCGCAGCAAGCTCGAGAGCCTGTGCAGAGAGCTCCAAAGGCACAACAAGAACCTCAAGGTGAGCGACAACCTTATCACAGTACCCAGCGGGGGGAAGAAGATGTTGACACTTTCCCATTTCCCTCTAGTGCCAAATCAAAGAGAATTTTGCATCTTCACATGCAATATATAATTATATATACACTCTAGCCTTAAGGTACATTTACACCAAGACAGCTTTATTTCTCATTTGGAACTAACCCAGCACTTTTGGACACAGGGTTTGCCCACAGTAGCTCTAAGCCCTCCTTGCACTGTTAGGGAGCTCAGTGCAGAGAAGAGCAGTGGTGCTAACAGTCCAGGTCCCTCACAGTGCAGATGCAAATGCACATACCTGGACAGAATCACAGGAACATCAGCTTTGCTCCAGTGGACTCAGAGGAGGCTGGTGGGGGTTTTCATGTAATTCGAGCACTTGGACTTTTTCAAGTAATTTTTGAGGGTCAGTCAATCGGGATATTTGCCTCATGACACCAAACATCAAGACAGGAAGAATGCCAACATTATCTGTAGAAGTCGTTTGGGTAACAAGATCAGTTCAAAGAGGAAATTTTCAGGAGTGTCAAAAGGCTGGGATCCATATGCCATGTCTGCCAATTGCTTGGTGCATCAAGCCATCTAAATGTGAAATGTATAATATGATTTTGCTCCTTGAAAAAAATGTTCAAGAAGCATATTTCTGTTGTGATTGTCCTTTTCTTCTGAGGGCATGTTAGTGATGGTGTTGGTATTATTATACAAAAGGCCTCTTTTTGATCCATTCAAACCCTTTCCTTATGGGGACATAGTTATGTATAGAATTACACATTTGAATTGTCAGCAGCAAGAATTCCACTTGATATAACCTCTAGAAATGGTAATTAATTTTCATTCATTTCCACTGGCTCAGGAGTGGGCCTTCAGGGTCTTGCTCTGTCTTTCATTGTGTGCTGGTAAGAATACAGCTGGGAGAGAGAATAGTCACACATACACTGAAACTGTGCACTAGCAGAAGGATAAAAGCAGTTTAACAGATAGGGAAGCTAGAAGCAAATCTCTCTGTGCTCAGTTCTGATCACACAGAACTGGTAGTGAAAATTAAAATTGTGCCAGTGATTTGTATTAGACCTGAGCTATTCCTCTATATTGATCTACAGTGATTTATTTACCAGGCCATCTGTGTGTAAAATCTTTCAAAAGAAATACAAGCCACTTTTAAAGAGAATTAAGAATACAGTGTACAGTGCTTTGCATAGCCTTAACTGATATTTCTAAACAAATCATATCAGTGGAACAAATCAGTGAAGACTGGGGTATAGAGAAAATACTAATTCTATTTGGAAAACTTATTTGGAACAAATTGTGTTGAATTCCTCATGCAGTTTCCCAGCTACTTTATGCTTATTAATCTTACTACTAGACAGAATGATTTTTTCCTTTCTCTTTGTATATAAATACTTCATTACACATTTCATCTTTACAATTAGAAAAGTCTCTTTCCAATGTCTTTTCACCTGTTGGACTGCTTTACTTTGTGATTAGGTTCTCTAAATAAGTCCACAGATTTCAGACTCTGTTCTTATTTTTAACCTGTATCTGTGCCAGGTGAGCCAGGGAAGGTACCTGAGGTGATCTAGTATTAGGAAGAATCATTCAAATTTTCATCACTTCTTTCTAAGAATTTGGAGATCTTTTAAAAAACCCAGAATACTATCTTTCCTCTGGTTCCTGTGCTATCATCGTAGAAAAAACCCCAAAGTTAATTAAGACAGTAAGACAAAATGCATTTGCAGAATGCATGAGGAATAAAGTAATAAACAAAAGCATTCATTATCTTTATCCAGTTTTGTCTCTCTAAGAATTTTAGCATAGTTCTTGAGGTATTTGCCTTTATGCTTTAGCTCTTGGAAATCTGTGAATGTCCAGAAACTCATGTTCTATTTATTTACATGAGTGCAATTTTCTTTCACTTATGACTGTACTGAGAGGGCCCAAAATCAGAAAATCCATCAAATGTTATTTTTAAAATCTTATGCTTAAATATTTTTATTTTGGTTTTGGCAGTACAGAGAAGCTCATTCATAATTTTTTAGTGCTTGGAATTATCACCTCTGATTATATTCCAAAACATGGAAAATAGAAACTAGGCAATTGTGTCATTCTAATAGCAAAGGAGAAACCTGGCCTACCGAGATCAGAAACCCCTTCTGACTTACCATGTGGCACATTATATGCACATCACGTCATGTAAATGTCATCTTCACTCATCTGGTGTGTGGAATTCCCATTAACTGCAGATCCGTGCAGCCAAGTGGTGATGAATATGCAATGCAGAGCTGCATTGAAAATCCACAGGGCAGATCAAAGAAGAAAAATTTCTGGTTAGTACTGGATACCAGCCTCAAATTCTCACTTACGTACAGTCCAGCTATTCTGATTATTTCCTTGAAGTTACACAGATGTTTAATTCTCCCTCCAAGAAAAGCAGAATAAAGGTTTCTGAAACAGCAGAATGTGCTCCCACTGCAATAAAGAGCAGCTCTGCTAAGAGCAACAGCAACTCATTTCTCTGCATGGAGTTCGTGTTCTGCCAATTATCTGACAGTTTGGTAGCTATTTAGCATCTTGTAGTGACACAAACATCTCAGGTCCCTTGTCCTTCCTGCCACCAGGCATTAAGCAATGACTTTCATACAAATGTCATAAAAGTCAACAGCTTCACTTATGGGCTCAGCTCCAAACTGGCTCAGACCGTGGTGTCTGGGAATGAAGAACACTGTTCGTTGAAAAAAAACATTCCTCACTCTTATCATCTTGGCTGATATGGCTTCAGCAGACCAGTAGTCTTCTGGAACTGCCCCAGAGAGGCACAAGAACAATTCCAGTATCAATCACATTCTTCTATCTTCAAATGATCTCACATTCCTGTGCTAAATCCCAAACTTCAAAATATCCTGTCTTAATTTTAACAAGGTTTTACTCAATGCATTCTTACATTCTTGGCAGCAAAACATGAGAGCAAAAGCAGTATTGCACTAGGACACAAGAATATATGTTTGAAAGGGTAAACGTGGAGTGCAAATGTTCAGAAGGGGCAGAGAAAAGAGAACAATAGTTTATGGCTGGTCTCTGCACAGTGCTGTAGCAACACTTGTCCTTCTGCTCAGCCAATTCCCCTCACCCACACCTGCCCTTAATCTATGACTAGGATCTCAAGGATTTAACTAATGAGGGCCCCTAAAGAGCTCCCCAGGACACACACCAGCCCCCATCCCCCAGCAAACATCCTTCTCAAGTATATTTTTCTCCACAGCAGAAGAGATACAGGGAAATACTGCATCCTGTAAATAAATGCTTGCTGGCTCAGTGTCTTTAACCATGAATCCTTGTATTGTCTCTGTGCTGTAGAGAAGGAAATAAGATCTTCTGAGTAACACATGTACAAAGGGTTGGGTTTTTTACATTTGCATGATTGGTAGTCTCAGGATGTCTTGTTTCACCTTGCAGTAGAACTGTTTGGTGTGACATACGCACAATCCACCTTTCTTTGTTTTATATTCATATGGACTTATTACTCCAGAGAGCTTTATATCACAGTAGTGACATGTTCTAACACTACTTGATCTACTGAAACAATAAAATATTTTTGAGGAAGGATGTTTTGAAGCCACAGAAATGGGACTTCAGACACGCAAGTTCAATTTCTCACTCTGACTTCTGGAAGCAAAGCACCTTCTGCCTGCTCAGGGCTTCACCTATGTAATGGAGAACTAAGAGGCATGAGGAGTTTTTTAAATTGTATATTAGAGATAAAATGGAGTTCTGACTTAACCAAAACTACCTAGGAATTCAAGTTAAATTTGGAACAGTTTCAAACAAAAATAAAAAGGATTATATTGTTTGTAAACATACCTTTTCAAAAGAAAATTAAATGTTTCCTTTTGGGAATGTTAAAGGAATAGATTTAAAACATCCTCTGAGAAGCATTTTTAACTCTACTTTGGAAGAGCATTCTCCTGCTAAAAAGATTTAAACAAAAAATACCTACAGACCACTCAATCGCTGGTCAAGAAAAATGTTTCAAAATCATTCTCACCAGCTGAAAAAAAAATATTGGGGAGCTTCTCTTTCATCTTGCTGAAAATTTTCCATGTGTCCAACTTCCACATCACGTACTGAACCAGGACTCTACTACCAAGTGATTTGCCCAGCTCCTCATGGAATTCTTCCTTCCTCTTAGGAGAGAGAGTCCTTCTGGGCTCACACTTTGTATTACTCTCTTTATGAGTATGCACATAGGTTCTTATGTGAATTGCAGAGCACAGCGGGGCTCCATGGTGATTTCTGTGCATGAGGGTGTTATTAATGGCTCTATTGTTTTTCTGTCATCATCCAAGGCGCTGTCACCTCTATAGGTCCCCGGACAGCAAAAGGACAAGCATGCCCTACCTTGAAGAGCAGCTGTCCTAGATCAGGCTCATGTTTTATATGCCAAGCAGAAATTAGGTCATCTGGTATTCACCTTGCTTTATGAGCAGGGCCTGAATCAACACCTGCTATGTCACACTCATGATACAAATGATGCCTTATTAGAGTCAGCTACGGCTTTATTCAAATATATTTATAGAAAATATCCATATGCAGTGTTATCAGAGATTTTTATGCAAATTACTATGCTAGTTGAAACCTTATTAGAGTATGCTATTTGCATGCTGTGGAGTGAGTTCTTAACAGGGTCCTGGCATGATTTGTAACTACAGCAGACATGGTCCTAGCCACTCTATATCAGGATTACATTCCCCAGAAGGGCAGACTGTCCTGGAAGAAAATTAGGAAGAAATAAAAATAGTCTGTATTTCTGGATCCAAAGCAATAAATCAAGATTCTTTCTGCATTGTCTTTTACAGAAACAAATCCAAAACAGAATTTCAATAGTAGGGGGAAAAAAAAAAATCTGAATGTCTGCTTTGATGCTGTAGGAAACAGCCCACAGGCTTTCCTTGATTCCACTAGCTAGTAAATTAGTGCAAATGTTCATGTCAGTCAAAAAAGTTAGGGAAGGAAAACTGAAGAAATGGAAGGAATTCTTCAGAAAGTGATGGATTTCACTTAAAAATTTAAATCCCAAAGGCCATGAATTTGATAGGAAGATTCCCTGTTAAAAGGGGGCATTTTAAAGGGTGAATTTTAAATTCAGTTAAAGAGAATTTTGATAAAAGAGCTTTTGACTGCTTCCACTAAATATCTTCTTCCAAAGTAAAAACTGTGATGCAGTATCATGAAGCAAGACTTGCATGTATGTCCTGCTTTCAGGCTTGCTTTGATCTGAAGCTCTACTCTACATCCGTCTTTATAAATGCAAATTCTTATTTCCCTAATTTTTTCAAGGCCACTGTGTAATTTGCTCTGTAAATTTAGAATCATGCCTAATGCTGGAGCAGATGAAAGCAAGAAAATCTCCAAAGAGGAGTGCAAACACATATAATCCTTCAAAGGGAAGCCTTATGCTACTCTGAAACAGTATTTTTCTGGAATAGCTCATTATGCCTCTCATTTTCTGCGTTCTCTCCCATTTAACAACAGGAGGAAACAATCCAGCGGGCACGGGAGGAAGATGAGAAGAGGAAAGAAATAACTAATCACTTCCAGGGCACACTGAGTGAAATCCAGGCTCAGATCGAGCAGCAAAGTGAGAGGAACATGAAGCTCTGCCAGGAGAACACGGAGCTGGCAGAGAAGCTGAAGAGCATCATTGACCAGTATGAGCTGCGGGAAGAGGTGAGCAGTGCCCTGCCTGCTGGCTGGGACAAGCAGCACACCCAGCTGTCCCAGGGAAAGCAGGAAGCACTACCAGCAGCCTGGCCATTAGTAGGGCGTCTCACAGAGGTAACAAGGGCAGCCCCCACCATGCTCTGCCCTCTGAGCAGGACTATGCCTGCAGCAAGCCCTAGGTCTCTGCGGATCCGGAATTGTGTGGGACAGCGCCCTGCCCGTGGCAGCCACGGCAGCCTTGCCACTGTGGGGAGAGGGGCTGAGGCACCCAAGCAGCAAGATGTGCCATCTGCCAATCCCATCACAGCTCCCCCAAATCCCTCTGGACCTCCCCTAGCATGCCCTTCCCCCTAAGCTCCCACTGAGCACATCCCAGCTCCCATTTCTTTGGACGGCCTGTTCTGCAGGTGACAACAAATATATTTTGTTCCCTCCAGAAGCAGGTTGCTGAGAAGGGCTCTGATGTAAACTATTTGACCCCTCCCCAAAAGCAGAAAATTAAGATGACATATAAAGGAGACCCTTTGAATTTAAATAATAGTTTTTTGCAGGCAAAATGCTCACTAAGCTCTAGCAGATAATAGACAGATGGGAAATTATTCTTTCTGTAAACATTGGATTTGGCCAGAAAATTTTGACACCAAAAAAAAATCCTCCAGTAAAATCCCAGACTAATATTTTTTTTTTATTTATTTATTTTTTTTTATGACAAACCCTACCAAATATTACATTGGGTCTTTTTATAGTTTCTAAATATATTTATTGTGAGCCTCAGTGCAATCAGACAACATTATCATACTGAATAAAACATAAGTAATCTGTCTTTACAACCTGGAATGACTGATACAATACCTGCTTTTTCAAAACTGTTGAATCATGTGTGAAGTCTTATACCAAATGAAGGAAATGTACACTCCTGCCTTGTGGTATCTACGAGAAGAAAATGTAAACCAGAGGGACACACTCAGAATAATTGCTCCTATGAATTTTATCTGAGTGAATTAAGAGTGAAGAAGACTATCACCAACATTCATCTCCTGAAGGTCACCATAGAGGCAGATTTGCTTGGTCCGATCTCCAGATCCCCACTCATGTACTGTCACCCAGGCCTCCAAGCCCACATTGCCAGACCAAAGGGGATGTACTGGGCTTTTATTTACCCAGAGGATGTCTTGGGCTGGGCACATGCTCCCAAGTACTGCGTGTACGATGTGTCTACATCAGTGTCCACACTGTGGCTCAGATCCACAGGCCATTTAGCAGCTAAGAAAAGGTGTGTCCCCAGCATATTTTGTATTGATGAGCAATTATTTGATCTTCAGACATATTAAATTATACTGATGACTTCATATGTAGGCCATAGAACTGGCAAAGATGCTAAGGCACTTTTTTTCCCTACAATAAATCAAAATTGATAATGTACACCAGTTTCCCTTCCCATGCTAATTCTGGCACAGTTTGTTCTTATCAGAGCTGTAATTTTTTAGTAATTGCAATAGGTTGGGTGTCTTCTTGTTTTGCAATGTTTTTGCCATACAAGTGCTCCAGTAAATAGCTGTACATGTATGAGCATGAAGGTCTATGTAAGATAATTAAACCTGCACATTCAGCAGAATTTATTTTTTTACAGCACCTTGATAAAATATTTAAGCACAGAGAACTTCAACAGAAACTGGTGGATGCCAAGTTGGAACAGTCTCAGGAAATGATGAAGGAAGCTGAGGAGCGACATCAGAAAGAGAAGGAATATGTACCTATCCTTCTAATTTGTCTGTCTTTTTTCTAACTTTAGGCCAAAACAAGCCCTGCATGCTATTTCACTAATGTATTGGTTCTTCAGGGCCAATCTGGGGTACAGTAGCAGAGAAGTTTTTATAGCTAACATAAACCTAACAAGTTTTAAAGCTCAGTGCAAAGAAACAGCCTCTGGAAGGCTGCCTTCATTGGCATTTACAGTTTTAGAAGCACACTGCAGAGCAGTGGTTAAGAGCCCAGGCTGCTTCAGCTAACTCACTGTTATTGTGCAGTTGGTGCATTGTGATGTTGGGTCAGGTGATGCCATTAGTTTTCAATTTTCTCTGGTATTCGATACTCCATCTCCCCACACGATAAATGCATACATCTAAACCATCAGAGAGGAGGACAAGAATATGGGACTGAAGTGAAGTCCCCCAGATCCAAAGCCTCCCCAGGCAGTTTTGGGTCCAGTTTTGCCAGTGAGGAAGTCCACAGGAACCACTTGCTCTGACAAAACCTCCCCTTCTCTGTTTACCTCCATATATCAGTTTGCCAGTGCCTCTTTTGGGCAGGCAGCAGCTTTGTCTGCTCTTTGTCCCTTTCTGGCAGAGGAGACATCTCTAGCAAGGGGACAGGGAAAAGCAGGTCCAGGAGGGATGTCCCTTGCAGGCACAGCAGGGATGGGAGGAGGACACTCCTCCATCCATTGTCTCACACATTTTGTGACTCAATCAGTCTAAAATTAATTTTCTCAGACTACCTGGTATTTTCATAGCAATCCTCCCATCTACAAAGGATCGGAGTTCAACGCTGGCCCATGGTCCCTCTTCTCAGTGGAGTCAGCAGCTTTCAGAGGGAGTGACAGGCTCTCATTAGCTGGAAGAAAGCTTTAGCTTTCACCAGTCCTCCAGCTAACTCAGGAGCAGCATGAGAGAGCTCTAAAGAGAGGACATTTATCCCTTCTACATATCTGGAAACAGAAATATTAGCACAAGTCTGGCTAATGAGTATCTTAAAATATGGATGAAAATGTTGGGCTCTAAGCCCTGTGGTTAGAGCACAAGGGAAACACAGCATACACCTCCCACCATAAACAGCCCATAAGAGCATTTATTCTCTTTCTCTGCACTGATCTTAAAGCTGAAACACCCACTCCTGCTCAGCTTTACTCCCAGCTAAAGAGTGATGGTAAAAAGGAGCTGGGGCTTCTCTGTGCAGATGTGCATATCACATGACAATTTGTAGTCCAGCTGACTTACTCCATTTCACTCTGACACCTACATAAAGCCAAACCCCAAGATTTCATTCACAAGCATTGATTCTTGGCAGATTTAAGCTCCAGTAAACATGTCCAAGAAATCACTTAAACAGGCAAAGCAAATCTGGGCTTACTTACTGCTGTCACTGGGAGTTCTGCTACTGAGTACCAGATTTCAGATACTGGGGGAAAAAACATCCTCAAAACAGAAGACATAAAAGACCAGGCACCGGCTCTATGGAAAACTGGCATATACATCCTTGAGTCAATGACCTTTCTTGCTGCACCTCTCAGAACATGAGTTTTGGGGCTGCTTGTCAGCTGTGATCGTCCTTGTTTTAGTAAAAACTTCTTTGTGTGCATTATCCAGAAATGCAGATTTGGTATTTTCATTTCTTTTAAAGCACTGAAAGTCATCACGCTCTACAATTGGGAGTGGAAGATTTTCTTTTTGGTTTTGCTGTGTGTATGAAATAACAGGTTTGAAAACACACTACAAAACCTTTACGCAGTGGGGGTATAATAGTATGCACAGTGTACAAAGAATATTTTTCCCATTGTCCAAATTAATGTTTAAAAATCCTGTCCTTGAGGTAAGCTGGTGATGTATGGCTAACTTCACCTCCAAGGAAGGTAGATTTAGCTGCAGAACTTCAGGCCAAAAGCCATGCAATGAGTCAAGGCATAATTAAGCATGTCACGATTCACCACAGGTAGCCGAACACCCAGAGATCTGGCCTACACTTGACTCCCACCTCCAGCCTATTGATGTGCTCTTAGTCCTACCCACCCAGCTATTGTGCTAAGGTCTGTGGGAGTAATGTATATACATGTATGTATGACATCAAGGTGCTTTTGATGGAGTTTTCTCACTCAGCTGTAACTCCCTCCAGCTCAGTAATGTGCAAAGTTAGAATAGTTTTCAGAATCTTTCTCTCCATTGAATTTTCTCATCCCTGTGCATGACCTTTGCTGCAGGTTTTTTAAAATGTTCTTAAATGAAAATAATTGTATTCTTTTATCTATTTGATTACTCTTTGAAGGCTCACTTTGATGCCTTCCCATGCACTTCTTCCATGTGGGAATCTTCGTCCCCATGCAAAACTTCTTTGTTTTTCAAATATTATTATAGGATTAGTGTTAGGGTTATGGTTAGGGTTAGGTGGTCAGGGTTAGGGTTAGGCTTAGGCCTAGGCAAGGAGACTCTTGCAAAGTCTGTACACCTCAAAAGGACCTAATTTCTTGCACCATTCACTCTACACATGTGTCAAAGAATGCAATTCTGAATTTAATCAGCAATGGTTTATAATATGGCTTTCACAAAAGTCAACTTGACCAAAGGATGCAGTTTTACCACCATCCTGCAACTGGTCAGCACTTCTTGGACATCCTCTCCCCCATAATAAACATTTTTAGCACTTGTAATACAAACTTTGATGTGCAATTAATTGCAGTTTAAAGCATCTGAGGCTTTCAAGTATATGACTGTATTGATCAGATTTCTACATAATTGTAATTTACCGAGTCTGACAGAAAAAAGCAAAGCTTCATTTTCACTAAGCCAGCCCCTGTGACTGTCTGGGCCTCCAGCAGCTATCCTAGCTCTAATAATACAGTGTAGCATCACCATGCTTCACTAAAGTGATGTTCTGTAAACACCACATGCAATATTTATTCATTTCTTGATACTTCAGCCTCCTTGTTACCACTTCATAGTCTATTAATAAATGTATCAGTTCTGACTCGTTTTCTCCCAGCTTGGTGTTTGCAGATAACCTCAGGCTGCATAAGAATGCGTGCTAATTTGAGCAAGCCTCTCTGTGGCTTGCTTCCATTACAGAAGAGTTAATTAACTCTTGGATTTTTACCGACTGCAGAAGCTGTGCGGGTCAATAAGAGAGAGGGGTTTCATTAAGAGGCAAAAGAAGCAATATTTCTTTGCCTTCTCTATCCATCTGTTATGCTGTGGCCAAAGACATAGTGCAGGAGGTGGGATCTTTTAATTATTCCAGTCACAGTGAGTATGGAGGTAACCCTAGCTGAGATTAAAGCAACACAGATAAAAGCCCAGTTCTTGGAAGTAATGACTGGCATAGAGTCCGGGTAGCTCTGAAGGTTTCCAAAGCACTTTTCATAAATCATTCAAACCCTATAAATTCTAAAAAAACACTCTAAAAAAGTAGATATCAAAGAAAGGTGAAACTTAAAAATCCAGATTTCATCCAAACTTTAAAAAAAATTATTTTTTTTAATAAATGTAAAGCATACCCTCTTCTGAGAAAATAAATTAATGAACTGACGCTCATTTAGCCTACACCAGCTCTTTTTACTGGCTATGGCACAACCTATTTGAAATTTTAATCAACAAGATCTGAATTTAAGAACTTGATTTATTTCCATTGAACCAAACAACAAATTAAATTCTCAAAATAAATATTAGGAGGCAAGTATAAAACAAATACAACATGGCATCTCTTCATAATTGAGCTGTAAAACATTCTTGTCTAGGAAACTTTAGATGGCAAAAATTCAATGGGTCCAAATCAACAGGGAGAATTGATGGAAGAAATATAAATATATTTCCAGAGCTGATATATTTATACGTGCCACAAGTCTAATTCAGATAGTCTCCATGCCACAAACAGTTGGAGGCAGTCAGCATTTTAGGGTTCATCCTCAGCTCTTTTACCAGGTAGTATTTGCATAGTTTACATGTGTTATTTCCAAGAAAGTGGTCAGAATAAAAGTTTTTACTGGGGATCCAACACATTTTCTGCATGTGCTTCTACTCACCTTTCAGTTCCAGTACAAGTAAGATCCACTGACATGCACAGTCCTTTTAATTTTCAATATATTTTCAGAGCCCAGCTGTGCTATTTTAAATACAATTTACAGTACAATTTAAGTACAATTTAATCCAACAGAGCAAAATCCTGTGGTAAAATACTTTCTTTATGTCTCATTTCTCAAGCTATCATTAGCATTCTTTTTCTGAAATGTATTTGGCCTGACTAATAAAACACTTTATAAATGTTTGGTAGACAACAGGGACATTTCTTTAACACTTTGGTAAATGTTTCCTGCTTTCAGATTAAACCAATTGCTAAAATACTACTGTGTACTTTGGAAGTGCTGACTCACAACTGTAGCCAGGAAAGGTCTCTGCATACCTCATTGCTACAATTTATTCAGCCTCAACCAATCCTCCACCTGCTCTATCTGCAGCCTGCATGCCAGAATGTGATTTTGCCAATCACACCTTCCCAGGAGCAGCCAGGCAAGAAACTTCAGTCAAGCTCCTCCTAGGCTGCCTACTTAACCAGAGACATTTATCACCCTGAGCTGGAATTTTCCACTTGCCAATGCAAACAGAGCCCAGAGATAACAGACAGCAGAAAATGTATGACATTTACTGTGCCCTGGCTTTCTGAAAACTTGCAGAATTTTGGGGGCGGGTCTGACTGTGACCATACCCACATGCTAAGTCATGGTCATTATTGCAAAAGGAAGTTTGCCATTCACTGGACAGTGGGAATTTGGATGGAGCTGAGCTGAAATGAACATACCAGAAAGTACCATAACCATTTTCTAGAAGTCTGGTGAAGATATGGTTAAATACCACACTTCCAATAGCCTGCTGTACTGCACACTTAATTTCAAGTAGGTTTTGAACTCCTATACAAATATGCCTTTGGAACCCATATAGCCTGTCCCATATATCAGGATAATACTAAATATTATTAGTTCTTACCTAACTGCTCTAACTATATTCACCTGAAAGTTAGATCACTCCTTATCATAGTAAGGAGTAGCTGGAGGATGAGGATTTCCATCTGATAAACTAGGGGACCTAACAATTTTCTCTCTGTTGCCCAAAACACAGCTCCTGAACCAAGCTGCAGAATGGAAGCTCCAGGCCAAAATGTTAAAGGAGCAAGAGACTGTCCTACAGGCACAGGTGACGTAGGAGAGGTGATTGCATGGTGTGCCTTTTTTTGCCTGTTTTTAACCCATGAGGCACATTCCAGGTAAAGTATCCAAACTACCTTCTGTGCATTCCTTCTAGCCTCATTCTATATCCCATAGACTATTGCAAAGGAAGCAGGTTATTTTCAAGCCAGCTATAAGGTAATGCCCATACTGCAAATCGTACTCTGACAAGTGGGTTGTTTAGTCTAAAGAAGAGAAGAGAAGGCCTGGGGGAGACCTTTTTGCAAATTTTGGTATTTAAAAGAGGTTTATAAAGATGGAGAGAGACTATTTGCCAGGGCATATGATAGGACAAGGGGTAACAGTTTTGAAGCGAAAGAGGAGAGATTTATATTAGATATGAGGAAAAAATGCTTTGCTGGAAGGATGTTGAGACACTGGAAAAGGTTGTCCAGAGAAGTTGCGGATGCCCCATCCCTGGTAATGTTCAAGGCTGTCTGGATGGGGCTTGAAGCAGCCTGGTCACTGGACTACGTGATCTTGAAAGGTCCCTTCCAACCCTAATCATTCTCCAGTGCTATGACTTATGAGTGTTTATAGTACTCAACCACAGAACAACGTGTGTGCCTCAATTATTCACCATAACTACCCTTCAGGCAGGTTTCTAATACAGCTAAGTATTGAAGTACATACGTATCAGGAAACATGTTTACCAAACTGGAGCTGCTATGTCCATCTGCTTTTCTGGACTGGGGTGCAAAAACATCATTTTCATTAACTTTAACAGGAATTCTGTCTACTAAAAGAATAGAAAGGGGTCTCTAGGATTTCAGTGCTTAATTGTTATTTGAAACTTTCAATACAATAATACTGTTCACCAAAATTACACCAGCAAAGAAGCTGGAGTGAAAGACAGTAAAACCAAGAAACAGGCAGAATATACTACACTTTGGGAGCAATGCAATGATCAACCTTGAATAGTCATGTGAGACCTTGAATCGATGAATGAGAACACTAGATGACATCGAAAAGAGAGAGTATCATAGATTTTTCTAGATTTAAGAAATATTTATATAGATTTATCTTCCTTGACCTGTCTGTGAGAAAGATTGCCCTCTAGCAGAACCTTGAGAGGGTGGTATCAGTCCATCAGCCCTTCTTGCAGCTGCTAATCTCCTCACCCATCAGGAAGCACCCTCCCAGCCCTTGCTCACAGTTAATCACACAGGCAAGTTGTTCCAGCTTTTCTCTTGCAGATGGTCTAATTGCTACCTGTTGAGCAGTCAAGAAATGCTGGTGGTAAACTGATAACTTGGAAACATGCTAAGAGGGGTTTAATTTTTCATGTTTTTTCAAAGGCTGAGATAAGCCAGTGGCACACCGAAGAACATCATATAAACTGCTGCTGACAATAGATTGACAGGTTCTGCAATCAAACCTCAAAGGCCTCAAATTGAGTCTGTCCTGACTGCAAACCTGTTCCCAATTTTCTCAGAGTGGTTTTAATTAAACTTTTATGTTCAACCAGAAGAAAAAAAACTTATACAGGCAGACCTCTGTAGCCAGTTTAATGAAATTGGAGGTACTGATTAAAACTAGAATATATTAGGCACACGTTTGAAACAGAAAAAGTGTTTTTAGAAAAATCCAGTCAAATAAGTCTGTAAAGGCATTGAGAATACACGTGCTCCTTGCAGACCTGTGCAGACAAAAATTCATTTCACTTCCTGAAATGAAAAATGCTGTTAAGTGTGCTGCTCAAGTGTGAGAGCTCTGTCATTTATACATCAGCCTCCATTTGGAATTACTGAGAATAATAACATTATTAGTATTATTTTTTAAAATTTTTATTATTTCCTCTGTGGTAGCACCAAAGGGCCTCCCTCACAGACCAGATGCTACCATGCAGGCTGTTGTGCAAGTGCAGAACAGAAAGAGCATAAAGAGTTCCTTGATGCAAACGACACAAAGCAATAAACAGATTTTATGTGCCATCCTTGGAAGTATTCCAGGACAGGTAGGATGGAACATTGAGCAACCTGGTCTAGTGGAAGGTGTCCCAGCCCATTGCAGGGATGGACTTTGGAGTCCCTTCCAACACAAGACTTTCTATGATTTCTATGGTTCTGTGAGGAGCAGATGCATGTAAATTTATGAGAAGACAGTGGGTCAGTGAGATAGGGAGAAGCCATAATATAACCTTCACAGTGAGATATCTCTGTTTCAGAGGAGGTGATGAGCACCTACTCCTTCCTTGAGCTGGAAAGAACTGGGGACATCCTGCTCATGCCAGCCTGTCTCCGGGTGGTCCAATGTGCCTGAGAGAGCCAAATCCGGCGCTCCAAATGGTGACAGGGATCTGGCACCATCTGAAGGGGTGCACCCTGTGGTGCTGCTTCCCAGGATGCTGCATGCTCTCCCCAGGCATGATGCTCAGGCAGACTATTTTAGCTTCACACGTTGGAACAAAATAAAAAGATAGAAATCATTCAAGACCTTTAATTTTTGGTAGCCAGCATAGTGCAACCACTAGGCCATGGCAATCAAGGCCAAAGAGGTGTCCCCAGTGTAGCACCCTCTCAGCATAGCAATGCTAAGGTGCCCCCACTTCCCAAGGCCTTGCACTTGCAGCAGTGCTGCCTCCGCCGTCCCTGCCCACTAAGTCCTGCTGGATGCAGCAAGGGGGTCCTCATCTACCTGAGCTTGGAGCACAGGTACATACTCCTAGTGAGTGATAGCTCTCACAGCCTGTTCCCAGACGCTATAAAAACATTCCTTTTTTAATCAGCTTTTAATTGCAGAAGCTATTCTTGGCGCTATGGTGCTGCCTAGGGCCCCAGCTGAGGTCAGAGCTTGCCCTGTTCAAACGTTAAAGGTTTTTGACCTAATTAAACAATACACAAAAATTGGAAGGGAAAGCAGAGACAGCACTGCAATGAGTTTTTTAAAAACAGATCTGGGCTAGGAGCCTCAGTTGTCCAACTCCCACCCCTGCTCCATCACCTGGCTTTCAGATGCTCATGTCATTTAGAGCTATGACATCTCTTCCAAATGTCAATGTTCCACTAATACACTTGGCTGTGGAACTTGGGTTGCTAAGATAAATTCCTCTGAGTTTTTGTTTGTGCCTAGGTCACAGCTCTGGCTACAGCCTTGTATAAATACAGACAGGCAAGCTTCACACCAGCTAGCTCTGATATTAGCACCACGGAGCACTCTGTGGTTTAACCTCCCGTGTCTTCACCCAGCTCCATGGAGTAGGGATGCAGCCAGGGCCCTCCTCACAGCCTCCAGAACCCTTACAACCCAGGTTATACTCAGCTGGAACACATCCACTGTACTTTGCATTGGGGCTGCGGCAAGGGGCACCATAACAACCAGCTTGAACAAACATGATACATAACATAACCTTACCTGATTTTAAATTCAGAATTAAAGCCACCCCGTTATTAGAAGATTCTCTAAATCTTCTTTTCCTCAGTAACTGCACAGAAGTATCAGAGGAGGGGGTGAGTTGGCTGGCACCACACTAAAGAAAAGCTTCTAGATAATCCTATATCCAGCCCCCTGCTGGTGCGGAGAAAGAGGGCAACCAGCTTCCTCCCACATACCAGAATACTGCAGGCTGCTCTTGAACCTCCCAGTGCTCTGCACCCACCCTGCCTCAGCCACCACATGTGACACCATTACTCTCCCTAAGAGCTGCCACGCTGGACAGATGAAATGTCTGATCACCTAAACACTGTTGGGACTAAAAGGTTCTGACCACTGTTCTGGCACCAGAAAGAAGGGAACAAGCTGGAGCTGGTCTTCTTTTCCAAAGGAAGAAAAACTGCGAAACAAACAAAAAAGCCCCACCAAACAAAAAACCCCAAAACAAACAAACAAAAAAAAACAACCAGAAAAAGTTGAAAACAAGAAAATCTTACAGAAAAATGAACCTCAGATCTTTAGAACATTTGTTCTCCCAAAACCATGTGATGATTTTAGATACAAAAAAAAAATTTAATAATGGCAAAATACATCGACAGATGAACTTTCACATGGCTGCCAGGTATAAACTGATAGCAAAATATGGAGCCCTAGTAGTCTCAAATGCTGCCACATTGCAACAGAACTTTCTTCTGCTCTGCTTCATGAAGTGAAACTGGCAGAAGAGGCTGGCTGTGGATGGCTTTATCTTTGTTGGCCTTGCCTACAGCTGCAGTCCAAAACAGAGCTGACAAGGTGCTCTCTCAGCTTGCTCAGGCTCTGGTGCAGGGATGCATCTTGAAGGAATCCAGTGCAGAATCATGGTGGTGTGAAAGTGAAGGATGGGCTTTGCTTACATGCCAGATAACATAGAACGTGGGCAGTGACACTCCTCTTCAACAGGGAAGTTCAGTGAAGCACATCAAGCACTGCCTGTGCAGCTCCTGGCCACAGCCAGAGCCATCAGGTGGAAAGATGGAAGAGGGGGACTGCAGCGTGATGTGAGGATGCCTCTCCCCCAGCTCACTTGGACATCAAAAGCATCATAGCTAGGGTAGCACCCAGGTCCCAGCTTGGCTGGAGGAGTAATCCACAAGGCAGGTGAACAGCCAGGCAGCCAGGCAGTATGGAGATCCTCTGTCAGGGCTGAAACCCCAAGTTAAAGCTAGGGTTTGGGGATGTCTGCATGGTGAAGCGCTTCAGTACTGTCCCGGGCTAGCGCTTTGTCCTGGTACCGAGCAAACTTCTCCCTGCCCCGAGGGAGGACAGATGGAGACCAACCCCGGCACGGGGGAACGGGCAAATCCCCAGCTCGGGTTTGCACCCTGATGGCCAGTGCGCACAAAGGAGGTAGGATAAAGTGGAGAGACTCCTCGTGGGGAAAGGGGTTGACTCCAGGGTAAAAACCCACGGAGAGAGACCAAGCCATGCAGCTTGCGGAGTCCTTTTTGTACCCCAAAAAACAGGCATGGAAAACATGCAGTAACCAATGATGCGTCAACCGGGGGATGTTACACAGGCAGGGAGAAGGGATTACAGCCAGTGGGGAAGGGGTAGTTGAGGAGGAGGAACAGAGACCAATTAGCCGCTGGAGAAGAAAGATGTCTCTGGAAAAGCGGCCAGATATGAGAAATACGGGGAAGGGAGATGTGCAGCTAAAGGTAAGGTGTGGATTTATGTATTTTTCACAGCCTTATGAATGCTCAAGGCTTTTGGGCTGCAGAAGCATCAAACCACAGGACTCTTTGGTCTCCGTGAGTTGGCTGATCATAGTTCATGGCAACAGTGAAGCGAGGCTTAGAGTTCAGGCACAGCTCTGCTCATGCTGGCTCCCACCTTGAGTTAATCCCACTGAATGGTCCTGCATAGCATCAGTGGTTGGACCAGCTCAGGTTAGTCCTTGCCCATGGAAGTGGGCCAGGGATCAAACCAAGGAAAATGTTTTCAGAAATCTTAATATCTTCAGAATTACTTTTTTTATGGGCACTCTGTGTAGACGACACAGCTACAACATTCAGGAGAATAGGGCATCCGTAATTCCCAGGTCCTTTTAAAATCACTTGCCTGGCTCTTTGTATTCTTACTCAGTTTACCTTTCTGCCGTGGAGGAATCATAGTAGTTTGCAACCATAAAAAGATGCATAAAGTTTCTCTTCTCTGATATTTGTGCTTCGTGGTCTCCAAATAGGAGCTAATTTCCATGTCCAAACACAATACTTATTTTATTGTCTTCTGCCAAAGTAGAAGTTCACCATCCTGGACATTCTGAAATTACTGAGTGTTTTGTTTTGGTTTTTTTTTCTCTCTCTGTTAATATAGATCACTCTCTATTCTGAAAGGTTTGAAGAATTTCAGAAAACATTGACCAAAAGCAATGAAGTGTTTGCCACATTCAAACAGGAGATGGAAAAAGTGAGTAGGAGCTCATGCCTGGACTCTGTAATTGATACTTTCCTTTTAGATTCTGGTATTTCTCACGGTAATAATTCTACCTGAGATGGGTCCATTTCTGCACATTTTGAAGAATAATTTCATCAACATAGAAAGAAGATTTAGGACACATTCAGCCACAACTGACAGCAGGTTAGATTTCAGCTCTGCAAGCTGAATAGCAGAAAGGAGAGCAGAAAGCTCTCCATTTTAGCTAAAATTGAAAATGCCTGGAAGAACAAACATTTTACCTAAAATCTAATGTGGTGGTTGGGTACAGATCCCTAAGACATACCAGGGGGGTAGTCTGGAGCCACATTTATCAGACCATGTTCCCAGGAGTGAATGTCTGGATGACTGACACTGGTACAGAGAGTTTGACATAAGATACACATCTTTCTACTGGAGTGTGTAGGCAGAGCTGAAGCCCACCAACCGCTTTCCACCATATGGAAACAGTCCAACAGACTGTTTCCTTGCAGCTGGGGTTCTTATTTCCTGTGATGAATGGGAGTTAAAACCCTGTTCTCATCCACATGTTGTACCTGCCTTCATAATTAACAGCATTCTGCTCTGCCACTAAGGCTCAAAATCCTCATGCCCTGATCCTGGCAGCCTCTAATGATTCTTCACAGGGAGCTCTGTCTGCAGAAAGCAGAAGGGAAAATGGTGCTATTTAGCTAGTGGTGTGTTTTGGAGGTAGTATAGAGGGGTGATTAATCCAGGGGGAACTTCCCTGGCCTTGATGGCTCAGAAGAGCCCATCTTTAACTTCCCAGCAATCTAACGCTGTGGTCTGGTAAAGAGACAAACAGATTCCACCATAGCCTTTTGTTTTTGTGGTAGTTTGTATGCTGGAAGTTGGCTATAATCAACTGGTCCTACTTTTGGGACTACAGACTAGAGGCTGAAAGTTACATAGCAGCTACTTAAAATTAAATCCATTTCATAACATAAATTATTACTTAGCACAGATGCTACAGCCGCTGGTAGAAGAGTTATGAGTAGGGCCAAAGACTTGAATAAAGGGGCTGCCCAAATTTCATCTGAACCATGGAATTTCTGTTGTGATTCAGCTTTTCTTCCTGGTTCTATAGATGACAAAGAAAATGAAGAAGTTGGAGAAGGATACTGCTACATGGAAATCCAGGTTTGAGAACTGTAACAGAGCATTACTGGACATGATTGAAGAGGTGAGCAGTCTTTCCCGTATCAAGATGCATCCTTTTCCCCACATAAAGCTTTAACCAGGAGATGAGATAACCAGAAACTGCCAGAAGTCAGTGAAAAGTTTCTTCTTGAATGTAAGGGTCTTTCTTTCAAGCTACCTTGATAATTGGATGTCTTTAAAGAAAAAGACAATCCCAGCTGCTAGGTCTTTTAAATTGTGCAGGCATTTACTACATCCATGAGAAACTGAATTATGTAACTCTGAATTTTAAGTGCTCTAAAAATGGGTGATTCTGAATGCTCTCCCAAAGAAGCAAATTGGCATTAGTTCACTTCATGCTACTTTCTGCATAAGAGTATCCACCCAGGGAATTAATGTGTTCTAGCTAATGAACTTTAAAATCATGCCTTTCATTAACTTCCTGTGTTGTCAAGCTCTAAGAGTCAAAAGCAAGTACTTTGTCTCACCATACTTTTAAATGTGCTGTCCCAGAGACATTGCAAAGGAAGTTCATAAGCACATTGGAAGTCATTCAAAGAAGATAAGAGGCTGCCTGAAGTTTCACCCCAAACATATGCTGAACTTGGATTAGATCTTTCTGGTTAGCTTTGTAGCTCTGTGCTATTGCTACTTTGATTTATGTATCTCTTGTTCCCTCACTGGGTGTAGAAAATGCTTCAATTCAGGATGGTCTCACAGAACCCAGAAGCAAGATAAACAAAAAATATAAAGCAGCTTGTTTTCCTCCAAATTCACACCTAAACCTACCAAAAGTCCAAGAAGGCTTTTGGATGCTTATCTGTATGGACTTCCAGTAGTCTTTTCCATCTCTCCACATCATCAGCAAGCATTCCTGCAAATATATTTGAGTGAAATTGATCTGAATATATATGCAGAATGTTAATACACTGTAGTTACAGGGATGAATTTCCTCTTGAAGCTTTCCAAAAGACTATAGTTATTGAAGAGCAGTTGGTGAAAGCCAGCCACCTGGCAGCATCCTCTGAGGGCTGCTTAGATCTCAAATTGTTTCCTAGTTGCCAGTTCCAGTAATGAATTGCATGCACCCAAACTGAGCCTGTACCTTTGCCTGATGTCTTTGACTACAGAAAGCCATGAGGTCCAAGGAATATGAGTGCTTCGTGCTGAAAATCCAGAGGCTAGAGAACCTTTGCCGTGCTCTGCAGGAAGAGAGGAATGAATTGTACAAAAAAATAAAGCAAGCACAGTTCCCAGAAGAGGTGAATGGAAACAGCATCTTAGAAGAAGATGATGATGATACTGATACAACCCCTTCCTCCTCTAAGCAGGCAAGCATTGAGCTGCATGAGAGTGACAAGAGGATGCTGAAGCAGCTGGCTGAAGCTTTCAGGGTGTCCCACAAGGCAGAGGAGTCCCTCCCAAGCAACAGCAGCCATCCAGAGACCTGTGACACTCAAACATGTAGTGCCATCCTGGTGCCAGAATCCCCTGGTCTTCTCATTCCACATTCAGAGGCTGGGAATCGCTGTGAGCAGCCCAGCACAAACACACCAACACCCACTGAACACACACCAGCACCCACTGAAAGTATGACAGCAGCCACTGAGGATGTGTCGAAGCCCACCAAAAGCATGCCCTCACTTCCAGACAGGGTGCCAACACCCACAGAAAATGTGCCAATGCCTCCCGAGAGCGTGCTAGTACCCACGGGGAATATACCAACATCCACTGAAAGCATGCCAGCAACCCCCGAAAACGTGCCAACACCCACACAAAACACACCCACTCCCCTTGAGAGTACCCCAGTACCCATTCATTGTCCACCAAAAGCTGCAGAATGTGCAGATGACCCAGCAGGTACGTCTGCCCAAAGTCAGTCTGCAAAGCAAACAGGGGACACAGACATGGAAGCAGTGGATTGAAGACACCATGTGTCCAGGCTTGTCTTCTGTAAACCAGAGCTCTGCTTTGTCCTCTAAATGGAGACCTTTTTTTATAAAGAAGCAAAAAGTGGTTCCTAAAACACACTCACGCATCTGTATGCAAATGCAATACACTTCTCTTTGCTACCACTATCCAGTAATAATGGGTCTGCCAATTTTGCAGTCCTTCATCTGCTTGAAGTATAATATTTTCTTAATGACATGAAAATACAATGTAATCACAGGATCCTTTTTCCCCAGGCATGATGAGTCATCTCATTCAGCAAAATCATTTTAGTGTTGCAGTACCATGTTTCAAAAACCATTGCAATTCTCATGCATATATTTAAAGACTCGGGATTGATTCTATCTATTTGTTTTGACATTGCCTAAAAAATGGCCTACTTGGACACACAGTGGTTTTAGTAAATGAGGTGATGAATCTGTAATTACAAAGTAAAATAGTGCAACTATAAATGTGGTCAGCTATCTCCAAGGACCAGTTCAACAACCAGAGGTGAATTTTTGGGCAAGGAAATGACCATTCAGCACTGAAGCCTAAATACCCACAAGCTTTCAGCCTTACCTTCCATTGGTCTTTTCTGCTCAGTGTTCTAGAATAGGTTTTGTTTTCAATGGAACTACAGGGAAAGGGAAAAGATCTTTTCTAGATTTCTAGATTCCCATAAAATAACTGAGAACAACAGCAATTTCCAAACTGATAGCAATTTCCAAGGTAGGGGTCACAACTCTCTGTCTCCATCCAATAAAAAACTGCTAAATTATCATACTATCTGGAATCACAAGCCCAACAGTGGTGATCATGCCTGTTTCCAGCTCACAAATGAGATTAGAAGTTCAGAAGTTGGTTGCAGATCCCAGTTTCCAGGCAAGGAGCAGAAAATAGAGGGGAAGGTACGAGGATGTATTCCAGAAGAATAATGCTGAGATCACGCTTCTGGATGGTGCTGTCCTTCCCAGTTACAGCCACATCAACCACAGCTTCCTCCTGGCACTGCTGCATGTGCTAATGCTCCCAGGAGAAGGATGAGGACACTTGCCTGTCACCCCATTCTGAAAGCAGAGCACAAGTCAATAACCCAGAAGCAAAGAGGAACCAGGAAAGTAGAAATCCCTCTCACAGACACCTCCAGGGACTGGCTACATTCTCATCCCCTTATCTTGTCAAACCGGCTCTTCCCATCCACCTGCCAACAACTATTGCTTAATAATGTAGCCACCTTGCCAGAAACTGGTTTTGTTCTGGTGCCAAGAACAGAGATGAAGAAGGAAGGAGGAAAGAGATGGTACCTACCCAGACAGCTCTACTGTCTCAAGCGAGTAGAGTAAGGAGGCTTTTAGAAAGAAAGTTAAAAAAATCCTGCAGGCACATTCCTTGTTTCTCATCTCCTTCTTCTGAATTCCATCCAGGACCTTCAGAGTCTCAACTGGATAGCTTAAGAATTTGAAAAGGTCAAATAAACAAGATGTTTAGAGGTTGAAAAGGGAAATACTACAATCAAAGTAACCCATGTTTATAGACAGATCCCATGAAGACCCTTAAGACAAAGTGACTCATTCAAGCCAAAGTTGAAATGCACATGAACCAAGAGGAAAGATTTCATCTTTGGCAGACCATGGTTTCGGAAACTGTGGCCATAGAGTCCTTCCACCTTCCCAAAATGGGCTTTGAATCTTTTCTTACTGCCAACATGGTCCATACCCTGCTTAAATATGTCTGTGCACTTTTGGTCCAGCCTTTTCCAGAGCTAATTCTTGAAGTATACAGAGCATAAGTTGCAGCAGTGTGTTTGGATATGGCCTGTAGATGTTATCGGTACAATATTCAAATGGGAATGCTTTATGTTAGATAGCAAGACCTGCAGGATTTAATCATCTGAAAGTAGATAATGTGAGTTGTAGTTATCTCAAGTTCCTTTTATAAGCCTTTTACAGTGGAGAAGAAAAAGCATCTTTTGAGGACAAGTTATCTCATGCTAAGACTGGCAGCCAAGTCAGAAGGAATTACTTTCTCTCTGAAGATGATATTTTTCTTCAGATTCTAGAGCCAGCCTAATTTAATATGCCTACTGTTGGGTATCTAAATTAGGCAACATGAATCCCATCAAATATTTAGATCCAAAGCCCTAAGAGAATGGCTGTCTCTAAAAACCAAGCCAGTTATGTGCCTGTGAAAACATTAATCTATAACAAATCTTTATCCTAAGATAAAATGTTATACTCACCTGATACACTTTTTTTAGTTTTCATTGACTGGAGTTGGTAGAAATATAGTTTCCATTACAAGTTTTATTTGTTGTTAGGGTGACTTTTAAAATTAATGCAGTTTATATACTTGTTAATGTTTTAGGTGTTTTAATTCTTGATCTTGTTTGATTCTGTTGCCATTTTAGTAACTACCTGCATGAAACCAGGTTCTTTTTCTTTAAATAGGCCCTTCAGTTTCTTCAAATAGTCTTCAGTTGTTGATGTTTTCCTATACATTCAGATGTTCAATAATAATGGCCTTGCAACTTTAGGTTGGTTCCATTTTGCATAATCATTATGGTCACATCTTTAATTATGTAACTGATGTCTCATACTTTCCAACTTCAATGAGCAGGGAGACAAGGATCCTGCAGATAAAAACTTCCTACATAGTTATGATTTATTCTTACAGCATCATTCCTCATGAATAAATACACAGTCTTCTGGGAAAATTACTCCCCCTCCATTCCACCTTCCTCATTTTTGTCCTTGTAATTCTAACACTGCACTCACATACTTGTAATTCCTATTACTATGAGTTTCTCTCACATACCTGTTGCTTCTCTTCTTTAATACCATGTACCAACTGCATTTTATCCCAGCAGTTTCCTTCTCATTTTCAGTGCACACACACTAAAAGCACAGGAGAGTGACCTTCATAGCTTTTAGTTTCAGGACTTGGTTTCATGTGTTTACAAGAGATAGGAATTGGAGGGAAAATTCTGTCTGATCCCAGGTTGTGTAGAGCATTTAGAGCCAAACTGTGGGGATGGTTTATGTGTAATCTCACAGCCTGTAGAGCTGTGGAAGGCTGGAGTACCCTCATGGAGGTGGAAAATCTTAAAATTTAATCAAGCACCTGTTAATCATCCAATGCATCAGACTGGAAGACTAAATCATCATCACCGTGACAGGTTTCTGTGTGCTAACATTCATTTTTTCATTCTTCTTCAACATTAATTCCTGGCCTCCCTTGCTCTTTCCATCCACTGGTACCCAATATAAAACTGACTCTGCACGGTATCAGTGTCCTTGTGAAAAGCCTTTGGGATGGCAGTCTGCACAACAGCTCTGCTGCACTTCCCTCAGGTGCCTCTGCACTCAAGGCACAGAAACCCACAACACTTCTGTGGTCATCTGGAGGCAGCAAGTGGCGGTGAGATGTGTCTCCCCAGTGTTCATCATTATTCTACTAATCTGGCAGTCTCATCAATCCTGGTGTGTTCTGCCTCCTGCCAGGTTGCCTCCTTCAGTTTCGCTTTTATTTCACACAGTTATTTCCTTACCATCAGGCACAGATTTGGGAGAGGAGAGGTGGTGATTGTAACTATTTCTTCCTTATTAAACCCATCCATTGCTGCACTGCTTCCAAACCAGCAACAGTCTTTATTTGCAAAAGTTGCAAGGAAAGCACAAAAATATTCTGCATTTATGCATGTCAGACATTTTGTCACCTCAAAAATATAACAGCTCCCCTGCTGAACATGTAAAATACAACATTTTTCAATAATCAAGAGTTTTTCCAAATGTGAGGGAATTTTCATGATGACTACTAAAATCACATTCATGATCTTAACATGCTCTCACCTAATTTCTGATCCCTGTAGCAGACCACAACACCAATAAATCTTGTTGATGAGAGGTTAGTAAGAAACAGATTATTTTTTTCAGCTTAACTTTCCCCACAAAAGCAATCAGAAGTAGACACAGGCATGGAATATACAATCCAGACGACAAGAACTGCAGCAATAGTGCAAGTGTCCACACTCCTGATATTTGGAGATGGTCTGAAAGAAAGGGCACAGGAAGAGCCAAAAGAGGTAATGGTTCAGAAATAAGACAAGAATAGTATATTTTACAATATCTACATCACATGTATATGAACAAGGGCATAGAGGGAACACTCTTTGCTCCTACTCACATCAGCCAAATGCTGTAAGTATGCCCAGACAGAGCAACTGAACTCCTGCATCCAGACTAAACCAGTCCTGAATTTATCCAGAGGGTGCTACAAAGGGATGCATGTATGCCCACTCATGTTGCCTCATGAGGTATGTGCTCTGTCCCAAAAGTATGTCCCATTAAGGAGGGAACAACCCCATTATTATCCCTCCCTGTCACTACTACTTGTGGCCCTGTCTGGAAGACTGGAAAAAGCTTTACATTTCATTGTATTTGGATACTAACTGTTGGGGGTTTTTTCTTTATGCATCCCTTATTTTAGATTACTTTCTCTGTTTATCTCATTTAAAATATTTTTATGCTTTAAAACAAAAAGGTAAAGGCTTAAGTGCAAGCCTGTCTCTGACAAAGTTAGTTAACTTCAGCTATGAGGTGCAGATAAAGTATCTCTCAGACTGCGAGAAAAGCAGCCTTAGCAAAATACTCCATGCTTAGCACCAAAAAAGGCATTCTAAGGTTGTACTATAATGTTGCACCTTGTGGCCATGAGACAAAGAGGAGATGAAGAAAATATCTCATGTTCACAGATCAAGAAAACAAGTTCCATTTTAGTAGAATTTTTTTTTCCTGGGGAAAATAATATAGAAAAAAAAAAGAGGCTAAAAAAGGATGTTAAGGAAGCCCCCTTATTTGCATGAATCCTTTTATACAGATTATCAAAATACACCACAGAATGTGCTTTCAGAGTATCCCAGAATGCTTTTCAAGCTGTTAGTGTTAAGGAATGACTTATGACCTTACTTTGGGCTGAGGGCCACATGCTTTGGGTTGAAATGCAACAGTAATACACTGCAGAAATACAGAAAGCATTACACTAGGAATAAACCTTAAGAGGAGAATCCAGACAGAATCTGGTAAGCATGAAACCCTTCCGTGATGAGTTTATTCCCTAATTGCTTATTTTTTCATACCTTCCCCTGACAATTCTGGCACTGCCATCAGCAAAGGATAAAGGTCCTGCTATCTGCAGGTGTAAATAAGAGGAGCTGCTTTGGAGCCAGCTGAGGTCCACACATTGGCTCCAATGAGAATCCCATCCAAAGGGCTGAATTACTGGGCCACTCCTCTATGCCTGTGAAGGGAACATTTTACCCAGGCAATACTTCAGGGGCCCTGACAGAGACAGAATAGATTTCCTCCATTAGAATTTAGCCAACATTTGCATTAATGAAGCTACTCTTAGAAAAGGTGCCAGAAAAACAATTTTTATTGATCACAAGGGGTCATGGCCTCCACTTTGCAGCTCATACAAACAGCAAGTGCTGCCCTGCTCCAGATCACATTCTCACCTCAGAAAGAATGAAAGGCAGAGCACCATCTTGCCTATGAAGACAGGCTGAGTGTGTGGGGATTGTTCAGCCTGAAGAAAAGGCAGCTTCCAGAAGACCTTGTGGCAGCCTTCCAGTACCTAAAGGTGGCTTATAAAATAAAAATGGGGAGTGACTTTTTACAAGAACAAGTAGTGATAGTAAAAAGGGCAACAGTTGTGAACTGAGAGTAGGCTTAGACTAGATCTGAAAAAGAAATTCTTTACCACAAGGGTGGTGAGGTACTGGAACTGGTTTCCTAGAGAAGCTATGGATGCCCTGTCCCTAGATGTGTTCAAGGCCAGGTTGGATGGGGCTTTGAGCTGTCTGGTCTAGTGGAAAGTGTCCCTGTCCATGGCAGGGAGGTTGGAACTATATGATCCTTAAGGTTCCTTGCAACACACAGCATTGTATGATTCTATAATTTCTTTAACTAGTTCACTGACTTCCTGCAGCTCTTCATTCTTTCTCACACTTCTCCCACCTAATGGCTGGTCTAAACCTATTCTGCATGCTGCAGCTTGCTGGACAGACCTTGTGAAAAATAGAACAAACTATGATTAGATTCAGGTTTCATTTCACATGAGATCTAGGTCAGGGCTGACAATACTGTTTGAGCTCCTCCAGCAGCTCTGTCTCTACACCAGGGGATGTCCTGCTCCTTTCACAAGCTTACGGCTCTACAGACCCTCCTCTGTGCTGGCTCTGGCCCTTGTCAGGCTCTCTGATAAACTGATCTAACTCAATAGCCCAACAGAAAATTAATTCAACTAAAGAAAAAAGGATTATTTTCCATTTGTTAGAGTGCTGACAGAAAAAGTGGGAACAGTCTTTCTGGCAACAGCAAGCTACTAGGTCAGCTGAGAAGCATCAAAGTTGTGCTCACTTGCTACCTAAACACAGCACTGCCTAAAGAGTGATCCTCCGACTGCCACAGACAGTGACAGAATACAGGACTAGGTGATCTACTGTTGTGAGCAGCAGGATATTTGTTATTTTTTGAAGTCTAGCTACCACCAAAGAGCTTCTCCCACTTCTGCTGGGTGTCACAGTCTTCTCTCCTATTTGGGCATTGGTACCTCTTGATCCAGCTCTGGGATGGTTTAAGGTTTAACCTGGAGGAAAACTGGTCTTGCAAAGGGAAAAAAAACTCAGCATTTTTTTGCTGCTGCAGGTCTGAAAACTTCCCTCCTATGGGGTTGTGGTGCTACTGCTTCACACAGTTCAGAAGCTGAGAGGAGGAGAGGGCTTTTGAGCATCCATATGTCCCTGCACATCAGCAACACTCAGGCCATGAAAAGCTCCTCTGGCAGATGACTCTTAAGCAGCACTTCCAGTTTGCAAAGCTGGGCAGTCTTCTAGGCCAAAAAAAAGCTACCTCAAATGGCAGGCTGTGGCAGCATCTGACATTGCAGCCCAGAGATAAAAGATGCACTAAATAACACTGTGAACCCCTTAAAGAAAGGGTTATGCTTCAGACACCAGGGGGCTGGAAAGATCTCTGAGGCCCAGTCTCCATGTGCCAGTCCAGTGAGATGTGCTGTCGACACAGAGCTGGGAACCCTTCCAAAATAACAGGGCTATGAGAGCTGGCCTGTGTGGCCTGGGCACAGGGACCACAACAGATCTCACCCAGACAGAGAATCTTTCAAGGTCCCTCCTGGCTTTATCATTCCATGATTTTTCAGATGTCAGCAATATTAAAGTTGGGCAATGTGATGTCCAGACCTATTTCAATCCATCCCTTGGGAAGCATTATTAAAAACAACAATAACAAAAAAGAAAAGCAACAGCTTTTTTAAAATTAACATTTGCTGAGATTTATTTGGTTTCTGAAATTTCTGTTTTCTCAGTTTAAGTGGTCCAGGTGCCCTACAGCTGACAGTGGAAAGCTTCATACTGCACACAGCCAGCTAGTTCAGGTTCTGAAAAACAAAGTTGCAAGCTGAGCACACCTCCAGTGTCACAGCCAAACGTACTCAGAAAAAAACCCTAAGTGCCAAGGGGAGAGTGAAGTGGTGCTAGTCATGGTGCTATCTCTTCCCATGTGTTTCCACCAGTTCCCAGAGAAATAAAAATAAAATGCCAGCTCTGGCAGAAACATGAGTTACAGCTTGTTCCCCCATGCCCCATTCAAGGCATCACTCCCACTCAGATGCTGCACCCACTGCACTGCACGGCTGCGTTTGAACTGGGTCACTCAAACAATTCAGGTTAAAAATACACCACCACAATCACCAAGAAGAGCTAATTTTAACTCAGATCATTGCAGTGATCCCGTTGGGTTTTTGTTCTGACGGTATCTCTGGAAACATGACCTCAATTCTGGTCACCATAACTGCTAATTGAGCTCCACCCATCCTTTGCTCATAAAGGAATCCACAAATTTGGATGTTAACTCTGGAGTATAATGCTGTTCTCAGAGTTAATGGTAGCCTTTCCATTTACTATTTTAACAGACATTTCCTGGACCCAGTACAGAATTTGGAAAGTTGTATTTTAAATCTCAGTCTGACCCCTAACACAAAAAGATGGGGAAGACACACTATCCAACACACAATGATAATGACCAGCTGCAGCCTTTGGAACTGCTCACAAAGAAAGCTCTCACACTTCCATACAGACACCCTGGGATCTCATAGAGGAGAACAGGTCAAGTGCCAGCAGCAGAGTGATCACTCAAACTTCCAGGATCATGTCTCTGCTCCCAGTCACTGTGGTAGAGGCTAATTGGCAAAATGACTCAGCAATATGCATATACTAAGTGTCTTTCTTGCTCTTCTTTTCTTTTTCTTTCTTTCTCCTTCCTTCTTTTCCTTTTCTTTTCTTTTTTCTTTCTATTATATTTTAATTTTTTTGCTTTATTTTCTTTTTTCTCTTTTTTCTTTTCTTATTACAAAATGTTATTAAATCAATATTTATAAATCACAGCATCCCAGAACACAGGACTCTGTTTCTGTTACACTGGAGGATGAATGAAATGTCAAAAAAATGAGGCATTTTTTTCACAGAAGGAAGAAAAACATTTGAGTCCATGTCATTTTTACTAGAAGCAGCCTCCATTTGTGGGTTGGTAATGCAGTGTTACCTCCTGAAATCCAGGGTCACATTTGAATTACATCAACTAGAGACAGTTTTGATTTTAAGTTTGTGCTTCTAGACCATTGCTAGACTGCCAGACCATGGCACAAACCCACAGCTTTAACTGTGGGTAGCTACTCTGCACAGCTAGAGAGTCTGTTTGGAATGTCGGAGTCTGTTCTGATGACAGAAATAGGCTTGACACAGGGTTGGAAAGAGATGGACCTGCCACCATGAGAGATGTATTAGCAGCAGATCTCTGCACCTGCCTTGGTCAACCCATTTCTCACACTTGTCATTTTCTGCATCATTAAATACATCCATAACACTTTAGGTGAAAATAACTTCAGTTTCCAAGCATGGTACACAACAGCATAGTACGGTCAGCTGGCTCCTCAGAAAGGTGTCATGGGTTAACCCCAGCTGGCAATTAAAAGCCATGTAACCACATCTTCACTACCCTCACCCCCACAGCGGGATGAGGAGGAAAATCAGAAAAGGTAAAACCCATGGACTGAGATAAGAATGGTTTAACAACTGAAATAAATTAAAATACAATAATAATAATAACAACAATAATAATAATAATAGTGATGAAACAGGAGATAACAAAGAGTGAGAAAGGAAAAAAACCCAAGAAAGATGGGTGATGCACAATTCAGTTGCTCACCAATACTGACTGATGCCCAGCCCATCCCTGAGCAGTAATGAGCAGCTCCTGGCCAACTCCCCACAGTTCATGTACTGCGCATTTCATTCTGTGGTGTGAAATATCCCTTTGGACAGCTCATGTCAGCTGTCCGGGCCATGTCACCTCCTGGCTTCTTGTGCATCTGCTCGCTGACAGAGCATGGAAAATTGAGAGTTCCTTGACTTAGAATAAAAACTACTACTACTTAAAGCAACAACTAAAGCATCAGTGTATTATCAACATTATTTTCATACTGAATCCAAAACACAGCACTGTACCAGCTACTAGGAAGAAAATTAACCCTATTCCAGACAAAGCTAGGACAAAAAGTAGATTGAACTTCTCCTTCTGTAGAAGGTCACAATGACCTTGTGTGTGCAGAACAGCGGCTGACATTAACCCACCCAGCACTTCTACATCTATAGTTTATTATGTTTGCTGATATCTATTTCTATGTCTCTGTTACACACATAACAATAAAGATTCTCAACGAAACACAGCTTAAGCCACAGTTACCGGTGAATTGACATATACTATACTGACATCTTAATTATGTATTAATTTAACATCTCAAATGATGCAGCATGTTCTGTTACAGACCTGCAGAGCAGTAGTAAGACATTTTAGTGGTGTAAGCTTTGCAACACCACAGCTGCAGGGACACTGCTGCTCTGCTTGGTGTCCTTCTACAAGGAGGACCTGAGTTCCTTGATGCACCCTGGAGAATCCCACAGGTTCCAGTGGTAGAAGCAGGGGGAGACACAGAATATAGATACCAAGTGATGCACCTGGAACTCCTGCAAATATTGTATTATGATCTCTGTCCTTGGGACTCTGTCTCACACAAATGAATGATCTTTCTGCCTTATATTGCTGCTTGTAAAATGTGGGTAGTGAATGTGGTTGTGAATTATTTTGAGTGCAAGTAACATTTACTGCTCAGTAAGACCAATTGCTTTCATCTAATTTAAGATGCTGTTAAAAATTACAATCATGTAACATCTTAAATTGGTAGGGAACTCTAGAGATCAACTCTCCTTCCTCAGAGAAGCAGGACCAATTTTGAAGCTACATCAGGTTGCTCAGGTCCTGTCAGTTTTGAGTATTTCCAAGTATAGAAACTGAGTGTCTCTGGGTACTTGTTCCTATATTTGATTTCTCTTCAAAGTGATTTTTTTTCCTTCTTTCTAATCTTCCTTGGTGCAGCCCATGTCCTTGGCCTCTCTCCTTGCTATTATGCATCACTGTCTTCTCTATCACCTCTCATCATTAGTTTAAGATTTCCTCTGAGCCCTCTCCAGGCTGGACAAAACCAGCTCTTGAGATGGCACGGGACATTCTCATTTCATAACAAGAGAACCCACGTACATACATGTTTAACTGCAGCAGTGCGTTCCCTGCCTGTTCACACTGCTGCTATCCAAGTAAAGCAGCCATCAGTCCCCATGCATCCACCAGTCTTCCCAGTATCTCACCATGAACTCCATCACAGCAGAAACCTTCACCAATTTTTTCAGCATAGCAGCTCAAGTTATCATTTTCTAACCCAACCTGGTGAAAATGCATCAGGCAGCTTTAGATTTAGTTATGAAAATGCTCGAGCAAACCAAATCATTTTGACCTGGCTTTTCTCGAGATGACTTTGTAGGCAACTGTGTCAGAGGAGCAGGGAAAAAAACTGTTGGCCAGCAGGTGGGTTCATCCAGGTCCATTGGGAATGCAAAATCCTCATCCCTCTGAGACTGCAGCTCCCACAGGATGTGTGGCACAGCAACACCTACTTGAGCACTAATTCCCATAGGCTCAGGTTCCTGTGCATGATAGAGATTTTCTCCTCAGGTTTTGCCAAAATTTTCTGAGTCCTCAGCAGAGCAGTAATTGTTAACAATAACATTTACACAGGTGTATGAAATTTCCACATGCACTGTTCTTGCTTGCCAAGCAAAATGTTACAAGGATTAAGAAGAAAAATGCAGCAGCACAAGAACTTGGTTAAAGCACACCCATGTGTGCTATGTTCAAACAGAGAAAGCAAAACAAGCAAAAGTCTTTTCTAATCCTAAAAGGTTAAGAAGCTTAAGTCAGTCTTGTAAAGACGTTTTCTCTTGTCATACCAGCCTGTTACTGACAAGCCACTCTAGACTACAGTAGAATAGCATAGAATAGAATAGTTCAGTTGGAAGGGACCTACAATGATCATCTAGTCCAACTGCCCAACCACTTCAGGGACAACCAAAAATTGAAGCATTTTGTGAATGGCACTGTCCAAATGCCTCTTAGACACTGACAGTCTTAGGCCACCAACCACCTCTCTAGAAGCCTATTCCAGTGCTTGACCACCCTTTTGATAAAAAATGCTTTCTAATGCCTAGTCTGAACCTCCCCTGTTGCATCTTTGAACCATTCCCATGTGTCCTATCACTGGATTCCAGTGAGAAGAGATCAGCACCTCTCTCTCCATGTCCCCTCCTCAGAGAGCAACAAGGTCAAAATTTAGCCTCTTTTTCTCCAAACTAGACAAACCCAAAGTCCTCCAGCACTCCTCACAGGACAGGGCCTTCCAGCCCTTCCACCAGCTTGGTTGCCCTATTCTGGATGCATTCAAGGACGTTCACATCCTCCTTAAATTGTGAGCCCCAGAACAGGTGAGACTGCACCAGCATCGAATACAACAAGATAATGACTTCTTTTGACCAGCTGGTGATGCTGTATCTGATGCACCCCAGGATGCATTTGCCCTCCTGGCTGTCTGGGCACACACTGCTGACTCACACTGAGCTGCTCCCCACCAACACCCCCAGATCCCTCTTGGCACGGCTGCTCTCCAGACTCTCCTGTCCCAGTTTATACTTGCGCCTGATGTTGCTCCATCCCAGGTGCAGAATCCAGCATTTAGACTTGTTCAATTTCAACCCACGAATCATTGCCCAGTACTCCAATCTATCTAGATCCCTCTGCAAGACCTCTCCTCCCTCCAGAGAGTATCAGCTCTTCCTAGTTGAGTACTATTAGCAAATCTGCCAACGGGGCATTCAACTGCTGCATCCAGATCATTTTAAGTACATTAAACAGAAACATACCCTACAGGGCATCCCCCAGAGGTTCTCTAGCCAAAGTCTGAACAATATATGTGTGTGATAACCCTTTTGAAGTCTGTTGGATATATATTTTTATTTTGAAAACTTCTGCTGAATCAACTTAACTTGAGGAACTACGTAACTGCAAGGACTTGTGAGGCATCAGCTTGGTCCCAAAAGACAGGGGCAAAGTTAAGACAATATGATTAAGGTCTCACATTGTCTGTGCCCTAGCACTACTGATTCCAGGATGCAAAAGGCTGTCCGAAATATCCTCCCCTGTGCTGCTGCAGTGTGCACCTACAGCAGTCAGAGGGAGCAACAGCACTGCGGAGGAAAGTCAGACTTATTTTGGGGTCCTCATTGCCACACTACAAAAGTGCAAAAGTGCAGTACTGACATTTCTGGGTCCTGTACCTTTTCAAATTGACACAGTTAAACCACTGTAAGTTCCCTCATGCACATTTATCATGCCTTGGCCTCTATCAACAGAATGAGAAGTAATGAGAGTTCACAGTTGCACAGTATTTTTTCTGAAGATTATACACACCTAGTTTAAAACTTGGCCTACTGTCTCTGGCTTATCTCACAAAACTAAGTTTGCACTAATCAGCAGCTGAGCACAGAGGGAAGAGAGGATTCAGTAGTAATCTGACCTGGAAAGTCCAGCTGCTTTAGTTGGGCCGAGGTGGCAGCTTGAGTGGTCAAGGGTCAGCAGGGCAGCCTTCCTCTCAACCCAGAAGCAGAGCTGGGCCCTCCAGCACTCTTCTCTTGCCAGCACATTTTCACCAGAGGCTAGACATGAAGCATATCAAAATCTACACAAATAACAAAACTCCAATAAGGCCCTGACAACCCTGCAGAGGAGAATGCCAGCATGCAGACACCATCCTCAGCAAAAGCTGACTGCAACCCACAAACTCCCCTCCCACAGTGTCCTTGCTCTGGGCTGTGACCACTGCTAGGGGTGGTAACTCCCACCAGCTCTACTGACCTTAATGACAAGACAGAGACCAGAGGAAGTCCTTTATATTTGACAATGGTTTCTCACCAGCTAAATTTTATATTGCAAATAAACTAAATGAGTCATCAAACAGCTTGAGTGAAGCTCTCCTGTCTTCACCAAGGAGCTAATTCCGCCTCTCCCCCAGTCTGTTGAGTCAGAACATTTCTCCCTCCAACCCTGCTCTGCTGCACCTGTTCCAGAGAGGAGCTGCAATGTTAATTCTCTCATCACCTTTTTCATGCCTTCAGCCAAATGTCCTCACCTTACCATACGAGTCAGATTTCTGATTCTTTTCTTCCTGTGAAAGGGATTTAGCAGATAAACCCTCATTAATATTATAATTCTTAAGAATTCCTTGCTAATGAGAGATCTGAGAAACACATGACTAGACTAATTTGCACAGTGCTTGTTCTCAGCAATACCTGTACTCTGAAGTTCCAATGTCCATCAATTATCCAAAGCACTAGTACAAATCTTCTGGCATAAACAGGCACAATCCCATTTCCACAGACTTCAGGAGACAGAGGATAATTACATTGGCAAAATCCTGTCCTGGCTTCCTAGATCTGCTGCAAGCTACTAATTTCTCATTTTTTCCAGCCACAAACAGGCAGCTGCTGAAACCTACTTCTATTAGGATCTTCCCACACAGCAGAAAGATGGGTGGGCAATCCTGCTCCACCTGCTACAGAGCTACACCCCCACCTCTCCATGAGCACTAAGCAGTGACACACACCATGGTAGTGACAGTGGGCTCCCACCAATCTTCCAGTGCATGACTAAGGAAGCAAGGACCCTCTCCAGATGTCTGTGTGGTACACGGAACTCAAGCAGGCTCATGATGCTTTAGGTTCCCTGCATAACAGGTCTCACATCATTGACATGCAGCAACAGGGGCAGCTGTGTGCTGCTCCTTTTTCCATGACAGCCTTTTAGATAAGTAGTTCTCAGAAGAAGGTCCCAAGCATATCAGAGACGATAGAGGCAGATGGCAGAAGCAAAACAATTCAACCCAGTCATATCCATGCTGGCCCTCTCCAGGGCTTCCGACTCTCCACACTGCATCTTGTACCTGCAAGCACCATGGTGCACAGAGCCAGGTTAGCGGGTCTGCAAGGAGCCAGGTCCATGATCCCTCCCTGCTGTGAGCATCCCTTCAGCTCCAGCATGAGTGGGATGGCAGAGGTAAAGGGACTCTTACAGCCAGAGGCAGAGGACGTTAAACTCAACAAGGCACAAGCATTCCCAGTTTTTAAGAAAAGACAAAATCAAAAGGAAGAATTGCCATAAAGCTTCTGACTGGAAACAGCCTTGCTCTGTACTTTTTACTCCAACCAACCTAGCTGCCACACTGCCTGAGGCAGTAGATGACACTTTGTGCTACTGTGCTCCCACACATTCAGTTTCCAGGTTCCACTCAGCAGTATGCCGAGGTCTGCAGCCTGATCCCCTTTTGCCATCAACCTGGCAGCCAATCCAGTGGTGACTGCACCAAATGGAGAGGCTGTCCAATGGCAAGGAAAGTCTTCCACAGAGTTCAAAATATTCTGTGGCAGAAAACAGATTTAAAAGCATGATAAATTCAATCATTATTTGTGCAACTGGAATATCCTGACTACAGTGCTTGTAACCATAGCAATCACTTAAAGCTTTAAAAAAAATATTCCCTCATTATTAAAATATTGATTCTAGATTCTGATTTAGTTTCTCAGTCTTCCTCTTGTTTCTGATCTCAGATGTGCTGTCTCCAAGTCTTATAAAATATATGGAAGAGGAAGAACTCAGCTCAGACCCAAGTATCCGCAGCTAGAACTTGTGCCTTGAGCCAATAGAATGCTTCCTAAATATACAAATAGGAAAGGATCAGGTTGTCACACGGGGATTGGGAGGTTTGCAAACATTACACAAGTAATCAGCTAGCAGGGATGTTTCTCAGAAAAGGCTCAGGCAATTAAACTGAGCCTACATTAATCACATTTCAAACACAAGGTATTACTTCATTTGAAGCCAGACTTATTTAAAAGTTCAGACACCGAAAAAAAAAAAAAAAGAGAAATAAGTATTTCCCCTGAAGCATTTGGCAACTGGCAATATACATTATTATTATTATTATTATTTAAGTCCCTTTGGATTATCTTCTATCTCCACAGACTCCATTCCAGTTATGACTCTTGTATTAGTAAGAGTCATGCAGCATCACACAAAGGCAGCGTTGATTTGTTATTCTCTATCTGGAAAACCAATGAGAAATTTATTTTGAAAAGATCTAGCTGGTGCTTTTTAATTTTTTCAGCTGCCTATTAAATGAGTATATAGTTAGGAAAATGGGACAGAGAAACTGTAAGATGGATGTGATCTGCACATGTGTTTTTCTCACAAGAAAACAAGTACAGTGCATGTTTAACAAAAGGGAGTAGCTTCAGGGTTACATTATATAATGGAGCTGGAATGCAAACTCTTGAATATACAGCACTTCAGGAAGGTACATTAAGAAAGGTACAAAAAGGAAAGTATTTTCTTCATAGGAGGAAGGAGAAAATTTCTTCTTGAAACATGACTTGAGAGTCCCTCCTGGATGTCACCACAGTGGGTTTAGCTCTGCACACTAGCCCATGTGAGCTTCAGATCAAGTGGTCTGCGGATTAAGGAGCTGTAGCAGCTGCTTCAGCTTCTCTCCACATCCCATTGATGATGGCTGGACATCAGTGAATTAAAAGCAAACACGCAGGAAGTGCAGTGACTAACAGATGTATTTAAGACCAAAAATTATTCACGTACCAAGTCAATGAAAAAAAATACTGCAGCAGCAGTTGTTTTGGAAGGCAGGTTTTGTTTTATATGGCCAGGTTCAGAATGAACAGAAATTGCTTCACAGAATACTGTCAGAATAGAAATCAAATACAAATTTATCTGTGTGAAACCTGGACATGTATTTTTAGGGGCACACACCCACACACATATGCAGCCGGAATAGTTCATTCCCCTCCTCTGACATAATCGGGGATGCCTTTAAGAGGAAAACGAGCCCAGGCATGCTCCTAACCCAGGTCTGCCTGTGCCACCCCTATTTTAACTACATACTGTATCATGTAATGGCTTGAAAAGCTTTTTATTTCCCCTTTCCCACCTTCTCACAATGCTATTCCAGTTTCTTTAGCAACACAGTAACACAGCAGGATCAGACCTGAAATTCTGCAGTTTAGTGCTCAGTACCAAAGGCTGCAGTAATTAGAGAATGGGAACAGTCTCCCAAAAATATTAGTTCTCCTTTAGTTTTCCCTTGGCTTAAGGCTTAAACCATGACCCAAGATCCTTTCAGTAAAATATCAACCTGGAATCACTGCAGTCACTTGCAATCAGCTGATGGCAGCTCATTTACATTCCCATCTCATGAACAGATACTCGTATTTTAAGCAGCAATTATCCATAAGGCTTTTCACAATTAACATACAGGTTGTGAGTTTCAAGGTTATTCAAACCAGCTGCAGTATCTGCTTCCAAAATTAAACCTGCACAGCTATAGTGGGCTCTTTAGAGAGTGTTTCCAAATCCCACCTCGTGTCTCCTGAGCTGTGGCACTCATTCCCTCCCAGCAGTATTTGCTTTACCTTTTGTATGTCCAGATGGCCTTGATCACTTGCATCCTTCCCGAACTTCTCGGTGGTAACATGTAAAGGCTGAAAAATCATGCTATAAGCATATGGAGCAAGGTTTGCTAAAATGGATGATTTCATTATTAGTTAGACTGCTGAAAAAGCTTAGACAGGAAGCAAAGATTTGCAGCTGGGTTTCAGAGATGAAGTGTTCTGTCATAATGTGGGAAACCCTCTTGCCCTAGTGCTACCCTGTTGTGTTCTCCCCTCCAGAAGCTCTTCTGACATTTCACAGACACCAGAGGGGACATTTCCATTAACAGACTCCACCAGAAGTGAAGGATTCAGCACTCCATCCTCCATGCAGCCTCACAGGCAGCAGCTGGCACAGCAGACAGGAGTTCCTGAAACTGCTCCTGCAGGGCACACTGCGCTACAGAAGGAGCATCTCTGACGTCAACAAAGTGAACAGGACTTCAGTTTGGCAAGGTGACAAATCACACACTCCACCACTACTGCTGTAGTACAAGAGTGCTCAAAATTACAACAACAAAGCTTCACTTTAACCGACACCAAAAACCTGGTTTTCCTTTGCCCTTTAAACTTAAGGCAACTGAAGTAATTCTATGAAGGGCAGCTGTAAGAAACTATTCCAGAGAACGGGGAAAGAAGAATCCAAACCATTAGCTGTCTGGTATTTATTACTTTTTAATACAGAGAACTCACAACAAAATATTCTCTAACAACACATGTAAATGATATCATAACCAATTATTTTAATTTCATCAACATTCATTTGCTATGTACATATTCTTCCATCTGCAAAAGTGCAATCCAAGAATGTCTCAACAAGAAACCTTTATGGACAAGTATATTTTTGAGGGGTTTTCTCACCAGTGGCCTTACAACATGTTTGTCCTTGGTTACTTAGTACAGCAAAATGAGGAATACATGAGAGGGGGGAAAAAAAGGAAAAAAGAAAGAAATTGGGCTAGATGCCTCCTTTGTAGAACTATTCCTTATTTTTCCAATTAAACTCATTATGAATACAATGCTCATTACTGGAGATGTTAATGTAAATAGACTCTAGGATAGTCTATGGTCTGGCTATAAAACACTGTAGTTTAATGACTCTGCAGCATTAGACAGAACAACAATTTCAGGCTGTTCACATTGGTAAATGTCAGATTACACATCAGCATGTAAAAGATGTCCACATTGTTAGTTATGGTTATCAAAATTTATTTGCAGACATCTTACTGATGGATGAGATCATTTTCACATATCCAAAATATGAAGTCTACCTAAATGCAAGCCTCTCCTATGGAAAGGAGAGTTAACTACTGGAAAGAGAAGCATTTGCACATGCAACTCCTTTTAGTATCACAAGGAGTATCGTGCACTTGAGTAGAATGAACCTCCAGATCCAGAGGACCGCATTCTCATTTACAAAACATATTTCAGGCAAATTTAATCTGACCATGGGCCAGCTTAAAAAGAACACACAGCATCAGAAAAACGAAAGGTAATGAAAAATAAACTAGCCAAATAACCAAAGCAAGCAGCTCCCTAGCTAGGGAGGTAATTTCCCTTATGAGGCATTTATAAGCTCATGACTACTTCCAGTGCTTGTCAAGACAGAAAGCAGAGCAACTGTGGTCTAGTTTAACCCCCAAAGTAGCCAGCAGGTCCCAAAGAAATTACATTTGCGCTTCTACTTCTGCAAAGCCCAGGAAACTCTCGCAGCCAAAGGCAAGGGCTGACCGTTTGACTGGAATCTGCATGTTACAGAAAATACTGCATTTTGCAGTAACACAAGAGCAGCTTTCAGTACCAACAAGAAGCAGGGAAAGCCTCTACAAATTAGGGATAATTTACTTTGGAGTGAAAGTTCAGAGGAATCTTTCTGTAGCTCAGCTGGTCTCCACTGAGGATCATTTTTACAGTGCTATGTGTGCTGCTAGCCTCCAGTTGAGAGATGTGTTTTTAACAGCAGAATTAAAAGGAAAAGCTGGCAAAGAACTAAATTGTTTTCTTGGATAAATTTGTATGTAATTCCTTGTCAGGGTTAAAGCTTTCCCCTTCCCATTTTCTCAGTGTTTCATTCCTGGTTTTGACTTGGATGTATTGTACAACCTCTCATATACTTGTTTTTAAATCTGGCTATATTCCCTTTATTCCATGTCTACTCATTTTTGATTGTCACACATACAGATCTAGAGAGGCATCCAAGAATTTAAAGGGGAGAATTACAAATTAAGCTACTCTAAGGGAAGCAAACAAACAAGTATCCAGGACAACTCCAGATCTCACTTCTCCCCTACCATATGCATTGCACAGTGACACCTCCCCTCACCACTGCACAAAAAAAGTGGAAATTGACACCCCAGACTCATAACTGGCACTGAATACCAAACCTTCAGTAAGAGATGTATGCTTTAATTGTTCTCATTAGAAAAGCTGTGTCTTTGCTGCATGATTTCAGGCTGCTGGGACAGCCACTGTTGTCTGTCTGGTGTGGTTCTCATGGTACTGCCAGGCAACACAACTCCAACCTTGTTAGCCATCCTAACTCCATCAGGTTGCTCAACACAGCATCAAAGCTGAAGGGCTCATCCTTCTTGAGGAGTTAATCCAAATTATAATTTGATTGCTCTCCACAAGGGCAGTCTTCACCGCACAGGTAATTGGGTTTTATCTGCTAGAAACCTTCTTCCTGCCCAGGAACACCCAGGCCAGGTCCTGCTTCTATGGACAGTGGTTACAGTGCTGGTCCCACTGTAACTGGGCTTGCTGTAACTTTGTGGTAGCCACGAAGGGACAGTGTTAGAAGTCACCCAAAGTCCTTCCCATAATTCTCCCCAAAGAAGAAACAGGCCTTCCCAAAACTGTAGCAAACAGGACAACTGCACAAAACCTCAAGAATGTGCTTCAAACCCAAAACCAAGCCCAGGAACATGGACAGGAGGGGAGCACCAGTGGTGAAGGCTAGCTACCACAGCCTGCCAACATGCCTGCTCAGATCAGCACTGGACCACATGAGCTGGGTGGCACCTAAGGACACTGCCACTTGAACCAGCAGTAGGTCACCTGTGCCAACATATGCACTCTGTGCAGCTTGAGTACTACTGGAAGGGTAGCTAATGCTAAAAGGAGCTAATTCTGCAGTGACAACAGTCAGGAAATAAAACTCTGAACTCAGCATTTTTACACACAAAGAAACATGGATATTCAGCTTGAGTTTTATGTGCACAATAATTTCTTAATTCAGCAGAAAGTGTAATTCTCAGTCCAACACAGGAAAAAAAAACCCACTATTTTGGCTTCTGACATTTTGTTTTCTTTCCCAGGGTGGCAGACTATCAGGGCCATTTTCAAGACTGTGATTTCAACAGATACACTCTAAAAATATTCTAATTTGGAAAACCAAAAGACTTCAAAATAAACAAAAAGTAATCCCACCATGTAAACAGAAACAAAACCCACACTTCTCAAGTGGACAAACACTTCGTAAATATATTGTCGAGAAAAGCAAAAAAACCAAACATCCCCTAAACCTCAACTGATTTGAGAAACCCAGCAAAAGATTAATGACCTATTTAAAATTTTTTATTTAAGGAAGGGAGAAATGGGAATCAAGAAACAAGAACTGCAGAGTCTACATGGCCAAGCTCTCTGATACAAATTCACTGCTTAATGCAGTCTATTGTGTACAGCACAGAGGCATGTAAAAAGTAAATAGGCTAAGTTTGCTTTCTTAAAACATCTCCGTGTTTTTAGATCCTAGACTGAACATAATTTTGAAAGACAAAGGTGCAGCAATTAATTGTTTTAAAAAGTGATGACATGTTTTGTACTCAGTGCCTCTCAGCTTTGACAGGTCTGAGGGCCCAGATCCCACTTCATGGTTCTCCTTCCACACCAGTCACAGCAGCCTGCAGCAGGCAGCAAAGCCTCAGCCCCAGCAGGCACAAACACAGCCCCATTCAGCTCAGCCAGTTCCTTCCCTAAAATGTCTGTGAAGAAACACCTTTGTTACCAGCTTGTTTTGGTATGAGCAGATGACCCAGCTGGGCACATGACAGCCCTGCTGGAAGCAGCACTATTGCCTGCACTACAACTCAGTGAGGGCAATGCACATCAAACACACATGGCAGGAAGACGTGATGCCAAAAGAATTCATTCAAGATTGCATTTTCTGGCACTCATTTACATTCACTTGTCATGATACCTTAGCTTACCCTGGTCATGGGAAATCTGAAAGAAAGCCTGCTAAGGGGACTAGCAACACTGGGCCAGCTCCTGCACCCCTGGGAACCAATGCAAAAGACTGAATGAATTCAACAGTAAGATTCATTTCTTTCCAAGGATTTCCCATTTCTACCAAGCTGGAGGAACAACCCTATGCAATTACCCATTTTCCAACTGGACATATTTCTCTGTCCTGTATGTCTCCCCACACCCTTTGTATAAACTGTATTACAATTATACAAAAAATAAACCCAAATCATTTTTAGCTGAACTTTACCCCACACATGGGATATATTGAAAGGCCATTAAATTGGCTAGCTTCCAACCTTCACAGAGATCTTGTCAGGAGGATTCTGGTTTTAACAACATGTATATATACATTTTAATATGTACACTGACAAAGAAGCTGCTCTTTCAGTTAGAAAAGAAATTAGATTTCATCACAGAATGAATCCTATAAAAAGATATGTAATAAAGTTGAAATACCCATAAAATAGCTATTACTAAAGCAAAGCTTTCGTCAATAAGCCTCCAAAACTTTAAATGAAGAAAATGGCTTCACGAAGTGGTAGTCTAGATTTCCACAGTGAGGACACTGCTGGACGTTGCTGTATTCGGAGAAATACTGCATGCCAATCCGCACATCTATTACTGGCTTCCCACAGTGCTTACAGTTCAGTCGAGCCTGGAAAAAAACCAAAGAAACAAACAAAAAAAAAGTTTTGAAATAACCACACTCCCCTCAGCTCCTCACCTCTAGACAAGAAGGTGCCAGAGACAGTCCCTTGTCCTCCCCAGCAGGAGGAGGGGTCATTCAGGAAACTGGCAGTAATGGGATGTGCTGGAAAGGACATTCCTCACCTGGACTGGGAACTCACAGGCACATACCATGCCTTTCATATTAAAGACCACCACCAAATTCTGGGAAGTGGGTCACCTCCCACTCTGACTGATGGAAAGTAGAGAATATCAAGGTTTATTAATGCAAATTATTGTTTTGTGCTGCTTAATCTCTAAATCAATTCCGCAATCCTCAGCACAGGAAGTGCTGTCTCAATAAATCATTAATGAAGCCCTGAAGTGAAGAGAGAAATTATGTCTTTGTGCCATGCAATTCAACCGCACAGGTTAACATCATTTGAACATCATCTGTCTACAAAATATACCAGCATTTTAATCTTTTGGTTTAACAAGTGTATAACTCAATCTACTTTATCAGCACGACATGGTATTGTGTCACTTTAAGTGTCTACTTAAAACATTTATAATACAAATCACGTTATACAAACTAAACATCACTTCAACTCACAAAGTATTCTACAAAATCCCGCTGAGAAAGAAGCAACATTAACCAGGTGGATATGAGAAATAATTCAAGGTCATAGGTGAAGACAGACAGACCTATTAATATTCAGCTGTTACAAAAAAGTGAGTCTTCAGAAGAAATCTAGCTGAGAAAGCCCATCTGATACAAAGAAAGCAACAAGCAGCATGGAAGTTCAGCAAGCCCTTTGGAATACTCAGGAGAAGAAGGGATTTGAGACTGTAAAGGAGTTAAAGAGCGAAGCTGGCAAATGAGCAGTGAGGGCCTGAGCTGCATCGCAGTTTAACCTCACAGCCCAGTACGCTAATGAAAGCTTCAGCTCTCCAGTGAAAAGAATAAAAAGTATTGTCTAGGCCATCTTGATTTAAGGGATTTTCCTGGATGAGTAGAGGAGGAAATTATTAAACTACTATCCCTGCTGAGACCAGACTCAAAAAGAAATAAATCAACAGCTTCATTGCCATCTGCTCTGCTTGAAAAGCAGAAATTTCAAGAAATACAATCTACTGAGTTATGAATTTTTATGGAATTCTTAACCAAAGTGTTTTCTCCTTTTCTACTGTCCAGCACATCAGATAAGTGTTAGTAATTTGACAATGGCTGTAGTTCGTTATTCTACAAGCAAATTTGTGATGGAAAACTAAATATTTTGAAGTAAGGCATGATATTATTCAAAATAAAACCAGAAAGGCAATTTGCAATTATATTATATACCATATTTAAATACTATTCCTCTGTATGCACAGAATCATCTGTAACAATCATGGTCAAACAATAACGCTCATTAGCTGGCAATCACAGTCACTGCAGCTAATGATTTTATAGGCAGTTCTTATATACCATGTATGGTCACATTGTCCATTAATCATGAAATTAAGGATCTTGTATAATGAGCTCTTAAATCTTGTCTTGTATGCTCAACAGAAGCAATTCAGATTTGAAGCTGCTGACTTCTACAAAGAAACTCAGTATCAGTGATTTACCTTTAAAAGTTCCTATCTAAAAAAAAAAAGTTACAACCTCAAGAGACACTAAATTTGGAGATATCTGTCTGTAGTTATAATTGCTACCAATGTCACCTTAACCAGCAGCAGCAATACCACTTCTCTTCTGAGGAACATCTACAACGTTTACATTTGGTAAATATGCTAAATTTAAAATGAACTGGCATTCTGCATATTGACAAAATGGTATTTCAGATGGCTTTTAAAGCATGCACATTACCATGGAGTGATCTCAGTGTGAATGTGTGCATCTCTGCAAGGCTCCTGTCCTGACCTACTACCACCACCTGTGTGTTTGAGCATCTGGAGTGGAGCACTGAGTCATTCCCAGACAAATGGGTTTTTTCACAGCTGTCTACCCCTGCCTGCACAGCAGAAGTACTCTGTCCATCACATGGACAATTAATTCCCTTGAATGCCAACAATCCTGCTGTCTCAGGCACACGTCTACTCTGGAGTAAGCCCAGGCTTTGGATCTTCCTCTCTCAAGGCACAGATTAGGTGAGTGTTTTCTGAACATGAAGTTGCTTCAGGCTGTGGTGGGTGAGTACCATCCCCAGAGTCAGCCACAGCAAAGATTAAGGAGAGCTGAGCAATCTCCAAGCACAAAGACACTTTGGACCTTTCTGTTCCCTTGGCACTTCTTTGCTACAATTAGGATAAACCACAATTTATGAACTAAAAAGCCCTGAAAATATGAAACATCTGATCAAAATGTGGAACTGTATCTGACACTAGTGATACTAGTGATCAAGCATCAGATTTAATCACCAGTGCGTTTAAAGGGAGCTTTACTTAAAAACATAAATGTATTAACCACTGACCATTGCAATGACTTTAGTCTAGCTAAAAGCCATTGCACCTCTTAAGACAAAGGGACAGAGAACCATCAGCCCTCTTGTTTTCCAATTATAGGTACAGGTTGGAAAAGAAGGATGGAAGGAGGAAAGGGAGAAGAGATACACAACCTTGACTTTATCTAATCAGTTGGAATTTCACTTTGAGTCTTACTTATGTATGGTACTAACCTGACAACAGGGAGATGCTGCCAGAATATCGTAGGTATACATAGTTCCCAGCTGATGCCAGCTTCCATCCCATCGGGACTTGCACTTAATGCATATAATTTTGTGAACCCCTTCTAAGCAGTCTACACAAACAGCATAGAGGTGCATAAGCCTTCCTGCGGACAGAAAAGACACATCTTAAGGAGAGAAGATTAAAACAGACATTTTCTGCAATGTGCTATCTGACCTTTAGTGATACAAATCACATCTTATTATTTTTTTTTTTTATAAAGAGTGAATGATAAAGTAAAAAAGTGCTTCTCTATAGGAAATATACAGGCTTGTCTGAAGCTAAGCAGAACTCGTGAATTAGTCATCACCCTGCCCACTCTCCCTTACATCATTTGCTGGTAGATCTTAGCAAAATATTTTATAAAAGGAGTTGCTAAACCTCCAAGAAGAGATGCCAGGTTAAGCTGTAAGATCAGCTGCTGTGTTTCCAAAACTAGAATTTTGCCCTAGCTTCATCCCCACCTGACATAAGAAGTGGAGAAGTTACCAGCAAACTTGGTACGGATTCATTTAACAACTTGCCAGTATCTTCCAGCAAAGACAGAACCAAGGACTTAACACTCCCCACAGAAAAAAAGCAACAGGCAGAAGAGCAAACTTTTTTTCATGTACTTCTGTCTGACTGTTCATGAACAAGTATATTTTAAAATATTACATACTGCACATACAAAGACTTTAACATGGCATTCAGGACTATGAATATATCAAGCTTTATCACGACCTTAGGCTCTGTATGCACAATGACTTTCAAAACCTGAGTTACATTTATTTCCATACAAATCAAGTGGCTCAGGCTTGGAAATCAAATATTTTCACTACGTACATGTGATTCAAAGTTACCAATGCAAAATCTGAGACCAACTTTCACAAAAAACCAAAAATTTCTAGGCAAATTATCAGGCACCTTGATTATGCCTGACTCATAGTGACTAAACTGATTTGCAGTTTAATAGCTGGCTATTGGAAGTGACCTGGCACCAAGTACTAATCCTATGACATACCAGATTTTGCACTGCTATATCAGTCAGAGCCAAGCAGTAGCGAAGTTAGAGATCAGCAACAAACCAGGACTGTGTTTAACATGTGTTCACCTCGGATTGCAATTTGTGATCTTTAGCATCAAAGCACCGAACACATCACAAACTGTAATTCAACAGACATACATCTTGTAACTCTTCTACACAAATGAGAACAAAATATTAATAATTTATAATTAGTCTATACCAGACACTTCCAAAATTAATAGTCTGTGTTTTAACTTGTTTTGGTTTTTAAGCCAAGTATTTTAGAAAAACAAGAAAAAATAAACTCTTCTTAAAACATACATACAAAATATACTTAATAGTATGAGCTGGTAAAAATTGAGTTATTCTACACTGGCATGTTCACCTCTAGAAAACATGATGGGATGAAACTAAAGTGAAAATATAATAAACTCTGGTCCTGAAGTGAACATTTGAGACTGGTGATGTTCAAACAACTCCATGCACAGAAGTTGTGTTGTGCAGGAAGATACATAACTTTCTCCATCTGAAGTCACTGCTTATGCACTTTATAAAAACTACACTGCCGCACCACTAAGTTTCAGGACACTTTTTTTACAGGAAAGGGGGCATCTGGCATCTAAAACATGTCTGAAATAAAAGAAGCAATTTTCTGTTCTGAAAAGAAAATAACAGCCTGGAATAGCACCTTACAACTTAATTTCATTTCAAAGAGTACTTCTGGTAATAAACCATTTTACCCAGGACGAGGAAGCAAAAATTTTAACAATTAATAATTCACAGCAACTTGTCCAAACAAGTTTTTCAGATATATCATCCAACAGTTAAGAAGCAATGAAGTTAAAAAAAAAAAAAATTCAGAGTTTCATTCTTAGTGGCAAATGTTAACAAACGATGAGTTTCACTATTACTAAACCAGCTGTCTGTACTGATAAAATCACAAGCACATGGTGTGACTCCTCACCAAAGAAAATAAGCTCACAAATGTATATTCTGTTTATCCTGCAACTTTTCTGGCTTGTATATTTGCCTATCACTTTTTCTCTTCAAAGTACATTAGGCGAGACAGAAACAATATTATGTTAGCATGATTACAGTTTAGTGACTTAGTGCACAGTGATTGAAGAAAAAAAAAATACAAGGTTTACTGAGGAAATGTTACATAACACATATTATGACCATGCATGGTATACAATGTATTTCATTGAAAGGTGAGAAACTTTAATGTTAAAATACCTCTGGTTAATCCCTACCAATACACTTTTCAACGTATAATTTCTATGCTTTTGACCACCAGACTAGGAATACTTTCTCTGATTTATTTTAGCCATGCTGGCTGCCAGCAGGCTGCAGGACAGGCACATCTAGTCATGTACCACCCTGCACACTTAAGTCTGGGCCACAGCTTTCAGGAAGCACTAAAGCTCATGCTGGCCCACATCTACTTGTTTCTCTAGGAGGAAAAAAGAAATACATGTCTTGGTCTCAACTCATCTGAGAGCTAGGACATTATCAAGATATGCTCAAGCATGTGCAAGTTTGGAAGTCTAAAACCTTCACTACTACACTGCTGTGTAACACACCATATTAAAAGCTTACTCTGACTATATCCAGCCTCTCCAGGCCTGTGTTAACACAGGCCAGACTACAGACCTCTACATATTCAAAAAATAATACTTCACTATAAAACAAAACTGGTACTTCTCTAGTCTGAAAGCAGATGAAAGGTACCTCACCCTCATCAGTGGTACAAATACAACTTTCACCCAGGCTGCAGCAGAGCATGCTTAAATTTAAAAGGTTTAAAAGGTTGATGTGCATCTTGGAGTAAAGCTCACAAGAGATAAATAGCATGCACATGCTCCAGAACAGACTGGCTGGAAAACCTTCCCATGGTCTACCTAGAAATCAGATGAGAACATGTTTAGCTGTAAGCCCAAACACAAGGCAGAGATCTTTCTACACAGCATCTTTTTGTAATTCCTTCTAAGTGTTTCAATCTGATCCATGTGAGCATTTTGGACATTACTTCAAGCTTTATACAACTGCTTAAAAATGCATAATCAGGATGAAAATCTGTAATGGAAGGGACAGGGCACAGAAGGCAGTTCCATAATTTAATGAAACCTAGCATGACTGACAGACAACCTGTACCTTGAAGGTGACAGGGAACATCATATTCAATCTCATCATGTCTTGACGGGCTAAGGAACAGGGTCCCGTCCACCAGCGGAAACTGTTCAAACACTGGCAGTGCCCTGTGGCACAGAGCACAGTTTACAACGTTCCTGTGGCTGGCACTGAGAGCAGCAAGGATGAACTTCCGAAGGTCCTCCCCTTGGCCCACCTGGGCATCGTCTTCCATTCGCACATGGAAAGTATTCAATTTATGCCTGGGGATGTGAGTGAGCAGCTCGGATAGATCGAGCCTTCTCAGAAACTGCACAGGGGTATCAAAGTGTCCTGATCTATGTGCTTGCAAGCCAGCTGCCCCGTAATCAAAATGTGCATTCCTGAACATGCCCCCACCAGCCATATTCTTCTTATGGGGCTCCAGGTGAATGGCATTCTTCAAAAACTCTCCCAAGTATCGCGAGGAACGCGGGCCACTGAAATGGGTGGGGGCGAGGATAGAGTAGCCAGTGGGCGGGGACTGGCCAGGAGAGACACAAGGTGAGCGAACGGCGTAGCTGCCACCCATGACACCCTTCTCCTGGGAGTTCTGCCTGTCCATAGAGTGCCTTCGCTGAAGGTCATTGCTCAAGCCTTTCTGAGGCTTGTTGGCTGGCCTGCCTTTTTTGGCCTCCTCCGCTGACTCTGTCATGGACCTTCCCGTACTCTTCTCCAACACTGATTTCTTCTTCTTGTCATCCTGCATTCGCTTCACCTGGTACCAGTCCGTGTCCTTCTTTAAATGACCCTGCCCACACCGACAGGAGCAAAACCGAAAAGCCAGGTCGTATCCCTTCTTGGTCCACATGTTTTGGCGACACTGCTTCTCATTCCAGCTCCTGGCTCTGCCAATGCAATTGAACTGGACGAGGATGCTGCTTTCCCACTCGTAGAAGCACTGAAGGTGCATCCAAGTGCTGTACGGACAATGCTCATTGTTGCATATAACCTTCTGGTAGTCATCCTTTTCCAGGTCCACTGGCCTCCCAAAGCTACAGATGAGTGGAGTAGCACAAGGGGCTTCTGTGGAAGGTAAAACAGATACATTAACAACTTAATGGCCCATTTACTGCCATACTTTCTTTAAACACTGTGACAAATACACACCAAGCTCTTACTAACAACCTGAACTACTAAAGGGCCACAAGCACTAGCTCTGGGTCAGTGCAAAAAGCAGTATTTGCCAAAAAGAGATAAGCATGTGAAAGGAGATAAGGAAATGCATGAATAAAGAAACAAAATGACATTACAGTCTGTTTAATATTCAAAACCAAAGCACCTCAGAAGCATTAGCCCTCCTCAAGCGTTTGTGGATATCATTGTAAGGCCTTCAGAAGCAAGGAGAAAGCTTTGTGAATGTTCCTGGAGGGCTGCTTTGAAGCCTGAGAGGCAACATGGAGAGAACACACACAGATATTTGTTTGAAAAACAAGTAAGCAATACAGCCCAGCTTCACAATCATGGGGAGAGGCAGGAATTGATCTTTTCTCTGGGACTGAGCAAGAGACAACAGCTCAGGAGAGAAGGAGGAAGCATAAGACAAATAGCTTATGTTCCTAGTACAGAAAGGAGGGCCTTCATTACATTGCTTAGGCAAACACAGACTATACTGATGCCTTAGGATTTATTTTTCAGATCCTGTACTGCTTTAGTCCGTAACTCTAGAATTCCACAGCCTGTTAGCTACTGCTCTCCCATTCTGGTTAGACATAAATCCTCTCTGAGCCTAGACTCAAGAACACTTTCCTGTCCCAGGCCCTGAAATTTGTAAACTGAGCCTCTGGCCAGGGGGAGAAAACTTGGGGTAATTACATCATTACCTGAAATTGTAATTGGAGAATTAACCCTGATATGCGAATGGACCAAACTTATAAAAGCGTGAAAAGCCCATGACCCAGCATCCATCTTGGGGGCAGCCCTAGGGCTCTGCATCCATAGTGTACCTTTACTGAAGGCCCTTCAATAAATACCCCCTTTTATTCTCTTAATCTTATCTAGCCTCTGTTTTCAGGCAGCCACTCCAAGGCATCAATACCACCATCACTGACATTCCGGATAGCTAAATTTCATAAACCAAACCGTTCTACAGCACAGACAGGTGAAAAAATCCAAATGCAACATGGTATTTTATCAGCAAAGTAGCAGATTTGGTATATCCTTGAGCAAAGAACAGTTTACTTAAATTATCTCCCAGCAACAATATCAGCTTCTACACAAAAAAAATGTTCTACAATAAAATGTTCTGCATTTATGAACCAATGATGTTTTCCAGTTCCTCACCAAAGTATCACAGGCTCCCATTGCTGGCTGCTCTGTTGCAGCTGGGAGGCTCGAAAGGGATTGGAAATTTTCTACTGGAGTTTTTTTAAGAACTTTTTAGATGCTTACTCAAGTATGACAAATACTGCTTCTCTGTATTTCTGTCTTCCTAATTCTTCCACTTCACCAGAAAGTACTGCTCCAATAAAACTGTCAGGCTTCCCTTTAACTTCTGTGTGGCTGCTTTCAAACATTTGCAGGCTTCTTCAGGGTCTTCTATGGTCAAGTGCTGCCTCACCCCATTTAAAACACAGCAATCAGCTTCCTGAAGTTCCCCAGCCTCAGACAGAGACCCAGGACTTACGGCAGAGGTACACAGAGCCTTGAGGAGAGACACTGCCATGACTGAGGCTTTTTCCCTTAGGACTTTAAATTTCTATCTGATGAGCAGGTAAAAAAAACACCACTCAGTTGCATTGCTTTTAATCACATTCTTATCACTGCTTACACAAATAACACAACATAATTTGCAGTAGAATGAGAGGTTTTATGCTGCTACATGTACTTTGACTCTCAGTTAAGAGACACACTATCCATCATCATCAGTCCTACAGCAGCAATACACAAATCAGGTGCTCTACAGCAATAGATCTTGCTAGTGGTTTTGCCCCTTCCCGGCAAGTTTTTGGAAAAGGCTATAAACAAGCAAAATCTTCAAGGCTACCTTCAGTAAATTCAAGGTTACTGTAGTTCTCAAAACTTGCATATACAGAAGAAAAAGGCACAGATAACTTTTCTGAGCCATTCCCTGGAAGATGCCATATCTTTCACTTCATTTCTCTGTTTCTCTTTCTAATGTCAGAAGTGGCAGAGTTTCAATAAGAATTCTTCTACAATACCTTTCTTTCAGGGAGTGGCCTATAAATTGCAAGCAAAACACATTCCCAAAAGCTTTCCTTTGAAGAAGAAAAAACCTATTTCATTTCAAAATATGGACTTTTCAGTCATTAAAAACAAATTAGCAAATTGGAGAGAACACAGGTAAGAGAGGCTTTCCTTACAGATTCTTTGGAAGTTCCTTCTATACACGTGACAAATATATTGTTATTGGTTGTCTCACATCTCTGAAAATCCCACTAAGAACATGCAAGTTTTGAGATGCCCTTCAGAAGCACCAATTTTATCAGCTAGCAGTGACTAATTTTTCTCCACTCTTTTACTGTGTATTATTGAATATAATGTTGCTGGCCAATAGCAGGAGTGGTAACTTACCTGCTCTGAACCAAAATCTGTCAGTTTACCAGTTCTGAGAGTTTTCCCACCCATTCTCCCAGTCTTCGATTCAAGTCACACTACCAGAGCAAGCATCTCTGCAAAGTTTTTGTTCATTGTCAGTCTTTCTTTCATCATATTTAAGGTCTGAAAGTATAGTTCACAATTATAGCATCCTTATGCAATTTACCTCAGAGAAGCCAGTTAAACTGAACCCACAGAAGGCAAATCGTCAGAAGTCGTATGTGAGGCAAGGTACCAGAGACACCAACATGAACAATTCTCACTTATGCATTTCCTGTACTCATCTATTTTGGTACACATTCCTTTCCACCACTGCAAGAAGGCAGCAAAAAAAAAAGAACATGCCAAAAATCCACTTATGTTCTCACTGTTTCAGAGAGTAAATGCTCTAACAGTTGCAGGTATAATTATAGCTGACAGCCAAGAAAGTACTACACAGACAAGTCTAGAATTGAATAAAGACACTACACTTGTACATCCATACTGGCATAGTCAACTGACTAAAAAAGGAAAGCTTTTCCTTGATTAGCCTTTGAACACGTTTTTGAGTGCGTATGCAAAATCACACACACACTCTCTATGTCCCCAAGAAGTTCACAGGCTCTTCAATATGCGGATAAAAATTGAAATTAATAAAATAAGTGACTGAAATACAAAAAACATCACCACAGCCCATATATTCCACAGAATATGTCTGCAATTACTTAATTATAATGCTGTACTAGGTGTCTAGAGGCTAAAATAAAGGTGACTTTCAACAGACTTTTTTTTCCCCCTTTTCTGTGTTGGTCAGTGGAAGAACTGTGGAATGAGATCTTCATCTTCTCCTTTAGAGCTTAACAGACGCCAGATTACCTGAAGAACATCCCACACAGCATAACTATGAGCAAGAAAAGACAAAGCTACAAATTCTGGACAGCAATGTCTTCTTCAACATATAAGTTCACTAGATGATTACTCACATTCTCTCATCTGATCTTCTACCTATACAGTGTGAATTGGCTGGTCACATGATCACCACACCAAAAGCAGGTCTAGAGTAGCTGGAAGACAGCAACAGAATTAACAAAAGCCTTCCCTCATGCAAAAGACTCCACCACTGTTAAATGGTGCCACTGAGATTGCTCTGGAAAACATCATTGCCAAGAGAAGAAGCTGGTCTCTGTGGATTTATTCTGGGGACTCATCTAACATTTCACTACTGTCACTGTAGCTGCATAGGAAATACTCCAGAAAACTAACAGGTCTCTCTGCCGCGTTGCTGTGCTCCACAGCATAGGTTATGCCATTCTAGTCAAAGCACATACTTTTCACTGATACAGATTTGCTATTATCAAGTCTACTAGTTTGGAGAAGGCCTGGATTAAAATGCTGCAGTATTTGCACAACAGAAACTGAGAAGCCCAGCATGGCTAATTTGTCCCAGTAGAAACTCCTAGTGCTTCTGTAGTTTTCCTGTATTTAAGAAAGCAGAAAACTCCACTACCTGAAAAGCATACAAAAACCTCAAGCCAACATTTGGTATTGCCTAACATTTCAAATTCCAGCAGGTGGATCTGTACAAAACAGACTGTGCAGGACTGAATACAGACTTCTCTGTACTCGTGTCTCCTGCCAAACATAACCAAGCCACATGTTCCTGCATAAAGAATAAATAAGAAACAGAAAACAGCAAATTTTGTGCAATTTTGCCAGTTCATGGCAACAGATATGCCTTAAGAACAAAAGTGACCGCATTCAGATCAGTATGGGAGCCATATTTTAGGTAATGTGAAGAGCTCTTCCCATCAATTCACACCCTTGAAAGTAGTCTGGGTTATTTAATCTCCCTTTTATAAATAAGACAGAGCACTTATTTCTTCAGTATTACAGAACTTTAAAAATTCTTGTTATCAAGCTCTTATGCTTCCTGTAATTACAAATGCATTTTGAGATGTTCTTCAAAGAGTCAGAGCTAGAATCATTGTCCTAATGTTTTATGATGACAGTGTTATCAATTGCTGTCAAGAGAGATTATAATGGGAAGTAAATAGAAATTACATGGCCAAACTGCCGATCCACACTGTAATCCCCCAGCTGGATTGTCAGCTAAATGTAATTTGCTTCCAAGTAGCCAACAGCCCCAACAGGTTTCTGGTTTCCGAAGCTACGATATTGAACTTCAGCGAGAATGAAAGGCAACATAGTATCAGAGCAACATCCATTCTCCCAGCAGCCCCTTCCAAAACAATGTTGAAATAATGATAAAAGCACTTCTATTTAACTCTCAGTTTCAAGATGGGTTTCACAGCCTAAGAGAACAAAACAAGACAGCGTGCCGTTTTTTGTAGCAGAACAGCTTCAACGTAGGCTGTCAAGTTGCAACTACAAACGTGCGCTGCTTCTTTCAAGACATTATGTTTCCACATAAAAAAAATAAATGTTTTCTCATATTCCTCTGTAGTGATTCGGAACAGTGATTCTGAAAATAGTTGGAAGAAGCAGTACATAAATGTCTTCTAAAACAGAAATAACATACAATATTCCAAACACATGCACATTTGTGCGAAGATAGCTCACTGTTTAAACAAGGTTGTGTTTTATGTTTGACAGAGCCACCATAAAATTAACTTTTCTTTCAAAAATGAGAATATGACAGAAGACTGCAAGGAAGCTGGATTGGGTTATTTGGCTTTTTCTCAGTTTTTCTTTTCAGGTTTATAAACATCCATAAAAACCAGAAACAGGAATAGAAACAGAACATCTGAGAAATATCTTTCAACAACAAAAAAAAAATCCTCCCACATGAACTGTTTCTACCTTTTAATAAAAAAGAAAGGCATTTATGAAGACCACCCTTCCCATTTTATGACCCAAATGAAAGCAGCAGAACAACAGCTGCCTGAGGAACTTCCCTCTGGTGAAGTATATTGAGGAGAATGTTGTTTACTTGTTTACACATCCATCATAAAACCAAAGATGCACCCAGCAAGCCAAATGCAATGATTCCATGGCTTCAGTTTCGTGACTGCTCTCATTTGTTCCAAGTCCTCAAAGCAGACGCCTAAAGCAAAATTCGCTCTTCCCCTGCTATGCTCCCACATTATCCATTGTGTTAAGCACCAGAGTTTTTCAGTCAGTGGACAGAAATGGATAATTATTTCCCGTACTCGTCAGCATAGGTTTCAGCTCACTGCACAGATTTGCCATCTCTGGTAAAACTCAAGGGAGGTGTTAAACATGTGAGGCTAGGGGCAGAGGAGAGGGAAGTGCGGTGGCGGCTGGAAGAGACAGCCCTACTGTCATCTTAAAACAACTGTCGGGCAACAGCAGGTTGTTATAGATCTGGAAAAAGAAATTATCCCCAAAAAACTGGTAAGGTCTTGGCACTGGATTGGTTGCAAGACACTATGGCTTGCTCCTACTCTACTGTTACTCTAGCATCTCTTCATCTATGCCAAGGACATACTAATTGCCAGCACATTACTGAGGCCAAAAGGGTTCCTGTGGGACACATACCTTGCAAATCAAGCACTTTAACCTCTATCCTGCTTTCTCATGAACACTGCTCTCTTCACAACCTTACACAGATAGGAATTGTTCACTCTGCCAGCCTGAACCAGAGCTGAGTCATTCCTGGGGAAGGCTACTCCCTACCAACCATCTGCATGAATCTTCCTCTGCTATCAGCATAGGTTATTTTAATTGAAGTCATACAATATTACTGCACTAACACTGTAATGCAGCTGTAGAAAATAAACCACCACCACAATAACAAAGCTGACAGAAGGAGAAAACTTAAATTAATTGTCTGATGTATTTGCTTTGCTGAACCTTGTAATACAATCTAATATTCCAAAAATTACCAAGACACTACAAAATGGTATTGTCGTATTCATAACTGGTTAAACAGTACAAATAATATGGCAATACAGAAATGATCAGCCACCTTCCTAAGAGCCTAAGTGCAGCAGAAGACTGCAATGAGAAAAAATACTTCACAAGTTGATCCAAAAGGCAGGCTTGGATCTTCAGTGCAGCAACAACAACAAATAACAGCTGACACACAGTAAGAGAAGTCTTTCAAAACAGCTCAGCTCAGGGCTTATACCGGTAACACTCACGATGATGAACGATATCTCTTCAAAACTTCTTAAGCAATCTTTGCCAAATGATCAAGATGAAAACTTCCAGGAGGATTCCAGGAGGATAGGGAAAAAAAACAAGACAGCGGTACCTGGTAAGCCACAGGCTTTCTTCTGTGCCCTAGGACTCCTTCATGCTCTGGAAAGAGAAGCCAAGGCCAGCAGCCCATTCTCAGTAAGCAACAGACAGAGCCACTGCTGCTGCAAGGAGGAGTTGTCTGGAGCCAGGCTGGCTCACCTCTTTACACCTGTTATACACCTCCACACTGACATTGTCAATAGCTGCCAATCTGGGGCCCAGTCCTACCCTCCAGGACCACACAGCTGCAGGCAATACCTACTCTCAGAAGGCACTTAGGGAGAACAAAGCCATAAGCAGCCCAGTTCCCTCACGTGCTTTACCCCATGTGCAAGATGTCACTAATTCTATTAAGTGAGTAGTAACATAAAGTGATCACCTTCCCCTAGAAAAGGTTTCAGATAATTAGGAGCTGCTAAACCCTGGTTCACCTGAGAATTCAGGATTCCCAGAGGGCTCAGTAGAACTATCTCCATGCTCTTCACTTACACTAACTTCACACTTGACCTCCAAGGCAATCTCTTCACAATAAAAAAATAAGTTAAAAAAAAACACCTAGAAACTTCACAGCACCAGGAAGATAGATGGAAATCATGAAGGCTTAGCTCATACCTGCCACATTAACACCTTCTAACTAACAGCACAGTCTGAGCTAATGCCTGTTTATGAAATCAGCAACTAGCATGTGATACAGTTATCTGCAGCTCTCATTCAACCACCCACTCCCACCTCAACCATAACCTCACCAAAGTAAGGCAGAAAATCAAGATTGAAACTGTACAAACTAAGGAAGACAGGCACTTACATGTGCACAATAATTCTGTGGCTTGTTTACACAGCCATCTGTGCTCCAAGCTGAACCTACTGCCTACACTGCTAAAACCCAGTATGAGAATTCACATGGTCTTGTAGAAGTCACCATAATCTGTACAATTATCATCTAGCCAACTTAGCCAGTTTCTTTCCATTTAATATGTGTTGTTCAAATACAAAAACCAACTCAATCACCAGCTTTGGCTTTTGCTTGGGATGTACAGACTCTCTCTGTATAGGATAAATCTTGCCCTGGCTTGTGCTATAATGCCTGAATCCAACTGGAAATATCCCCAGAGAACAGGCCTAAGCCTCTACCTGCATCAGTGCCAGCACAACTATGCACCCCGATACTCCCAGGTGAACGCTGAATTGGTTTAACCAGGTCAGAAGACAATTGGTTCTCCGTGTCACAAGCGATCATGCCCCAGCTAAGAAGACTCCTCAGCATCATGTGGATTTCTCTAATGATCTCTATCACGGTGAATGCTGAGATTAGTGACTATCACTAGACTGGGGGGCCTTAATGTGTTTTGCACATTCGCTGTAGCTTAGTCTGCACATGAACTGGAAAAGCTCTTCCACCATTAAATCCTCCCACTTTAGCCTTCCAAGAGCTTTTAATAATTTGAACTTCTACAGAGAACTAACCTTGGTGCTTCAAGAAACAGACATTCTAATAATAACTAAAGCAGACTCTACTGCACCTGCCCTAGCAAGTTTTCAGGGGCAAACTCCAGCTCAGGCTGGAAATAGAGATAATTGTGGCATGCAGTAGATGCCCCAATGCCAAGCACAGATGTAAACACTGCAGGCTGGACTTGCTCAGGCTGATCTGGCTAGCCACCAGACGCAGTCCAAAAGCACAAGGCAGCAAGAGAGAAGAGAAAACAGGGTAAATCAAGTGGTATCAGCACCTCTTACAGTTTCAGATCTAGGGATATTTGTGTCATTGGTCTATCCTTCCCAAGTTTCAGTGCGACAGACTGTACTTTTTTTCCATGCTAAAGGCTAAAGAAGCTGGTAGAAACTCAGTGGGAAACAGGAGATGCAGTACCCAGCATGTCTACAAGACAGCAGCTCCTGAGTGTGGAGCTGCTGGTTCCCACAGACATCTCCCTCACGATGCCATGCTGGCTCCCAGCCCTGTCATGTAGCATCTTTGGCATCTGTGTGGCACACAGAGACCTCAATTGTACACTGCTCCCATAATGGGTATCGGCAGCACAGAAGTGGAGTTGGGCAGTGCCAGGCATACTCAATAGCCAGGCTCCAATAGAAGCCACCTCCTCTCCCAGCAGGCATCCAGGACGAGTACAACAGCAATATCCCTCTCAAGCCCAGGAAGGAGGACTGATAGACTCTGAGAGACAAAGACATGAAGGTTGGAGTGAATGCTCTCAAGATAAATGTCACTAAAGTCTACCAGGAAATGCTAGTGCTCCACTCGAAATCCCACAAGCTTTCAAAATGGAATTACCCACTCCAGTGACTAGATTACTGCTTCAAGTGGCCTCTTTGAAATTACTTGAATTTCTATCAAAACAGTTTAAAGAAAGCCCATGCCCTACTAATCCTGCTGTAATTTAGACACCTTGAAGATTAGCTGTAGTATGCAGGGTTTTCCTCTGGTTTTTTTCCCTCACACATGCTGCAGGAAGAAAAGCAGGGAAGGATGGACGTCTGCCAGCCATGACAGTACTTTAATATCAAAGGATGTCTCAATACACAAGGCTGTAAGCAAGCCTGAAGAAAACTTACAAATGTCTCCAAGGGCTAGAAATCATTTTGTCACTATTTGTTAGATCACTGGGAGTAAGAGATGGGATGAGTACAGGCAAATCAAAGTGATCAGCTCAAAAACTGTATTTCCCTGTATGAAACAGAGCAAACATCAAGCCTAAACCTTACTCATGAAAGCACTACACTTGAGCAATAACTAATCACATGAACACAGAATGCTGTCAGGGCACTGACAACCATTTTGATAGCAAATAATTTTAAAAACCCAAACTTAAATGGGTGTGTACTTGCTTGCATGAAAGGATAATATTTATTTTATTCAGTAACACCACGAACATTCCATTTGCAAAGATTTGCAGAACATGAACCGCATTTGCTACCAAAGCATGTAATTGCATAATTTTAAAAATTCTAAAACTAACATGAAAGTCCTTTTGAACATGATTTGCATTGACAGAGACAGCGAAATTTGCATTCAATTGATTTCTGCAGTTAGAAGAACACAACGGTATTATGAGGCAAAATGATTTCCCCCTGGTAAATTAATAGGTATTAAATTTTGTAGTCACTACAACAGAATAGAAACTTAATTTTCCAGGTGGTCTCCCTGATACCAATGGGACTCCCTCAGGCTAAATAATCACAAGGTGCCAACACTGAACATCACTAGAGTGCCAAACTGGAACTGGATGTTATATGCAGCAGGGTACATTCGACAGCAAATATTAATCCAGGCTTAAATACTACAACAATTCATTCTCTGAAAACACATTTTTAAATTAAACATTGCATTGATGCATTTTCTGTCCCTCTTTAACTATCCAACATGCAGGATATATTTATTTTTTTTTTTAGTAAATCATAATTGCTGGCCAGTCACAGCATTCAACACATTAGTCACTGTTGTGCTTACTGATTTCCCCCTCCATACACTTTCCCAACATTAGCATCTTTATTTGAAAATAAATCAGTCTTACAGATTTGTGAAACCCAGGTGAAATGTTCAAAAGCACACAAATCTGACTGCCAACAGCACCACCTGCCAACCCACCGACTCGCCAGCTCTGCCACTGACTTGTGCAGTTTAAGAGCTCACCTGTGTGTGGCAGGGGGCAAAAAATATGATCTTAAAACAGGTGGCCAGTACTCTGTAGGACAGGGATTTAGAGACAGTTATGCTGTGGAGGTCTTTTAGTTTAATTTGGCTGTCTTTAATGAATTCCATGTTAAAGAGAAGAAGCACAGCTAAGGAGACACAGCTTTTTCTTTTCTCTAGTCTTCTCACAGCACCAGTGCGGGAGAGATCAGAGTGACAATGACAACAGGATGAAGCTGCAAGATGTTAATATGGAGGCCACCAAGCCAAAGAAGAGGACGTGGCTCTACTCATGAGATGAAGAATGGAAACAAGGCAAAGAAAATGAATAGAGTAAGGAGTTTTAGGGTCAGAAACAACTGTACATCGAGACTAGAAGAGGACAAAGGGATAAAACACCTGGAGCAGGGATCTGAAAGTGTCCAGCTTCAGCAAGGCAGAGACAGAATAGGAATGTCCTCCTCAGAGCCTCAGATCTAAAAGCAAACCCTGTGGATTTTCCTCTTCTGATGATCTGGGCAAAGTATCCACCAAATGTTACACTCTTATGTCTGCAGATGAAGATAACCAACTACTGCCATCGGGAATACTGCCATCAATGGGGTAAGTGAAAAATCCCATGCAGCTGCTGGTATAATTTTACATGATGACAGCTCAGATTTTATGAAAAGTAACCCCAAAAACTAGCTAGAAAATTATTAAAGTTGTTTTAGAAACATCATTCAATCACTCTGAAGATAGGCAATCTAAGAAATGAGGCTTTCTGTGACATCACATCTCAGTTTCCCCGTGCGCTGTGATACTGTTAAACTAATCCACCCACGGCCCATATCCCCCTCTCCACAACCTGTGCATCACTTAGTGCAGAAAATGGATACACCTTGGTCAAATAAAGATTAACCTATCACGTGGTCTGATGGAAGAGATAGAAAATGTGAATCCCCCTTGCAGGCATCATCCCAATACCTGCTGAGAAATTAAGAGTGCAAGGTGAGAAAAGCCATCACATCTGGTCAGTGGTTATGCTCTCTGCCTTTTCGATTCCCCTGTGGGAGTCTAAAACCTTCAAGCACAGTTTGAGCTCTGAACATGCAAAATTTAAACACCACCAAAAAAAACATACACAAATGCCTTCTTGAGGCAGGAGAAAAGTCTGCTGATATTTCTCAGCCATCATGCCAAAAACTGACTGATAGTTTAAAGCGAAAATTGTGCAGGGATTGAGGCAAAATTTATCAAAACGTGAAAGTGAACAAGAACTTTCCACCATAAAGGGATGCTGTAATGGCAGTTCCCTATCACATGGCACAGCTAGTCAGGGCTGCACAGAGAAGCCCAGAGGAAATGAAAAACTGTTTTGTTATGCCACATGGATGAGGGGCAGAAACAATATATGGACCACATAAGGAACTGTGAAGACTTAAAAAAAACCCATATCTGAATCACTATCTCTTCATGAGTGAAGCAGGGTCCTGATGTGACTGTGTAATTAGACCATCACACTGACATCCTGATGCAAAGCCACAGATATTTTCAACTGTTGAATCTGCTGCTTTCACTTCTGCATACTTCTGTCTTGTCACATTAATGACTGAAAACAGGTTATGTCATTATGATCATCCACTGTTTCTCCAGGGTACAGGTAGAGTCGGAGAGCAATAATACCAGAGACACACAGAAATTATGCTAGAGCAGCATATGGTGGGAGAGGAGAGGGGAGGGGAGAGGGGAGAGCCCATAGTCTCACAGGTCCAGTGAGCCTGGGCAGCGGGAGTCACAGCATGCAGCTGTATGGCCAAAAAGGAGCACAGCTAAGAGCTTCCCTGCACCCAGCACACTTAATCCACAACCCAGATAGTCCCCCACGAACAGTTGAGACTTGACTGTGTACCTCAGAACTCTATTAACCCCACCACTCACTGCAGCAGGCCACATCCTCCATAAACTGCTTAGTGATCAAGCAACCCTCAAGTGCATAGTCCCTTACAAATGTCTGGAGTCTAGTAATGGGCTACTTGCCTCCAGGGCTGTGGCTACACGACAGAGCTTCATTTCAGATTCACTGGATTTGAAGACTTGTGGGAATCTGTTATCATTGTCTAATCTTTTCCCTGCACAAGAGCCAGATTCCCAATTCTGTATCACAACCTGAACCAAAACTGTGGAAAGCTTTGCACTTATCAAGGAAAATACAATTTACAAAACTTACAGCTCAGGATTATCTGATGGGCAGTAGCCTGTACAAAATAAAGCTAGCAACCACATCTACCCCTCCAGCCTTTAAGATTACCTGAAAAGAAAGGTATGACGAGATGCAATGATCCTGTTCAAAGCAAAGATCAGGTGTGCTGACCAGGCACTGTACAGCAAATGTCAAAGTCAAGGCTGTACCTCTGTTAAGAGGGGGTAAAAAAAGGGGGTAGTGAGGGATTTGGTGACAGAGTCAAGGGATGTTTCTGACCACTGAAGTCATATGGAAGCAGGGAGAGAGGATAAAGGAGTGCCTCAGGTAAAATCTCAGAAAGGCAGCCTCAACTTCTGAGGAAGCTGGCCAGCACAGGGAAAGGATATCTCAAGTATGTGGGACACAGTCTTACAGCTGAAGAAGACTGACAACCCGTCCAGCTAGCGAGCTGTACCACCACCAGCGTTCACTGGCATCACCTCCTGTGGCGTCTGCAGATGGAACACCACCTCATCATCCAGCGGCAATACAGCCACACCAGAAACACACCCCTGCTGCCACTTAGGCTTGAGCAAAAAAAAAACCCAAAACATTCAAAATATTGTTTCTCCCCATCCAAAGAAAAGCCAACATGTAAAACACCATTTACAATGTGGATGTTGGACATATTACATCACCATACTGAAGTCATGATAAAAATAATCTAGAAATATTCTAACTCCTGTTAACCTCTCTCCTTTTTCCCCCCCTTGTTCACTCACTTAAAGCAAATAGTAAAGAAAAAACCCGAAACAAACCCAAAAAGGAAATTCTAATCATTCTCCATGATTCTCTGGAGAAATACTCTTACAAAAGCAGTCTGGCAATGACCTTGTGTGCTAAAGTGATTCGTAATTAATTGATAATATTTCCAAGGAAAAGTTTCCATTAAATAATACATGGGAATCAGACATCTTGAAAACCAAACTAAGACACTTGGAACTGCGTTTCTAACAGCAGCAGGCAAAACTACCGCCACAAAGCATAATACCAGTTGTAGCCAGCCTTGCACTTTTTGAAAAGCATTGAGAGTAAAAAGCTGAAATTCAGCTTGGGAGAGAAAAACACTTAAGAGTATGGACTCTGCACTGGTTTGTAAACCCAGAAGCAGACCTAAGAGGTGGAGCTTTTCGGCTTAGCAAAACTGAAATAAAATCTTTGTCTGCCTTTAGTTTTAGCCCGACACATCCTTTTGCAGCAAAACAAACGTGAATAGCAGTGCAAGTTTCTGCAAGACACCACCTTACCAAAACCGCTCCAAACCAAAACCCAACCCACGGACGAAAGGTAGCATAAAATGGTTGATGCGAAGTGAGCACGTTACCCTGACAAACCCAAGTGCTGTACAACGGCAAATAAAACTGACCGAAAAGCAGGACTCCATTTTTAATCGTGACGGAATAAAGTGGGGATTTTTCAACGGAGCTCCGAATCAGCCACGGCGCGGCCGCTGCCGGCGAGCGCTGCGCCTCCCGCCCGCCGGGGATGCGCTCTGCCCCCAGACCGCGCTCCCGGGCCGCCCGCAGCCACGGCACACGGGCGCCGCGGGGCAGGCGGGCTCCCGCCGCTCCCAGCATCGCCGCTGGGCGGCCCCCGCCCTCCGGCGGTCACCGGGCGGGGACACCCCGACGCGCAGCCGGGCGTTTCGGGGAGATCCCGCCGGCGGCAGCCGCGCAGGGCCCAGGCGACACCGACCTGTCGCCCCGGGCACCCGCTCGCCCACCCCCTCTCTCCGGGCGCACCCCCGCCGCATGTGTCCCCATAGCGGCAGGAGTGATGACAAA
>JACBWW010000002.1:9915306-9957335 GCA_020086605.1 Lanius collurio
CCCCGCCATGAGCCGGAGTTAGCGGCGGCTCATGGCGGGGCGGCGGCGCCCGCGCTGCGCTGCGCCGCGCCCGCGGTGGGCGGCGGGGCCCAGGGGGCCGGGCCGAGGAGGGTGAAAGGCGTGTCCCTGTCGGCCGCCCGCCACCGCCGCCCCTCTTCCTCCCGGAGCAGGCGCGGGCGGCAGTGGGAAGCGGCGTGCGCTGGGAAGGGGGGGGCTGGGGCTGAGCCAGGCGCGGGCGGCGGGCGGGGCTTATCGGGAGAGGGAAAGCCCCGCTGCCGTGGGCACGGGCGGGCAGTGGCTGTGCTTCGCGGGAGGGGCATGTTGTGCTCTGCCGCCGGGAACCGAGCGGGAACCGGGGCTGTGGCCGCTGCCCTGCAGCCGGGGCCTGGTGACGGGCGAGCGGGGCGGGGGTCTCCGTGCGCGCTTCTCGCCGCAACCCCGGCCTCGGCCGTGCGCTGAGGGCCGCGCTCCTGCCGCGGCGTCCCGGGCGCTGTGAATGTCCAGACAGCGGGGAACAGCTGGAAAATGTCACCTGAACGTGCAGGGATAAAAAGGGAGTGGAAGGAAACGAAAACAATGCGGTCTCGGGGGAGGCTGGGGGAGGCAGGTTAAGGAGCACAAAGCCTTGCAGCAGCACAGCCCTGACTTTGAATTTCTCAGTTCATATGGTTCCTGGCAGAGGGAGCTCCGTGGGTGACGGACAGCGGGGGCGAACCTTGAGGACATGAGCTATAGGAAGACTCAAACTGCTGCGCTTCGACAGAGGCGTTGTCGAGGGGCAGCAGCCTCTTTTGCAGGAGTCCGGGCTCGGTGGGAGGCACTGCGGAAAATTGGTAACTGATAATCACGGGATTCCTGCACGCAAGGGACGCGAGATGCTGCCCGTCAGCTGCAAAACAGCAGTATTCGTGACATGCCTGTTCCTGGCTGACGAGCAGCAGCTCACTGCTCATAGGTGTTACCTGCCCGTATGCTCACACAGGTACCTGCCAACTTATCCAGTTTGGGAATAAAAAACTGCAGTCTATCGTAAGAACGTTACACCAACTCCCAGGATGAGCTGTTATTCTGAGCTTGGCAAGCTTTTCCTTGCACATAAATTAACTTATTTTCTTTCTCATCCAGATCCTGGAGATTAGATTTCCTTGACTTCCTTATGGAAGAAGTGCACAGGCATTCGAGAAATTGAGCAGTTATGGTTACTGGCCCGTTTCTGGGAGGACAAGACCGTGCCTGAGCTATTTGGGCTCTAGAGATCAAGTCAAAGTGGATGGGTCAAAATAAGTGAGGTCTCTCTGATGGGAAAGTGCCACATTTTGTAAGTCACAATTTTGTCTGAGGTAACTGGGCAAACTATTTGACTGGAACAGTTCCCAAATATTTTCCTTTTAGAAATGGATCATTTTGTACCTGTAGCCAGGGCCTTAGTTCCCCAAGAAAATTAGCCACTGTATTTTCAAATACTCTTGAAGCAACTATCACAAGAAGTTTCGAGTCAAATAGCCTAGTTTCTTTGCCTACAGACATCAGCATTTCAGAGATATTTTAAAACAGTTCCTTGCGTTGGTGGAAATGTTCTGAAATTATATACTTTTCAGGATCCTGCATTCCCATAGCTAAATGTCCTGCCTACCTTAGTTTGCAGTTTTGAAGCTTCTAAATTGCATTTCTATCTAGAAACTAGAGGAATGGAGAAAGTGTGGCAAATTTCTTAGGCCACAAGTCTGGGCAAATCCTGATTCCAGCCACCTCAGTTGCAGGACTTCAATCTGTTTTGGTAAGAGCAAATTTTACCCCTAGTTCTGCAGGTTTACAAAGGAAAAAACAGAAAAGGATCCTTTCAGCTATTTCACAGGCACATAAAGGTGCTTGCCTGCTGTAGCAGGGGGTCAGACCTCCAAGTAAAACTTTTCAAGTCTTCAAGTTCCTCTACAACAGTGAAAACCCCACAGTTGTTAAAATGGGACCTGAGTCACGTGTCCAGAGTAGGTGTGGAGTGTCAGACTAAATGATCCAGTTGGAGACAAGACAGCAGCTCCTTACTGGGTATCAGAAGAGCTGGAGGAGTAACTTCTATGGCTGGGTACAGGAGTGTAATATCTCAAGTATCAGTTTTGCAAAATTTAAGCTTCCTGGTTTGGAAGGTCAAATCTTAGTGCTGTCCAGCCAGCCTTTATGCTCTTGCAAGGCTTGTGCTGTGTGTAGGGAAGACCTTCTTAGAGTGAGATCGCAGATGTCAAGTGCAGAGATCAAGTAATTCATGGCAGTTTCACTAGTCACAGAGATCTGCTGTAATGTTCTGGGGCTGAAAAAATTCTTTGGCAAGTTGGCAAGTACAGATGCTACCACGTATGCTACCTAATTTCCCTTGCCTGGTGGGGGAACAAGATTGGCACGGTCTCCCAGGAACATGTCCTGCTTAGACTCATGGTTGGTTGTGGGGTAATGAGGATCCCTTCTGTCCACCAGCCTCTCCACAGAGGCCCTGCCCCTCCCTGTGCCATGGAAGTGAGGTGGCTTTGCTTGGGTCTGCAGAACTTACTGCACATCATCAGCCAGGACTTGTCCTGGAGATGCATCTTTCAGACAAGTGCAGCAAGTCTACACCAAACTGTGCTTCAAATTATCAGCAAATTGTATCTCTACAATCTAATCCTTTGCAGAAGCCTTGTTTTTCATAACTTAAAAATAACTATCTCATTTTCTTTCTATATATAGTACACAGAGTAGTAGTGACCAGTTCACTGTGAAATGGGTTATTTTAAAAATCAGGTAATTTGTTATATCATTCACACAAATTTTGGAGAGGATAACCAGATTTCTGTTCACACTTAGATCTTTTCCATTTATCGCACTTCCTCAGAAGTTCTTTTATCAGAATAGATACAATCTCCTTTAATAAGTAAACAAGGAAGATGTTAGCAAAACATGCCACTTTTCACTGCATTTTATTCTTATTTGTTTTTAGTTTTTCATATTTTATTTCTTTCCCTATACAAAGACCTAGCAACAATCCCAGAAAGCTGACCTTAGCATACTTGATTTGCAGCCATTCAGTTTGTTAGATCTCACTGAATTTTGATTTTGAACATAAAAGGCACCTTAAGACCCAGGTGCAGTAGTGGAAACAGCATCACATTTGTATACTTCAAAAGAGCTGCACACAGAAGAATCAAGAGACTGAGAAAATGTACTAAGTCTGTTTTCTACAGAGAAGAAAAATTCCCCTAAGCAATATATTTTAGGTTTACAAGTATTGGCTAGTATTTCATTCTTGGTGTAATCTCCTTTGAAATTAAAAAACTGAGCTTGAAAACATCAATAACAGAAATAAATTTCTGCACCTAATCAGGACGATGATATAGGAACAAACAAGACTTTCTCAATAGATACGGACTAGACACTTGAAATCAGGGTCAATTGACAAGAAATGGGAGAAGATAAAATAGTGCAATTTTACTTAAATTGCTGACAGAGAGAGACATATTCCAGTCCATGGCTGTCAAAAAGTGTGAGAGAGAGCTAATGCGAAGATACTGTGAGTAATTTTGGAATCTTCATGTCAGAAATACTTAATACAGATGGCCTGTATACTAAACTTTCTATGTAGGTGCTTTTATGTAAGCGTAAATTCAAAAAGAATTAATTAGATTAAAAGAGTGAAAACTCAAACACAGACCTCTGCAGTTCTCCACAACAAATGTTCATTCACGTCCAGGTTCAAGCTGATCAAATATAACTACCCATAATGAAGAAATAAAATTAAAACATCCTTTGTGGGAGATCAAATGAAGTACTTTGGTTTATTTATTGCTAGCTATTACCATCACCTCTCCAGATAACAGATTACTGCTAACCCAGCTGCTTAAGATGACTGAAAACGCCTGTCTGGACTCCAGCTAGTTGTCATTCATAAACACCCACTCTGAATAGAAATGAGTCCCTCATCCTCTCACTCTGTGGCCCCCATCCGTGATTTCCACTGGTGCCACTTTCACCTCCCATCCTCTGTTAGTAAAGCCCCTTGCTGAGGGCCTGGAAATATCTGTGCTGCAGCTCCCCTCTCCTCAATGGCTTTGGCCCAAACTCCAAAAGCAAGAGATGAAGTGATTTTGGTTCTTTAACCCAGTCTCTGTAAGTAGTTCTGGTCCTAGAAGTCACTTACCATTTTTCCTAACTAGTTTTATGTGAAGCCTTCCAACTTTTAATACAATAAAAGCTGGGTTTCCTGAAGCATCTTTCTCTGTCCCGGGTGTGGAATAGTGGCAGACAGGCTCATCACAGTTGGCCAGTGAAGTTTGTCAGGGAAAATGGGAGCTTCTCAGCTCAGAAGTAATTTGTGACAACTGGCTGAATGCAGACTCTTGTGAAGCCCCAAGTATTTTTCAAGTCTTCCAGAGCACCATGTTCATAGCTTTTGCAACTACTGAGGAAAAATTGGTGGCATTTCTCACCTTCACTGCTGCTGTTCAGAAGTTGGTAGGTAACGAAGCTGAAGAAAAATATATCAATTTCACATAGTTATTGCTGAGATTCCATGGGAATATAATGTATCTGTGAAAAACACCTGATTTTTGGGAAGCTGCAAAACACAAAATTATCCATAACCGGGAAATTTTTCCAGTTCTCCATGAGTGTTTACTACAAAGAAGTTGTTAGTTAGCATTTCTTTCTGCAATTTCTTAAGGAAAAAAAAAGGAAACATAGCGTGTAATGCGTCAGCTGTTACTCATTCTTTGAATAATGGATACTATTTTCTGCAAAGGCTTCAAGCCATGCATGGGCAAGTTTTCTTTGCAACTGTAGGAAGGTGATACAGCAACAGTTGTTGAAGGAGAAGGGATGGGGAAGTCTATTTCACTTTTGTGGTGTTTAGTTTTGAAAAACTTAATAGAGTTTCCAAAAATCCAGTGGGGAAACATTTACCATCCCGGGATTGAGCAACAGGCAGGGGATTAGTCTATCCTGCTATCACTAATTATGTGTAAATGTAGGGGTTTGGGGATTTATAATAAGATCTCAGGAGATGGCTTCTGCTATTACTAATTGCTACTACTCAATTGAATAGGAAGATTGGTTTAGACATCTGTGGTAGGGAAGCTGCAAAGCTCTGTAGAGCTGTACGTGAAATTAAGGGAGGTGGTGCTGTATGCAGTCCCTTGAGCTCAGGGGAATTTGAACACTTGTGATCAAAGGTGAAGGTCCTGACTCCAAAGCAAAGCATGAGCTTGAAGTTTTCCTTGTGCTGAAATCCAATCCCACCTATTTCCAAACCTTATTTCCCAGTGATGGGACCAGGGCAGCTGCAGCTGCAGAACAGGGACGAGGTTCCTTTCTCCAGCCTCCTAAGCACAGCCAGTGCAGCAGGCTTACCTGTCCCTTCCCAGTCACCAGGTAGAGCCCTTCACAATGATAACAGTGATCTGTTCCACATTCCATGTCTGGAAACACCACCGAGGTTTGTAGCAGTGGTGTATGCCTGCCACTGGAAGCAGCAGGGCAGGCTGAGCTCAGCGCTTGCTGTTCTCCCACCATCCTCATTCTTACAAACAGATGGGCCTCCTGTACAAGTCATGTCTCAGTTGCATTTAGCTAACAAAAGCAACAATCGAAATCTCCACTGCACCCACAAAGAATAATGAGGATTAGAGTCTCGTCCAGTGTGCCGGAAGGCTCATTTGCATTCCTGGTCTGGCGATTCCCCTCTTTTTCATTTTGTGAAAGGACCCTCTCCCCAATGTCTTTCTGTCCCTAAGACAAGAGAACTAAAAAGCTTTCTTTGATGGGGGAAAGTGGAAGGTCTTGTTCATCACATCTCATTTATACATGATTCCTACACATCATACACTTCTGCCACAATTATGATTTAATTCATTCCTCTCCAGAAGAATACACCAATCGTCTCCGTGGTTGCCCTGTTTATCGTCTCTGGCTGTGGAGCCAATACTGGCCAGGTGCAGGGACAATGGCTGGCTATTCATTTTTCTGCACCAGCTGTTACCCTCAGCATGCACCCAGTGTGGGTCCTGCTGGTAACAACCCAGTTATGGCAGCTGCTGGAACTTTAATTTTATTTCAAGAGCTAATCCCAAATGATTGTTCTGAGAACAGGCCTAAGTATAGTGAGGGGTAAGTATATTTTACAGGAAGACATCTTCCAGACTTTAAATCTGTCACAGAATGGCTTGTAGGTCTGTGTGAACTTTTAGGTTTCTTTTCCCCCCAGACTCATGGGAGATGCTGACTGGTACAGTCAGATAATGCCAGGTAGTGAATCACTCCCCTGCTATCAGCATCCGCCAAAATCTGTGTTCCAGCATATAGGTTAAATGTAACTTAAGACACCAGCAATAGCCAGTGCCTGATAAAAAATGTGCGGATGCCAAAGAAGAGCCCACAGGATATTTCAGCCCTACAAAGATGCTGAAGCCAACAGGGAGCCTATTCCACTGGGTGTGCTTTTGCCCACAGGAACTGGTCTGCTCCAGGCAGCTTAGAGGTCTTAGAACAGTGCTGATTCTGGCATTTGGCTGCATGGACCCAGAGAGGAGAGTAGTTCATAATGAACTGATGGCATAGAAAATAAGAGAAAATTTGAGTACTAAATGTCAAGAAGCCTCTGAAGCCTGGACTGAGGATCCAGGTCCCAGTCATTTGCTTTCAGAAACATGAAATCCATCATTTTCCATTTAAAAAGCAAACTAGACTGTCTCGGTTTTCAGGGAAATTCTGGTTCTGGTTTCAAGTTCTGCTGTTCACCAAAAGATTAACTGCAAGGCTTTTAAAAATGGCTTTGAACAAGACTTATTGTAACAAAGGAAGAGATACAATTTGCAGCTGTATGAAAACAATGTAAAAAAAAGGAGAAATGAAACTCAGAAAATATTTTCTTAGCTGTGATGTCATTCACAGATCTCTTCCAAGTAATTGTTTTTAAATTCATAATTTTCCACTAATTACTTTACTTTCAAACCTTTTTCATTATTATTGAATGGAGACAAAACCTACTCATAGCTATGTCTGTTACATTTTACTTAAATTGGTTGGATTTTCCTCCCCCTCATTCTCAGCTCAGTCTGTTATATTATCAAAATTCCACATTGAAGAATGTACTTTCTGCCTCTGAGATTTCTGCTCACTTCCCTCCGGATGAGAGAAGGAATTTGCCAGTACTTTGACCTTTCTCTTTCTACTAATCCAACTTGGATCAGTAGATGCCAAAGGCAGCTTAGTTATTTCAGATTTTTCCAGTTTTGTCTGACAATGGTGCATCATGCTTTGTATAGACTCAGGTCTGAGGAGTAGCACGTTTTGCTCTTTTACAGGCCAACAGAACAAGACAAATGGGATGCTGTAAACACAGTACTAAAATTTTCAAATAGATGAAACTGCAAGCTTGAGAACAGTCACCCAGAAATATCTTCAATTCCAATAGACTCTGTATTAGTGACTCAAAATTGTGTACATAGCCAGTTAAACCATCAGTGCATGCTGAGATACAGGGATGGGGACTGCTGGATATTTTTTGTGAATATGGGTTTTCCTTACAGGAAATATGCCTTCTCTTCCCAGCAATTCCACACATTTATGGTATGACGTTGAGCAAATCATCCTCTCTAGTTTAAAATCTCACGTTCCTTAGAATAAGGGCCATTATATAGATGTTCTTTGTAAAATTCCTTGAAATCCATGGCTAAAGTCAAGCCTTAGACTGAAAAATCAATATCATTATGCATTTACAGAGCAACTTCTCAGAATTCTCTCCTGAATTACACAAAAATGAATACAGCAATTCAGTAGTTAGATGAAGCTGTCTGAAAAGGCCATGTTCTCAGTTCAAGGACAGGGATTTTTTATCTCTTTCATTTTCAGCTTTGGCCCAAATCATATCAAACTCAGAAATCATTAGTATTTCCTGCAAATGGCAAGTTCCAAGGGAAAAAAAATAATCAGAAATAACAAGGAAGGATGGCTTCCAAGAGAAAGTGAATCCTGAATTATAGACAATGGGTGCGTCAGGCAGGGGGTAAGGAGGAAAAGAAAATTAGTGTTGTGGGATGCCTGAAGAGAACCAAGCAGACCTTGGTATTTAAATTAGTGTTTCTCTTATTTTCTTGTTTTAACCCCAATGCCTAGCCAAAATTCAAGGTTCTGTAGTAATTTTCTGTTAGGAAGGGTAATGATAAGAGAAGCAGGTGTTTTTGACACAGCTCCACTTGTTTACAGACAATGTACAAAACTTTACTTCCTTGAGCAAGGCAAAACCAGCAAGCTGGAGACAGCTTCTCAGAAGGGGTCCGGCATGGCCAACTGCCAGCACTCAGAACAGCAAGATCCCAGGAGATTTTCCCAGCACCATCTTCCTTCCCTGTGCTTATGCACACCGTAACTTATGTCTGGCTTGACTCCTCCCTCTTGGGTACCCCTGCTCTGCTTGCATGGAGGCACAATCCAGGCACTGAGTGTTGCAATCTGAGGCCTCTCTCAAAGCCCCTACTGCTGGGCACAGCATTAAACTAAAAGAGGCCACCTCAGATAATTTCAGTGACAAGTTGAAAAAAAGCTTGCATGGCAATCTGAAAGGAGAAGATAAGAGAATGCCCAATGTACTTGCTTTGCCACAGAAACATACCCTTAATATGAGGGTATTAATTACTGTGTGCCTAGCTGCTGCTGTGAATATCTGAGGTTTGTGATTTTCAGGAGCTACTACTCCATTAGGTAAAAATTCAGTACACTTCTGCCCCAAGAAATATTTGGGATGACTTGGGCAGGATGAGGACAGGTAAAAGCAATAAATAACACAAAGGTGGTATGCAAATGCCACCTGCAACTCCACTTGGCACAGCCATCACTGTTTCTGTCACAGGCTGAAAGGTCTCTCTTGCTGTGAGAAGCCTTTTTCAACTTCCAAAGGAAAAGTGGGTTGGATATCACAGAGTTGCACACCAGGAAACATGCATGGACTCACTGTAAATTATAATAATGAAATTGTGCATATGTAATTTCCAGCAGAAAAAAAAATCTTCTACCAGCCCAAAAGGAGAAACTAGAAAAAATATGGAGATTTCTTTTTCATTCTCTAATTTGCCATCATTCCTTGAAATCTCTGAGTAAGACTGGGGGCTCTGGAGCAGTTCATTTAGTCTCCTTCTCTCTTTTCTATGTATAGGCCTCTGCACTACAGAATAGCAAAGCTGGTATTGGAACCACAAGCTCTATCAATTCTAGTGAATCCATATGAAATTTATGGAGTATAGTTTCAGACACGTGATGAAAAGGGCAGAAAGTGTGAAGGTAATATTTAGTCTCTGGAAACACTGAGAAGAGATGAAGAGTCTTGAAAAAGCTCTTTTTTTCCTCCTAAATTCCCTTATCACTAATCTGAAAGAGTAGGTCTCTCAGGTACTGAGTTTAAATTTAGATTGCAGTGTTGTTTACTACTCTGTTACAGAAGTCAGATAGATTTAATGTCCAGACCTGTGAATCCTTTGCAGTGAAACAGAAAAAAAAAAAAAATTAAGTCACAGAATGAAGACCAATTAATGGAAGCGTGTGGATGAATGGCTGTGGGGTGTTCTCATGGACTGCTGTGCTGATTTATATTGTTGTCATCACAAACTTTTTGTATTATCTCTCATTGTACTCAAAGAATACTATTATGATTACATTGAAATTTGTCTTCATGGGAGGTATTGCCCTGAAGGCAAAATTATCCCAAAGGATGAGGATGATGTTTCTGGGCAATCTGTAATATAATTGGCCACTTAAGGCTGCCAGCTCACATCCACTGGGTCTTTATCGCCATGCAGAGGGCCAGCCCAGAAGTTGGGGAGTGGTAAACCACGGGATTTCAAAACAACCATACCTGCACTAGACCTTCAGATAAAAGACAACCAACCACCTTTGTGTGGAACTAAAGAAGGGAAAAATCCAGGTACCTCCCTCTGTGGTTCAGGGGGAGTTGAAAGCAGCTGCTCCTGCTGGGGGTCATGCTCATGCTGCTAGGGGGTGATGTGGACACACATTGCAACTAATCACACTCCGTACATCAGACTGCAAAAACCAAGACAAATTAATCATCATTTCACCTTGCCAAGTAAGTAAATACTAAAACATTCATCTTGCATCCAGGAAAAACGAGTCATCAAGCTGTCACAGAAAGAGCTGGGGCTGGTGCCAGGACCAGGAAACAGCTATCCAAGCTCTCCAGTGTGCTAGCTTTCATCCTGCTCCCCTCAGGCAACACAACTGATCTCCATCGGAGTTAAGCTAGCTCCTCTGGAACAGGGGAAGGCGGCAGCCCACCTGTCATAGTATCCCTCGGACCCTCTCTGTGAGGAGCACATTGCACTTCCTAACTTTTGGCTACTTGTGAATTGCTCTTTGCTGAGAGGAAATGAGGAACCACATACAGTAGTTCGAGAGGATTCTGATTGCTTCTATAGTAGAAAAATAATGAATAAAAGTAGAAAAAATAACAGCGACAAGCTTTGAAGACCAGCTAATGTTTCATTTCCATCTAATTTTCAAATCCAAAACACAGGTGAAGATTCAAAGCTTCCCATTAAAAAATAAAAGCAACAGCCTGGACTTTCTTTAATCTCAGGGGCATCATGGTGAGATCTTCACAGATCCCATAGCTGACTGTTGTTTTCAAAGGCAGGCCAACACAAACTTCTTGCTCCTGTTGTTATAGCTCAGTTCATCCTACAGACTCTCTCTTTGTAGGACCATGAGATTGCCTGTCTTGATATGCGCATGCAGGTATGGTTCAGCTTGTAGACTTTCCCTCTCCCTACAGGACAAAGAAAGAAAATACAATAAATAAATAATTTTTAAAACCTTCAAACCTTAGCAGAGAAAATAAGATGCTTGGACTAACCTAGTGCTCTGGGGGAGCTGACACTTGATTTTCCCTACTAACACCTCAGTAATTCTCTGTGCTACAAAAGAACTATGTGGTTCAGCTTGTTTGCTCTCAGGGTTGTTGCTGAAATCCCCATGCTACATACTCAGGAAGGAATCCTTTTATCAAGAAGCTTTGCACTTTGCACCACAAGTATTGTACGTGGCTGATACTGCCCTTCATTATAGCCTTGAATGGGACTGACTGCAGTGACATGGCAGAAACGTGGTGACAGCAGAATTTAGCTCCAGTCTGATGAGACAAGGCAAACACAGATTTCAGGAGGGCTAATAGCAAGAACTAGGTCTCTGTTGACTTTACTAGCTCAATATCAAAACTCTGATGGTCCAAATTACCAGCAGGGACCCCAGCTGTATGAGGAAACAAAAGTTTGGAATATAAGGAAGAGAAAATAATTTGAACCAACTGGAGGAGTCCATCCCCAGACAGAACCAACAGGAGTGAAGGTGGTATTTATGTGCACAAGGATAGAGGGGACAGATTTTGTGTGTGCTCAAAGCTGGCTAGGGAAGGCAATAAGCTCTGTCCAGAAAGCAAAAGGATAACTTGTTCTGAATTTAAAAAAAAAAAAAAAAAAAAAAAAAAAAAAAGGAAACAGGATAATTGCTACATTGGACTGTTCTTAGTCCACCTGTGCAAATACTTTTGTATCCACTGGCAAAAATTCTGGAAGCTCCATCTGCTTCTAGTCAACACATCAACACCCACTGACCCTACCTCACATGCACTTACTATGTGTCCCCTCATTTTACCAGATCATAGAAAGGGAGGAGGAGGACGGAAAAATCCAGTGGATTTACTCTAATCCTTGAATGCAGCTTTGGATCTGCTTTGTATGGTCTCAGAGCCACCCCCTTGTCTACATAAACAATATACCATGCTGAACAGGAGATTCTGTACAGCCTGTGGAAGTGAAAAAGGAGAGAAAAAAGGGTAGTGAGACACAGTATTAAGTTTAAGGAAATATAATGTAATAGTGGCAGAGTTTGCATTTTATGCCAAAAAAAATCTCGCCAGTTTTCTCAGCTCTTCTTATGAGAATTTGCTGAAGTTGAGAGGCAGAGTGTAATTTTACAGACTCTGACACATTTGGCTGACTAGCAGAGCAAAAAAGCTTAGGAAATACCTTTCACGTTCAAAGGTACAAAATAATACATCTTTTGGTTAGTATCAACCTGGTTTTCCACATGCCTAGGATTTAAATGTAAATCTCTGCCAAGCATAAGTAGTTTTTAAGAGTGTTAATCACCTAGCCTTTTTACAGTGTGTGAAGTGATTTGAAATCATTGGGGAACATTAATACTTTGTGGAGAGAGTTCCAGGATAGAAGACTGCAGTTTGCAGCACTGCTAAGACATATAAATCACTTCATCTGTGGTGGAATGTGATGATTTGAAGCCATTTGGTTTGGAAATGGAAAAAAGACATGCTCTTGAAAGATTCAAACCTCTTTGAATATATTAAGCCCAATCTTACAGCTCTGATTGATACATTTTCAATAAATATCAAAGTACAAGCTGCAAAATCAAATACTTTCTTCTGGAAAACTTCCAATAAAACTTACCCTTTCTAATTCTGCATATGTTTAGAAATACTGGGTTTAATCATACAGTAGTTTGCACTTGATGTAGTCACCTGCTGTTGTGCAAACTGAGCTCAAACACCTTTTCTGATCTAATAATATTGTACATCCTTTTGCCATCTTAGTGAAATGCAAAGCCACAGTGGAGGAATGCTTTGTTCTGCAAGGGGAAGGAAGCTGGAGAGACAATATTCTTGCTTCTGCAAGACTGCCCTGCTGTAATAAGCAGAAAAAAAAAAAAAAAAGATGGAAAGATGAAGGACACTCACAAAATTGTGTTAGGTAAAATGGAAGTGGAAAAAGAGTGGGAGCACAGCAGCTTCATTCCTATAAGCAACATCAGCCAGAGAGTAGGAAAACACTATCATCTTTACCATCTTGTCATCTAACCTTGCTCATAGGCAGTTTTGAGGACTGGAGGTAAAACACAGCTTGCATCCAGCTTACATATTATTTATGTAAGTCTTACACTGTCTGAGATCTACTACTGAGCTAATAGGACATGCTGAGAAAGGAAATCTCTAAAAAAAGGATTTAGGACCAAACAGCTGTCAATTGGTGATGCTTGGTAAGATGTCATTAGTGACATAGGATCAGACAGGATGTGTTTAAAGATTACACTTGCTTCTAAAAGCCATTGTGTATCCACAGAGAAAAGGAATAAAACATATTTCTAAGTTTACCAAACTTTTAAGCACACCAAAATAATTCTTCTGAAGAAGTTTCCCTGCCTTTTGCCATGATTTAGTTTAGGAGCAAGAATGAGCTGAGAGAGCAAACTGAACTTGTATGTGCAGGTTGTGAGAAGTTACATATTTAGCTTGATTAGTTTTTGCTATTTTAAAAATATCTGAGCTTTTCTGGGGGAGCTCAGTTGCTCTCTCTGCCTCATAGCAAGCCTTTGCAGGTCTGGAGCAGGGAGTGGTGACATGGGTGCTGCCTGCCTCTCAGGGAGCTCCATTCAAGCTTGTTAGGTACATTTTGATATCCTAACTCTACATGATACGATATAGTTCTTACATTATAGAAAATGTGTATTTGGCAAAATTCTCATTGGGACAATTTTTAAATTCCATTCCAAAACATGAAACACTCAAGTTTTCATAAAGACCAGTTACTCTACCTGAAAACAGCATCAGAATGCACTTCCTCAAGTTTTCCTCCCATTTTCTCTGGTACATTAAATGACTTAATTTCAGAAGTGAGACAAGGAGGAGTGTGGGAAGAATCAACTAAAATTCATCTGTGTCGTGCTCCTGACCAGGAGGCCGCTGTGCATCAAGGAATCCATCACCCACTCCACAGCGAATCTGAGCAGTCCCAGGCCTGTGCTGTGCCACTTTGCCCACCCAGCACGGCCTTCAGCCTCAGCTGTGCTGCACAGATTGCCCCCTTGACCATGGGACAAACTTGGCCACCCCATTATTAAGAGAGGAGCCTGTGGGCAACTCCCACTTGGTACCAGCAATTACGCACTCCCATTTGGCCTTGCCCTCATCTGAGAGTGCAACAAGAAGTTCTCATGAAAACGTCCTTTGGGAAAAGAGTTGTTTTCTTATAAGGAAATTATTTACTAGCTCAAAGGATCATAAAGGAAGAACTTTTCCTTAGAAGGTTCTGCCCTGAGAAAATACATACGGGGCCTGTCTGATGCTTTGCAATCTGAAGCAATGTAAGAATTTCTTACTATGTTTCTCTATTTATTGTCTAATTAAAAGGGCTATTTTATTAATCTACTTGTTGTCAGCCATTCTTTCTGAAATCCAGAAAGAGCACTGCACTGTGTTCCTCTCCATCTCTCTTTCTCACCTTACCACAAGCCCAGTGCAAACCCAATGTCTTACATGGATTTTTAAAAAACTTTTTGCTGTAATGGTGGAAAACAAAGTCTGACAAGAAAAATATTTGGAAAGCAACTAAATGAAAGTCTAGATGATACTGTCATTTGCATCATTACATCAGTAAAACAGATGTTCCAGTCAGGAGTTGCTTAGTGGTACAAATTATTGGACAAATTCAAAGGAACAATACCTCCTCTGGAGATTTTCCACCAAAGAGCCCTGGTGCTACCTGGAAAGCCATAAGGATAGGATCTGTGATCAGATGCCTTTATGAGAACTTTTTCTGGGATTTATGGGCTAAGAATTCAAAAGGTTATTTTGTCTGCCATTTATGCAAAGATATTTTGTAGTATAACAGGTAGGGTTATGCTGCTTGGGCATGCCCTAGAGATACAAACTAAAGCAAAAGAAAATAGATACCTGTAAAATGGACTGCTGGTGTTATAGAGGCACAAACTCACACTTTACCTTCTCCAACAAGGGCAGAGATAGTCACCCCAAAAGGCACATCTCAGGTGTCAGAGGTTGAGGCATCATGCCCACTCCTCAGACTATGGACCTCCAGGTGAGGAGGAGCTACATGGCTGTATCCATGGTAGAGACTACAGTGTCTCTGGAGCAGAGCCTCTTCCCATAACCATGGGCAAGACTGGGCAGAGCACCCAGTGGAACCTCAGGTTTTCTCAGAAGTTTCATCCAGGGCTTCTCCCCCTGGATTGCTGCCTTCCAGCAACCAGGTGACAATATCATCCAGCAGCCTTCACACCTGTACCACCCTAGTGAACCTTTAAACCTGAAGAACATCTCATGCCTAGTTCGTTTTTTTTCAACAGTAATGGGTAAAGCTGGTAATATAAACCATGAGACAAATGTGTCTAGAGTATGATTTTATGTCCAAGCTATGGCCTTGGTACCACCTTCACAAGCAGCTACCGTGGTTGTGAAGCCACAGGATCATGATGCATGTGTGGCTCACACTCTACCTCTGCTGAGGAAAGGGATGTGTATAGATGGTGAGTGCAGTAGTACAACTCATGATTTTCACACTGATTGCTTCTTTGCATTTATAGCCACAGCCTAATATATGGCTTGATCTCATGTCAACTGCACCATTGACTTCTAGATGTTTGCAAAAATAAAGATTCTATAAAATACAGAAGCATTTTTAGAAATTTGATGTAAAAAAAATTATTTATTTTGTGGCCTCACCGTAGCCATATAATACCCTCAAGATTTTAGATTTAATAAAAACATTACTCTTGTACTGCAGACGGCAGCTTGGAAATATGACCACAAAAGTAAGGAAGGCAAAGAAAAAGCACTTCAAGCATTCTTTAAAAAAGAACTTTCCAAAATATAATTTTTGCATCAGCCTCTTGATATTCTTGCAGCCTGACTCATAAAATACTGAGTGTGTGTGGGAAAGGCAGAGTGGGAGTGAAGGGATGGCGCTGCCATTTAAAAAATTATTATAAATAGATAAAGTGCCAACTGTCTGCATTCTACCCTCAAGACATCAATAACTGGCCAAGATTATTGCCATCGTCTGTAACTAACAATGCAAAGATGATTAGTTTTGTTTCTTTAATTTAAAGGAGGGTGTCATGAGACTTGACAGCAACACATGCAACTTGCAAGGAACAGCTCAAGTCAGGAGTTTTCTAGACAGTTTTAGTGATGTTTCTTTTTTTGTTCAAAACATAGCAATTTAAAATATGTACTTGCATGATCATGACTAGTTTCTTTTTTTGTTCAAAACATAGCAATTTAAAATATGTACTTGCATGATCATGAGTAGTCTGGATTGCCATAAAGCAAAAATTTGCAGTATCATTTAGTTTGCACTGTTTATACTGTTTACTCCCTCTTGCTTCTGCTGACATGAACTGGTTTGGTTTTGTTTTCTGCAGAAGTGTTTCACCCCTGGCTGTCACCCACCACAACATCCTGCTGGTGTGCAGGCTGCAGACCGCAGAGAGGAGGGTTTGACTTTTACATCCAAATGCAAACCCTGCTGTCTTTGGCTGCTTTAAAAATGTAGGGGAAGCACAGTGTACAGGCCTAAACTTAGTACAGGCAGTGGGACTGTGGTATTGCCATGTTTTAATCCTCCATTTATAGGGCCTCATATTGTTGTTATACTTTTAAGATGTGTTCAGTAAGGTCAACAAAGCTGTCAAGACCCATATTGGGGTGCATATCTATATATGGGGTCTCAAGCATGATTGGGAGCCCTTTTTCTCGCTATGCAAGGTGTCTGAGAGGGAACCAAGCTGATGTGTGCTACAAGCTAATGGGTGCCTTCCAACTTGAAATATCCCATGGCTTTATAAACTGCCAAAAGTGTTCATAGAGAAGAAAACAATTCTGAGAAGTCCCACTACAGCAGTTCCCTGCTATCGGGCCAGCTGGCTGGGCGTGCTTGAGTGGAACACAATGCAAATGTAAGCACACAGAGGGGCATTGTTTTCCACAACACAAAGACACAGGTTAGGGAATCCCACTCAGCTCTGAGCAAACCTCGATGTTGCTTGACACAGAAGCACAGACCAGCTTCCCAAGGAGCCTGAGGCGCAGCTTTCTACACAGCAATTTCTTTTCACCTGCTGATATGTTTTTTTTGGCACACCACATGCCATGCAGGGGCCTGGCAGCAACCTGCACCCACCCACTGCTGATGCTCCCACCCCCTTCAGGCCAGAAATATTCATCAGGATAATGAAAGGTGTCTTAGTGGGTGCTTAAGGGGAAAATTACAGACATTTTTGTATAAAGCTAAGGACTACTCAGTGTCCGTGCTTCCCAGCACACATCCTTGGGGGATTTTAGGCATGTGTCTTGATTCCCTGTGGTCATACGTCTGAGACAGGCACTTTGGTGTTCACTGGAGACAAGCTGGGTATAGGAAGGTTTTCAGGATTTTAGGTTCCCAGAAAAGTTTTCCAGTCAAACCTTAGGTATCTGTGGACTTGGAGCTCTCAGAGTACCTTGCAGATGTCACATACCTGAATTTAAATATTCCAATGCCACTGAAGTTACCTGCAACACAGTTATTTCCATGTTTGTATCTTGACTTCTGTGTGAACTGCTACATAGTGCAGAAGTTCTGAAGAATGGAGGTGAGCATTTTCAACTGATGTTGACTTTCTTTTTTTTTCCCAAAGAAAACTGAAAGCAGATTTCCAGGAAAATCATACTGTGCTCCAAAATAGAATTTTATAAAGGAAGCTTTTTAGAACATTAGCTGCAGAGATGAACCAAGGTCTCTTGACTAATAAAGACCTGGCAGTAATATGTCTTCTATTACCAAAACTTTGCAAAAGACTTAGTTCTGCAGATACAGACTATCAATTTCACTAATATAATCTTCTGTGGCATTTAGCAGACTTAGCAAAGACCAGGAAATTCAGATCACTATATTCCCATTCAAACATAATTGTCATTTTAGGGAGTATTTCCCCACTGAGAAAAAATAGTCAGGTTTTGAGTACCTGTTGTAGCAGTAAGTATGCATAGTATGCATATACAATTACATGGTACATACTATTGGCCTCTCTGGAGAACAGCTTCAAGCATGGCAAGGTGGCAGCAAAACCCTTAGTGTCACTCAGCTTTCAGTGGCTGTGCAGGAAGGAGCTCCAAAAAGGAGCAAGGTCATGGACATAATGTTGCTATATTTGTGAAAATGCTGTACTGGAAAATGCTCAGGTCTTACTCTGAGCATTTCTCTGAAAGGGGTTTTGATCTGGATCTGATCTGACAAGACTCAGGAGAGCATTTGTAGGTCAAATGACTCCCTCTCTAGGTTACCAGGCTGATATTTGAGTCACTCAGGTGCTCTGGCAGAGATGAGCATAATCTGCAATGACATCTAGGCTACACCAGAAGATAATGCTGCTTCTGGTATGTTATTCAAAATACATGCCAGCAGACTGGCTTTGGCTGCTTAAATACGCACTGCAGTGCATTTGTGGCTAAAGCTGTACTCAGAGTGGCAGAACTAAACTGAACTGCCACCCTCAGGAAAACTTTCTTATAATAATTTCACATTAAGCAGTTTATGTAACTAGATGTTAAAAACTGCTTTCTAGAAACACTGTCAAGCACTTAACCTCAAATAACCCATTCAACTTATTGTTAAACCATAAGTACCTGGAAATATGGGCCACACAGATTCCTGGAAATCATTGCACTGGAATAGCTCTTCAACCTGCTCTTGATTTTCTTTGAGAATGCCTTTTCAGATCAAAATGCTGAAGAGATCTCGCCTTGAAAATCAAATCATTAAGAGATCTAAGCTGGTATGGGTTTTGCTGCTGGGAGAAATCACATGAATTTTGCAAAATTACTGACTTTGCCCATTTCCAAAAGAAACACGCTGGTCTTTTTTTAAGTTCTTGAAAGCATGATCCCCATCATAGAGTTATCAGACAAAGGATTTTAAAGTACTACTGAACATAAACTATGCTGCAGACTGTGGAACAAACTTTTAGAACTAGGTGAAAATGACATAAAGATACTATTAAGGTTAGTGTTTTGGTATGGAGCCACAAGACAAGTCCTGTGACAATAATTGGTTCATGTAGTGTCATCTTAGCAAAGGCTCTGCAACTGTTTAAACATACTTAATATTTGTGCTGCTGGAGTAGAGGAGAATCTCAGCCTATTTCTAGAACATCCAAGTAATTAAAATAAACCCCACTAACTCTAAACCCCACTAACTCTCAGTGGCAATACAATACATTTTCAGTATGTAAGAACTTCCTGTTTCTCTTCCTCTTGTTCTTTCCTTCAAGGGTTTTTTTTTTGTGGCAAAGCTTCACACAGATATGAATGGCAAAAGTGACTTTGCTGTCATCAAGAGAAATCCCTTGGAGCAAAAAGAATACCTCCAGCAAAGATTTGGAGGGGACATGAGGAATGAGAAAACACAACATGAATTTTCAAAATTCATTCCAACATGAGAGGCACATAAAAGATAGTATTGTATATATTTCAACCCCTGCTTTGCTCACGCTCCCAAGAAAAAAAACCAAACTACTATGCTCACAAGAGAAATAGCTGCAATGTTTAAGATGCCACCACCCCTCACAAGAGGTTATGCAGATCTGCCCCTCAGTACAATCTCAGCTTAGTTAAAACTCCTTTGAAAAGCATGTTTATCTCCAGTCACTGGATTTTGTATGGAAACAGCTGAGAGGAGTGAGAGTGCACACACTCCATTCCCTCAGCTACTCTAACAGTCCCAGCTGAAGATAGGCACCGGTGACATCATAAATTGTATCAGCTAGATTTGCCTGGAGCTCATCTAACCTCTCTTCTAGGTTCCACTGTGCTCTCAGATCTTATGAAAATGGAGACTGAGTCAGCCAAGCTACATTTTTGGTAATTTCCCGGCCTTATCGCAGGCAGGTAACAGCCTTACTGATAGCTCTTATGCCGTTGTCAAAAATCTCTGATACTTCATGCTTCCCCATAGTCAGAATTACTTTCTATTTTGGAATGACTGGTGCTCCTGGGTGACCTGCAAACTTCCTTCAGACCCACAGCTGGCAAGATCATGAACCCATTGCAGAAGAGCAGTGATTGTACTGCTGTTTATAGAAATGGGTAGTTCCTCCCCCCAGCTTTCTGTTATTGTGTCAAGTGCTCCAGGAACTACATCTCATGTCCAGGCCATTTGCTTTGGTAATTATTTCCTCAACAGATGTGTGGTACCATGCATGGGAAGAAATGTCAGTATTTGATTTCTCTGAAAAAAAAAATAAATTAGAAAGTCAGCAGTGCTTGTATATATAACCTGAAGTGAAAAGACTACACAATTCTGAGGCCAGTAGATACTGGATTAAACTTTGCACTGGGGGCAAATCCTTGGATATACATCCTTGTTCCTGTTGTTCCTCTTCTGCTTTCAGAAGCAGAGAGAAAATGAAACTCAACTGCCCCAGGCAGTACACAAGTCACATTCTCCTCTGATTGTTACAGATTTATTTTAATTCCAAGTTTCTCTGTCTCTTTCTACATGGTGTTTCCAGAAGCCCTGAGCACTTTTATTAGTATTGTTAAGATAAATCTAAAATAAGAGAGACATAAAGGTCTCTTCCCATTCCTGTCTCAGCTCCAACTCAGCACTGAGCCTTACATTTACTGGTTTGCTTCTTTTGTTTTTACTAAATTTTCAAGGCTGAGCCCTTCAGTGCTTAAGGAGCTGTACAGAGAACTACTTCCTGGCTGGGGTAGGTTGGTGTCCTCAGTACCAAAACTGGCATCTCATACAATCACAAAGCACTTGGTATCTGTCAGCATACTCTGGCTATTCTGTGAATCCAGACAAACCAGACTCAGGCTTGCAGCAAAACAGGAGCAGAAGCTAAAACATCTGTGGTTATCTGGCAACACTGAGCTGTCCGGTCTCACCCCTCTGGCAGAAGGCCTGGGTCTCTGTCCCCCTTCTTTCTGCCTGTGGAGAACAGGGGTGCAGGCACCTGCAGAAGTGCTGCACCAGAGTGACAGAGCACTGAGGCCAGTAAGCTGTGCTGAGCTCCTGCTCTGCTCCTCCAGTCCAGCTGGCTTGGACCCAGACAGCTCAAGTTTCTCTGTGTATCACTTCCCTTCTCTCCAGATTCTGGGGCCAGCACAGGCAGAGGCAGCCCAGATCTGTTTGCACACAGGATCTAAGCTGTTTTCCTGTTTCACAAAGCAGAGCAAAACAAGATGAAAGGGGTAGCAGCTGGAACTACACAGCTTTGTAGAGATTCCATAACCATGCACACATTTGCTGGATCTGGAAACGAGGAGACGCTTTTCAAGCATTTTGCACTTGTAAAAGTCTGCTAAGGGAAATTCACCCATCCTGCAACTTTAAGAGCTACAGCTGTGGAGTGTAAGCACAGAGCAGGAAGCAGTTTGCTTACCCACAGCTGCTTTCCTCATGCAGCAACTCTTTCTCCCTACTGGAGGGTGCACTTTTACCTTATAAAAAGAATTGGCAGAAAGCTAGAAAACAACCAAAAGCACTTTTTTTCTTCCCCTGCCCTTCCACTTTCTGGCTGGAGAGATTAGGGAAAGAAGGACTTATGTGAGGAAAAGAATCACAACCTGAAGCTGCTGTACTAACTTCCGGTTAACACTGCATAAAAGCATTTAGGGAGCTCCTCACCCACTTCCTTCACAAGTCTGGAAGACACGAAAATGAAAGCATATGACACTGCTACAGATGAATGAGGTACTTTCAACATTCATGCCTTTTTGTTCACAATGGTCAACCTGAAGGGCAGTCATTCCTCTATTGAGCCACGCTGCAAAATTATTGCTTTCGTGCTTTCTGAACAGTGCAGCTGTTCAGAAATACTCCTTGCAGGAATTCAGTTTGCTTTCATTTCAGATTGCAAATAAAAAGAGAAACCAAAGCAGTAAGAATAACACAAATTTAAGTATGTGCTTTTATTTCATATTTCATGGCACATTTTCATTTGTAAACATCAAATTACCAGTCCTCTTCTTCAGATGTTGAAAATGACCACCAGACATTTGAAAGAATTACCTGAGATTTAAAAACAAAAAGAAGAAAAAAAAAAGAGAGAGGAAAAGATCTGGCATCTTTTGCATTACTCATATACAGTACCATTTTAGGAAGACTTACAAAAGGGAATGTTTTCCAAAATAGGACAGTTTTCTTTTGACTATAAAGATATACAAAACACATTAAAATGCCTTAGAATGATCAGCCTTATTAAGAGGATGTGGCAAATCACCGTTTCAAACGATTCCATTACTGCATAGCTGAAACACTGCATCAGTCCTGCAGCAGCATGATATCCACATTGTCGTGAACACCTTGTAAAAGCAGCTCTCCTTGGTAAGTGACAATCTTCCGTCGTTTTGCCGCCTTAAGCGTTCCCACCAAGGCTTCAAAGAGGTTGGCACACTTTTCATCAGCAAACAGCACACCAAATTTCACGCTCACTTGTCCGTCAGCATCTAAATAAAAGACATAATGTAGATTTCCTTCAAGTTAGGAGATTACTGGGGAAACAAGGTTACACACAGAACATTGAAAGTAAACCCCACTGTGTTTCCCAATTCATCTGGGATCATATTGTGAATGCTGATGATAAACAGTAGGCAGAACTCCTACCAAATCTAACTTTGCCTTTCCTTCCAGAGACTCGTATGGAGGACCACATATATCTGCTAAGTATACTTTTACTGACGAACTTCCTGAAACCTATGACAAGCACAAGCTATTGAACATCTTCACAGCGTTTGGAGGAAAATAGTTTTAAATAATTAAAATCCTACAATAGTAGAACATCTTAAACTGGAGGAGACCCATAAGGATCAAGTCCAACTCCCTGCTCCTCCAACCTCAATCTAAACCATACATTGAAATATTTTTTTCACAATTTTTTCACTCATTAATGTTTGAGGTTCACATTGAAAAGGCTGCAATGTGAATTTTCACACAAAGCAAGAATTTTAAAATACATCTTAAAGTTATGTTATTCCTAAAAAGCAGATGCAGTCATACAAAATGCAAGATGTACATATCCTTCTAGGTTTTGAAAAACAAGTGGAACTAGCAAATAGCACCAGAATTGACATATAGGAGCATAACCACAAACTGCATAAATATTTGTAAAGAAAGAAGAGTTTTAGCAATGAAAAACAATCTTAAGAAAAAAGATACCTTCTTAGCAAGTCTAAGGAAGTTTGGAACTACATATACAACTCCTGGGTTAGTTTTAGGCATACAGACCAACTTCTTCCAAATAATACAATCATCAGCAGAATTGAAATGTATGAATTCTGAAGTAGAGAAGTTACCAAGGAAGGAAGTGGAAGGAGAAGGTGCAACTTTCTTCTGTGGTGACTGCAGCGAGTATTGAAAGCCTAAAGAAAAGGTAATTCTTGCAGCTGATTGGGGATTCAGGGAGCAGGACTTCAGGCCTACATCCTTTCTGCTATAGAGGCTTAAATGTTTATAACAGAACTACTTTAAAGGATGGAACACGGGCAGTACTGTACAGTCCAACATGAAGTGCATATGCAGGTTTTCAGGTTATCTGAGCCTGCTTATTTAAATTTGCCAAGTTCATAGTTTGATATAACATGACTACATTTGTACAGAGACATTACAATACTTACTTTTGGTTCCCAGCCGCCGAATCTCCTCAACTAAGAGGCTAATTTCATGTTCCACGTTCATTGTGGTCTGAAAGTAAAATAAATTTTTACAAAGTTATTAGGAATCCTGTAAATTCTTTGCACTGTTCTGCTGTGTTCTCAGTTCTTTAGGGATGTCACAACACTTCATAAATCCCAGGAGCCTGGAGACACATGACTACAGAATAATCTAGGATTTTAGTCTTCAACAGATAAAAAGCCTCTGCACCTCCACATTTGAAGGGAACAGAAATTACAATCTTGTTACAGTCTATACACAAATGTAAGGAGCCAATCTCAAAATATGAAAGATGTGGGAAGGTCAAGGAAAAGGAGGGTTGTTTGTTTTAAAGTATGAGCTTAAGCTGCCATAGAATCAGAGCAACTCCTTAACATCACAGGTCTTCCGAGGCAACTTTCCATCGATGGCCTCAATTAAAATGGAACATCTGCCTTTGAATTTCTCCCTGGGATAGGTGGTAGATTTGGTTTGTTAAACCACACCACAGCTTTCTACACGTGCTGGGGAGATACTGCAGACATCCTGCTGGTTACAGATCTAAAAGGACAGCAGCTCCTGCACACCTGCTACTGAGAGCAAAACTGAGCCAAACTATGCAAGTGACCTGAGGCAGTCAACGTTTTTGCCATTCATAGTGATCCCGAGAATCTACTAACAATGCCAAACATATTCTGGCCACTCCTTTGCCCTGAAACACAGTAATTTGCACCAATGCCTTGCAACAGCTTAGCCATAGGCAGCTCAGCATATGGCAACACTGCAGTCACACAAAACACTATCTATCTACAAAGCCTCCGAGGTTAACAACTACAGACACCTGAACAGTGTTTTATGATGTATGCTGTGCAAAGCAGCATCGACACAATGAAACCATTAGATGTTGAACACCTTAAGCAAAAACCAGGATTAAGGCAGGCACAGGAAACTGGGCATCACAGACAAAGCAAACCATCAAAAGCAGCTTGCACGGGTGGCAACAACGCAGCCTGGAACAAAAGCCACTGAGAGCTTCTGGAGCTGAGCTAGCTAAAAGGGGTTCAGTGAGCACTGAGACCCACTCTGTTGTTCAAGAAACCAGGATTTCTGCACTAGTATGTAAGTGGAGTTAAAAAATAGACATCTGAATGCATCACAAACTCTTCCTAAGAGAAAAGCTTCTCTTCCTTTCTTTTTTTATTGAGTTAAAATAGGTAAGAGCAACATAGTTCCACTTCCTGACCTCTTACGATTTATCCAAGAGGCAAAAAACCCATTGCAAGAGAGTCCAATTTTTAGATCCAAAATTCACATGCAAAAAATCTTTCTTTTTAACATGCAAAATTGAGCAAGGTTAGTTATCAGTAAGGGTTTCAGGCAAAGCCCCAACCAAACCACAGGTCCACCCCTAGTCCACAGTAACAGCAGCACTGCAGGGGATACCAGCAGACCGACAAGTGACATTGCAAATGGACCACCACTGCCAAGGGCACAGCAGCAAGGCTGCACAGCTGCAATTGCCTTAGGTGAATTCTACAAACTTCTGGATTTTGTTTGAGTCGACACTAAATAGATCAAGTAAGCAAGGAAAATATGACCCATCCATTAGAAAGATTACACTCTCACTACTTGTCCCACTGCCAGTTCTGATATTGGTCATCACAACGGCGTAATTAGCTTCTCTTTGAAGACGTTCTTCTGATTCTAAAGGCTCTTTTTCCCCTTCAGCTCTTTAAATTCACATTAATTTCTAATTCTTTTCATACATGTACTCCATCAACATAAAGAGCAGCATCTAGAATGAAAAAAGTTAAATTCTACATTATTAGGCAAGACTTTTGAGATCAGAGAAGCATGGCTGAGCAAGGTGTTGGGATGCTCGGTATTTCAAAACTTAAATTATTTGCTTTATACTATAGATACTCAACACACGAACTATCAAAGGTGCACACCAACTATTAGACTCTAATTTCTGATGGCAACACGCTGCTGCAAGGCAGTACGTGGTGTGGAAACTAAACTTCTCCTTATTTGGTGGAAACGCGCGGAACCGCTGGGAGCAGACGCACCCACACACACACACACACACACATCTGTCACCCACCGCGCCGACCTGTCCCCTTGCAGGCACTGGTGGCTCCTGGGCAGGAGCGCGCTGGGAGGCAGACCGCGGTTCCCTTCCCACACCCCGGCGGGATCCGACTGCCGCCGCCGGCGGCGCAGGGAGCACCGGGAAGCGGGCCCCGCCCGGGCGAGCGGCAGCCGCACCCGCTGCCCGGGCAGAGCCTCTGCCCCCGCAGCGGAGGGAAGGAAGGACAGCTCCCCGGGCTGGAGGGAGGGAAAGAAGAAAGGAAGGAAGGAAGGACGGACGGACGGCTGTCCCCGACCCGCTCCCGCCCGCCGCCACTCACCCGATGCCGCCGCCGCTGTGGCCGCTCGGAGCCGGCGGAGCCGCGGGGCAGCGCCGGGCGGGGCGGGGGCGGCGAGGGGCGGGCGGAGGTAGCTCTGCCCCCGCCGTGCCGCGCCGCCCCCCGCGCGGAGCTCCCGCCGCCCCGGGGCGGCGCTCCCGGCCATCTTGGGCTCGGCCCTGCGCGGTGCTGTGGGCGCCGGCGCTGCTGCGCCCTCTGCCCTGCCGGGCTCTCTCTGCCCGTGCCGCGCCGGGCTTCAGTTCTGCCCGCGGCAAGGCCTCAGTGAGTTTGCTGGGTAACACGCCTTCCGAGGCCAGCCCGTCAGCAGCTCCCTCTCTGCCAGTGGGTCAGCTCTCAATAATTCACCGTATTGTTTCAGTCACTTTCCGTCACCGTACCATGCCCCATGCGCCCCATCTCCGCTGGCTTTCCCGGGTGACATCATGCCACTTTCCTTAGGCCCCCGACCTTTATTTTCTCCTAGAAAACCAGTTCTTCCAAGGAAAATGAACGAGCTAGGTTAACACCATTTACCTTCGATAAAGTTGTGTTGAAGTGTATCTGTATTTCCATTCAGCGCCCATGTCCTTGCACTCTACGCCGCAGTAAGAATGCAATTTATTTTTTTTTCTGTCTTGTATCATGGCATTCACTACTACTCTTGTCTCTCTTGCTTCCTCTTCACCTCACAGAAACGTTTGCGTTCTCTCTCAAGGACTCGGGCATTTCAGCTGAGAGCTGCATTAACTCCTACAAAGCAATGAGGCTGCCGCCAACCCCCCAGTCAGAGTCACGGCTCGCACCAAGGCTCTCCGGAGAATTCTCACTGGCACAGCTGAAGGCACTGCCGTTCCCGGCTGTCTCTCCCACCTCCTCAGCAGACACGACGGCCCCTAAAGCAGAGCTGATATAATAAATTATTTCCAGCCCACGCAATTCACATTTTCATGCACTGGTTTCTGAAGGTGAGGGTGAGATTTTTTCTCAGGCTGTGAGCTGTGCCAGCTGGGGATGGTCCCGTGTTACATTCTGCCATCCCAGGTGTGAGGAGGAATAAATAGTGATGGCACCTCAAACCACTGCAGCAAGCTCTCCTAGGATTCAAACCTGCAGCTAGATAAATTGAAATGATGCCAAGAAGATCACATTTTTATCATTCCAGGGATTATAGTCCAAGCCCATTGCTTTTCCAAGGGATTTTTTTTGGATGGTGTTTTCATGAAAAGATTAACTTTTCCATGGAATAATCACTATTTGTCTATCAGTTACAGAATCTTTGGTTAGTAAAAAACCAAACATACTGATTTTTGGTTTTGATTGGCTATCCAAACGTTTTCTGGAACAGATTGGACGTATTTCACATCAATGAGGGGTGGTCTTTGCAAAAAACAAACCTTGATAGTTAGGGAAACAAGATTAAAAGCCTACATCCCTAAGTCAATAATTAAATGAATGAAATATAAATCTATTGGAATTGAATCCAAAGACAGTGAAAATTCCCAGGAAAATGTAGTAGCTGAAGAGCACTGATTCTCTCTGCATATGGTGCCATATGTGTGTTCTGCTTTTCCTAAGGTCTTTGTTATACCGGCTGACAAAATGCTAAATACTACAGTAAAAAAAAAGGTAGTTTTTTAAGGTAGATCTGAGATAAAGCTTTTAAAAGGGAATCTGATTATTATATTAGCAAATACATCAAAGATTCCAATTATTTAGCAGTATAGAATAAAAGTGCTTATCTTCTGGTTTTATTGTCAACAATATGCTTTCAGTTGCACATGCTCTAGATTTATTAATCAACAAAAAACGTAATTTCATTTCACAAATAATGTAGACCTTTGCATAATGTGATTGCTATTATGGATAATTTATGTTTAATAGTCTGACTTTTCAGACTAAAGGTATTATTATTGTTATTATTATTACTATTATGCTGATGATTAAATCTATGTTAAAAATTCACTTCAGTTTTGGCTCATAGACCCTAATATATAAGAAACATCAACATCTGAGAAAGATGAACAAAAATCAGTAACTGCTCATCTTATTTTAACATATCTTTTGAATAACTGCAATATATTTTTTTAATTCTGTCTTTTGAAAAGAAGGTGTTACTCCCAAGTATTTGTCACCAGGCATAAGGAGATTGTTGAAACACTTTTGTTACTATTTCTTACATGGCCCTTACTGGTCATATAATGTTAAAATAGGTTAATAAGAAATCAAAACCATCTGTTACCATGACAATTAAGGTAACAGATATGGCCAAAGTACAAAAACTAGCTGGGCAGCATCAGAACTGAGTGACTGATTATGTCCTTACACGGACAGCAGCAGTAAGCAGGAAGCATGATAATTATGGATATGGTGATTTCCCATCATTCTGTTTCCACAAATTGATGTTGTTTTAAAAATGAAAGAAGCGCAAAATTGTCCTTTACAAGCTTACAGGACAGACATGGAAATATTGCTTATACATATTTCATATAACTGGTGAAGGTCATCATCACACTCATAATTCATTATGCATTTTAGCTGCTTAAGAGTGCTCCTTAAAACTCATGAGATTCTGCCTTAAAACAGACTATTCTGATTTGACCTTCCTTATCTCACTTTATTTTACTTTCTCCCCAGATGCACATGAGGGCAGCCAAACAGAGGAGTTATGCACGATGTAAAAAACATAGCTTGAGAACAACACGGTAGACATACTGCATCTGATCAAACCATCAATTTAACAGGACATTTTGCCTCCAGCAAGGACCAAGAGCAGGCATTTGGAAAACAGTGCAATCAATGAAAACTATCGGTTTCTCTCCTGGCTCCTGGCACTTATTGGAGCAAGTAATTATTCCATCTTCTCCTTTCTCCATCACATTTTCTAATTTAATTATTTAATCTCATATTGAATTAGCAGAACTGTCAGCATTATTCAGCATGTGGGTATAAGCATATACAAAAGACATAAGGATGTTTTCTGTTTTGTTCTCATTCCCAATAATAATAATTCCCAACGTTTTACTTGACTTTTTGGAAAGTTCTAAGCACTATGCACAATGGTTTCAGAAACGATTTCCAAAGTGGTAGTGATTAATTCTTCTGTTACAGATAATTCAGATTACTCTCCCCCCAGTACACTACTTTGCATTTTTCAGTACCATCAGGTGTTTTACTGTGTAATTTAAAATAGGATCGCACAAACTTCATCACCTCTTTTCCCATTACTTCAATGACAGCTTTGAACAGCACAGAAGGTCCAAACAGAAATGGTACTGAGTGCACTAGTAATTAGTAGCCTCTCTCCATCACGACCATAAGTTGACCATCAGCTTTACCTGTGCATCTCCTCCTACCTTTCAGCTGATTATTGATTCTGAATGGAATCTGAATATCTTCTTATGCCATGAGAAATTATTTTTTTAAAAATGCCAAATGTTTACGGTAAGCATGTGGTAAGCATATTTGTTATTACAGGTTTCTCCAGAGACAGGTGTGTAACAGCATTAGGGCCAAGCCTGAAAAATATAGAGGAATGTTACAAGGTCATTTGCTAGGTAATGGCCATTTTTATTGTTTTCCAGCGTATTCTAGACATTCTCATTTTACTAGTATATGTTGATAACTCATGCTGTTCTTGTTTTGTATAATACTGTTCTTTTTAATTTTTGTTGTATTATATGTGTTTGTGCATAGGCAGAAATATGCATCACGTGTGCGTGCACAGAGTTTTCTGCTGAGATCCTCCCCAGATAAAACTATTAGAGCTGACAACATGATTTACAGATTTTGCTGTTAGATGAGATCGTATTAACAGCCTTCTTACATAATATAGGTTTTACTTTTGTCTTCCAACACATTTTTGATTGACATGTTGATTTAGTAGAGACATGAATTCCTGCTACATGTGCCTGTGTCCCATCCCCTTGCTTTAACACCAGTAACTTTTACCTGTGCAAAGTGCCAGGTTCTCCTTACTGTCTCCAAAGCTGGATGGAAACTGTAGCACTGTGATTCAAACAGGAGTGTGTGGATGTGTTTTGTCTTAGCCCAGCCCCATCAGGTATGTGTGCCATCGACCTGCCCTGAGCCACTTCTCACCATGGGTGGATTGCACCCATTGCGTGCTGCAGGGCTATGACTCAACGTGACTCAACAGGAACTTGTAAAGCCACTTCAGCTCAGGCTAAAACAGGTCTTAAAAGACTTCATATGATTCAAAGATTTCAAGTGGCGGAGGATCTACTACATTCCTTATTCCTGTGGGCTTTGTAACACCACAGAAAAAGTAAGATATCTTTTTCTAGAACATGGCCAGGTCCTTGGGTGCAACAAGAAGTTAAAACTCAAGTCAATACTGTTATAGAAACTTGACGAGAATAAGCAATATTCAGAAAGTATGGATATTAGGGACAGTCAGAAGAATAGCTGTATTTTTCGAGACAAGCCAATCAACAATGAAAACATCACTCTTTTACGAACTCTATAGCCAAAGGATCTTTGTAGTTTTCAGTCCAATCATTGTCTTCTTTGGCCACTCTGTCTGTCTTAAGTCAGCAGTTGTTTCAGCAGAGAAAATAATTTAACCAAAATGAAAAGCATAGTGATGCTCTGGAAAACTTTCCACGAATTTGCATGTAGACTCACATTTTAAAATATTGATTGAATGGGCTCATAGCTTTCCTATAATGACCAAAAACGCTCTAAATAAAAGAGAACAACAGAAAAAAAACCCCAACAGTTTCTCTTTTTTACTCTCTCAGTGAGTTAAAAAAACAACTTAGCAAAACATAAACATTTCTTTTGATGTAAAAGCAAATATGCCAGACCAGCCTTAGAACAAGAGAGACTGCAAATACAAACACAATGACTGCTGACAATCTTGATTCTTGAATAAACACTTCAATTGAGGTAGATGGAGTGATTCACTTATGCTGTTACTCATTGGTGTCTGTCCAGGAGAGAGGACTCATTTCAGGAATGGCCTCAGTGCATCACAGTCTTCCTGTTATTCACTAGGTGCCTCAAACAGTGTAATGCTGCTACTTCCTAAATTTAGCAAGTAAGCCTTTACTACAGTGGAATACAAAAGAGAAGGAGTACTTAAAATGTTGAAGTAAATCGCTGAAATTGCTTGCTCCATCCCTAAGCCAGGAGTAAACCTCTGCATGAAACGACAGAAAGATTCTGTATCAGTACAGGATAAAAGACTGGGCCCATAATGTTAGTTGTACAGCACACACTGTAAGAAAAACTATGGGATAGCACTAATCCATGTGTCTGAGAGCAGTTACTTGAAAACTGTAAGGTTGAACCCAAAGCCTCTCTCAATAGGCATAAAGTCAGAATTAGTCAGGGGGTGATGCTTTTCTGCATGAAAGGATGTGAAGTAAAGAGGATGTGCATGAATGTTTTGAGAGAGCAGAGCATCAAAAAGTGTTTGGAGACAGTTTACAAAGAGAAAAAAATGTATAAAACGCTGATTATATGTGATGTATTTTATACTGTTCTTTGTTATAAGAGCTGAATATTTGAGAGAGAGGAACATGAAGACTAATTACTTTCTCATATTCCTGGTGTCAAAAAATCTCGTGTGGCAAGGAAACAGCAGTACATCTAATCTCCAGACAGCATGGGAACAGCCAAATCATCCAATCCCTCTGTCCTCTTGTTTGGTATGCACCATGAAAAAAATCACCTCCCCTTCTCCTTTCCCTCTACACATATACATACACATATTGATACTTTGGGGACTTTTCCAGAAAAATTAAAATACAGGCTTTGCATAAAAGACGTCACACAATGGTAGCAGAGATGACAGTTACATTAATATGGAATTACTATCTACATCCCCATCAAATACAGTTGTAGGTGTTATATGTTTATTTATTTGTTTCATATAAATTTCCTTCCTAAAGCTCAGGCATTTATCATGAGTCATGACAGAAGTACATCAAATCTTTTCCTGAAGGAAATCTTACTGAAATGGAACTGTGGATTTGCATTTGTCAGAATGCATTTGCTTAGCATATGAAATCGTGTCATGGCAAAAGTCATCACAGTGATTTTTTTTTAATTGGTGAAATGTTGGGTAGTGCTTCTTTATACAGGTGTTTTACAAATGGCTGAGAGATGCTGCTGCTGACCATGCAATCATGAATCACAGAAGTTTACGGCTGGCTAAAAAAAGATAAGAAAGCTTTCTTTATCACTGAATTAATGACAGTTAATGATCACTTAATTAAATATTTCTATTTATAAGCATTTTTAAGGATAAATTTTGTCTGTCATTTTGTTTGTCTGCATTCCAGGTTCTTAGCTGAAAAACAATGCTTATGGTGCATATCTGATTTGAATCTGATAATATTTGCAATTGCACTGAATTTATTCTACATTTTTAAGTCACATACAGAAACACCTTATTGTTTCCTGCATATGGGGAAGTGTATTTTTTAGGATAAGATTTGTATACAAACTGCCTTTTAGGAATTATTTTCTGGCTTCAAGATACAATGCCAGCACTGAAATCCAAATAAAGTTCAAATTCACGTGTCATCATATTTTATTAATTTCACCAGCACTGCAGCCACAAGTCATTTGATCCTAAATAATTTGACTTAATGCTATTTGAAACAGCAAGAGAGAACAACAATCAGACTCCCAGCATAGCTTCCCATGAAGCACTGGTAGTGGTCTCACATACTGACCTAATAGCCTAATATGAGGATTTCTGTCATGGTGTAGAAGGCAAAATTGTGTGTTGATTTCAAAGAGTAGACAAATATCTACCAGGGAAGTACTATGAGAATATCAAACTAATTTCACTTTTAACTATGCCACGTGGTTTGATTACAAATGGGCCAGTTTTCTCCTTCATCTAACACCTAAATTTTATGGATTTTTCATCTGCAAAGTTAATTGAAATTGTGTATTCTAAGCTTCTGGGATAAGCCTTACCCCTTCTTATTTTTCCTTGAGGAAATTATGTCCAAAGATGTCTGACATGTTGGAGAAACTTAGATGTAAAAATATAGTTAAGAAAAATATATAACCATTTTATTGTTTGTTTTATACTTATCCTATGTGATTGTGTTACAAGTATATGAATAATATTTGCCTCTGAAGGTATTGTGATGTCATATTTTGAAGCAGATATTATTTGTTCTCTGTCACACAAATAACACAGATAAATCCCACTTCCTTTATGTTTACTGAAAGAAGCACAAAAGATATCTTCCACACAGGCAAGTGAACAGTTACAGAAACTTCCCAATGCACTTCCTCTGAATCCAAGTCTTCTGTAACTAAGTTTAAACCTACTGGTTCTTACAGTTTCCTGACTCCTTTTTTTCACAATGAGTCATTCAAAAAAGCGAGGGTTTGTCACTTTGAGTGCATCATCGTTATTTAGTGTATTGGGAATCAGCATTTACTCCATTGTAAACAGTTAGTCTCCATTTTGATTTTAATGGAATCTTGTAAAGCAATATTAGATGACATGAAAGTAGGCTTTTGCTGATCTGCAAATTTGGCAGAAATGATGAGGGTGAGGAGGGGGCTGATGATTCCAGAATTCGTGTATCTCTTTCTGTTCTAAAATCCAGAAATTACTGTAATTGCAGTGCTAACAGGGAACAGAAATTGGAGGGGTGATTTTATCTTTTTTCTTGAGACAATCAGTTGTATCACAGACCAAGAAAAGTAAGTCAGTGTTAACTAATAATTAGTTAACAGTGTTAACTAATACAAAGACTTGGTATTGACCACTTCTTATATAGCAAATAGTCATCAATAAAGACATGGGACGTTGGTTAATTGGTTGCTACAGATCAAAATGTTTCCACCACAGAGGCAAGCAGAAGACTTGAAGTTAGTGTCTCACACCAGAAGAAATGAAGGCGTTTTTTTGTTTACTCACTTTCCAAGGAATATATATCCTTTATTTCATTACTGGGAAATAGAACTTGCACGTGTTCCCAAGCTAAAACTGACTGCACAGGCTATTTTTCTCACAGGTCAGATGTGAGGAAACAGAACCATTTCACTTCCTTCATAATCTCTATATAAAGAGAAGAGGAAAATGCTACCAGACCTATTGTTCTTACAGTTTCCTGCATCCTTTTCCACTATGCCTCACTCAAAAAGGCAATGCTTTGCCACTTGGAGTGCATCATCGCAATTCAGTGTATTTGGATATCTAATTATATGTATATGGCTTTTGCAGTACACAGAAAAGCCCTTATTGTAAAAAGGTTGTATGTTAAAGGTAGCTTCTGAGTTTGTGGAGTTTTTTAAATCTAAAATAGCGTAGCTCCTCATTAAAAGTGTTTTCTTTCTTTCAAGTTAATAAGATTGAATGACACAAATAAATAATCTGCCCAAAAATCTAAATAAACTATTTTTGGGTTTTCTTTTCTCATCTGGTTTTCCTAAGTCTTCAGTCAATTGAGTGGCTAGAGTACTATGATCAAATATAAACAAGAGAAAGGTTTGAGTTATAGTCATAGAATCATTTAGGTTGAAAAAGACATCTAAGATCATCAAATCCATCATTACAAAATACATTTGGTGCACTCTTAGCCACTCTACTCCCAGGCTTTTTGCCAGGGCTGCAACAACTGTTGTTGAAATGGTCTGGGAAGTGGGACAAGAAACTTCTGTTCTCACTCGTCAATGAGCTGTAGATGGAGATGTGGGGAAGCAAGCATGAGCCCACTGTGTGCTCCTGGCAAGCTCTGCTTTGCTCTCCAGGGCTATTCCTTCCATCTCTACAACATCCTCTACAAAGGAATTGCAGGGATCATGCCTGAGGCTTGCCCTCACTGTCTCTCAGCCATTTGTGAGACACCTGTATAAAAAAGCACTACCCAGACATTTCCCATGAAGAAGCCTCCTAGTACATCACTCCATGGGTCAGCAGAGGACGAGGAGGCTGAGATAGCCTGCTACCTCTTGGTTCCTGTTCAGACTAAGAGATCTAGGCTGCTACCTTAGCCAGCTAGCAGCAGTGCTTAGATTCCTGCCAAAAATCAACATTGCCTTTTATCACAGCTGTCTTTTGATCTGTTGGGGAATACAGAAAAGATAAGAATTCAGGACACAGCCTTTCAGTCAGAGAGGTGACTGTACATTCTAATAGCTTCCTGATTAAATTATTTTCTGTAAGAGAGTTAACCTGATCTTAACCTGAAAGAGAAGGTACATGGGAAGAGTAATGATGCAAAGTGCTGCTTTTCTTCACCTTTTGTTTCATATTCTAGTATAAGAGAGATATGTGCTTCATGCACTCAAGGATTTTCTCTCTTCTCTGTCAAAGACACAAATCCTGGTAAATTACTTCAGTGGAAAGCAGACACAAGTTGACAGTTCCATAAAAAAATTTGTGGATAGCAAAAGATGCAATCATCCCATAGATCCATTCCATTCTGGCGATCACTAACATGCTCATTTTGTGATTAATTTAAAGAACTGTGAGATCTGAACTTTTTTTCCCCTAAAGGAACAGGGAGAAATAAAGTCCTTGGCAATGGTTCCACTTAAATTAAGAAAGTTGTAGCACTATGTAGGCTTTGCCCAAATTCTACCAAATATAGTCCCACTAAAATGACTGGAACAGAACAAGATGTTTCAAAAATAAAGAAATTACATTTATTTAGAACACTTGAATGGGTGTTAATTAAGTGTATTTCCACTCTGCTCAAATCATGGGTTTAGTTTAAATAACTTTTATTGATTTTACATTACAGGACTGTCATTAGCATTTGCTAACTGAGTCAAGTTCCGATGGTAATAGCTTTTCTTCAGGAATTATTTATACACTGACANACTGAGTCAAGTTCCGATGGTAATAGCTTTTCTTCAGGAATTATTTATACACTGACAGGAAAACTATATCCTTCGTCTCTGACATCTTGACACTCTCAATGCAAACAGAAGAAGTTTCAGTTCTGTGTATATTTTATACATCTTACTGCCAAATTCAATAAGTGGGGTCTGTGACTGGTTTCTGTGAATCGAAATGGTAGTGCAATGAAAATGCTACTGTATTTTGAGATCAAGTTCTGCTCTCGAGTATACTGATGCAGGTGCAAAGTTATGCTCCTCAATGTGACAGAATTATCCTAGCTTTTATAAGAATGCATGTGAGCAGGGATCACGTAGGTGAGGTCAATGATCTAAAGTAGATGGAGATTTGGCTGTGGGGGCCAGGGTCAGCTGCAAAGCAGCTGCTGGAGGGGCAGCCACAGCCAGGGCCAACCTTGTCCCAGGGAAGCTGCCTTCATCCCAGATTCTGCTGCAGGGCCTGTCCAGAGCTGCAGCCCCACTGCATTGCTGCCCTGTGTGTCCCAGGCTGTGGGCTGCTGGTCCAGACTGCCCAGGCTGGGGGTGCAGCATGGGGCTTTTGCCAGCAAAGATGACCACTGCATGTCTTGTCATTATGCTCAGATCCCAGCTTCCCTTGCTAATTCCTCACAATAAATGTGGTAAAAGAGATGCAATTAGAAATAGATCTCCAAAGTAAGGTAAGATGTTCAGAAAGAAAAAAAAAAGAGAAAAACATGACAGGAGACAGAAAAAAAATAACACAAAAATTAGAAAGTGTGAAGATATAAGAGTCTGGAAAACATATTAAAGCAAAGCTATATATAGAAAGAAAGACCTTTAATTATCAGACTCCTTCCTAGAGCCACCACAGATGGAGCACACAGCATCTTAATATCCCTCCTATACCTGACTGAAATGCCAGAGAAATGTCACAACAGTGTTGTTTTTAACAAATGAAGCATGTTTGAAAGCACATGGGGGTGTTTTTGCTATAGAGGAATTTAAGAAAAAGAAATAAACTAGATTATTGCTACCTTTAAAAAATAGAAGGCATGGGGAGGGTTTTATATTTTATTCTTCTTAACATACCAAGAACATCACTGTGGACAAAAATGGAACAAATTAAAATCCTTGAGAAACTGGTATTAATGGAAAAGAGCTAAAAGAACAGGCCGAATCAAATTCTGACCAAGAGGGAGAATCACTCTGTGAAATAACAAACCCATGAATCCAGAATAGAGAAGGCACCAAAGCACAAGGAAAAGGCAAGTTGGAATACAGACTCCATGACTACCAATATTGTGGAGGATTGTATTGCTGTCTGTGATGCAAAAATATGCAGAAAGGTTAAAGGGGGAAATTAAAAATCTTGCATAACAGATTTTAACTGAAAACTCTTTAGGTAAAAAATAGTAAGATGGAAACTAAAATGTAAGTGGAGTGGAAAAGGACAGATACATTTATATATACAGCTAAAAGCAGGGAATATAAAAAGAAGGGACGGTTGAGTATGCGTATAATATGGGAGAGATGTGAAATTTTACTTTCAGCACTTCTTCCCACCTCATAACAAATTTCTGACAAATTCAGTAATGTGCCAGAAGTTTCCTGAAGTAGCTATTAACAACCCTCCCAGATGGAGATTCAGTGGAATAATGATGAATAGAATAATAAGGAATAATCCCATCAGGAAGGGATAACATCCTATTTCATCATCAAGTTACACTGCACTTCCACATTCAGGGAACAAGAGGAAAGAGTAAAAGGTAGAAGAACAGTGAGAATTGCTCAAGAATCCAGGGTGGCTGAGTAAATAAAGGTAATGAAGGAGGTTAAGACTGTTTTCAGACTAGTTGGGATTTCAGTAGTGAAAATTCTAGAGCTTCAAAAGAAAGAAAGATATTGAAGGACTACAGAGATAACCCAAATAATTTTTAAAAGTAATTTGAATATAGTCTTATAATACTTCAAGGCAGTTGTTATCAATATAGAAATAATTTTATTAATAAATATGTGTGTTAGTGTCAAAAAGTACAAAGAAAAGTTAATCTTACCCCTCCTGACTCCACAATATTATAGAGAATATATTTATAAAAGAAGATATTGTCATGAATAAGCTGAAAATAAATAGGGCATCAAGACCAGATGGATTTATAGTCAACTATTGTAAGGATCTAAAAGGAATTTTAATTTATATAAGAGACTTACTTCATAGTGTCATGTAAGCAAGAGACATTCTTTTCTTTTGGAAGAAACAAGGACAGTTTTAAAATCTAAAGAGAGGTGATATTCAATCAGCTGCTCAGGCAGATAAATATAAAACGTCACTCTGCCTTCAATATATTCTGTAAAGGAATGCCTCTCTGGAAACAACCAAACACATGTAGCTCTGCTGCGGTGAGGGCAGGGGGACCCCCACCTTTTGAGATGGGCAGATGAAATCTCCTGTAGAAATCTGCCAAAATCATAAAGAAGTAAAGGTTGCTCATTTCCAGTATCTTTTACTTGATTGCTTTAACTGAAACCCCTTTCCTTTAAAGGCTTTCATTTGACTGCTTGCTCTTTTCAATAAGTTAAAGTATTTGGATGAAAGAGAAAATGAGTCATTTTTTTTAAATACGGGCAATGTTTACAAGGACCATGATAGATGCATACAAATTAAATGTTTAAGACTGGGGAAAAGTGGTGCAATAGTGAATGGTATGGAAAGGATACTATTCATTCTGCACTGAGGAGGTTTAGAGACAATAGATGTCTTCAGCCGGGATCCCATACATATTTCAGTGGTGACACAACATGCTGGGGAGGCTGCTGAGAAAGAAGTTATTATTTTCCCATCTAGGATGTGCCTGCACAGACGTGAGTAACTACATTTTGGTGAGTAACCACATTGCTTTAGATCCACCGTTTGCTTGCCAAATGCTCCTTGCAAAGGTGCTCTCCTTGTGTAGAAGGAAAAGAACAAACCCCCTATTGTTACTATCTGCCACCTGGTTCTGTGTGGAAAGGATTTTTTCATCCATGGAAAATCTCATAGCCTTAACTGTAGGATGCCCTTTTGATGGACAAACAATCCCAACAAGTCTGGTAGAACTGGAAGGTTCTTTGAAATATGGATGCCATTTCACAGCAGGTAAAAACAGCACATGATGTTTTTCAAAATTACAAAAATTTAAGGTTGGAAAGTGGTTGTAAACTGTAACACAGAACATACATGTAGAAATTTACAAAAGTATGGGTATGATGTCTGTAAAGTGGCTATAATTCCATGGAAATGTTGCTTCTATACAAAGAAAAAACATATGCTTTTAGAAAAGCAGAACAGGAACTTCTTTCATTTGTAATTGTTAACACTATTCTCAAAATCTTCTTCTGTCTGGAATATAGTACCTTATGTCCAAAGGTATCTTCTTTTTTGAAAACAGGCAGTAACAACAAACCAGTTCTGAAGTCTGAGACAGCAGAGATGTTTAAACATCTCTCATTCATTTATAGCCAATATCTACTTGTCTTTACACTAAAGAATCAGGATAGAACAAGTTCCCAGAACTCCTGATGAGCTGCAGGTAAAGGAGTATATTGACAGAGATTGTAAAACCTGCTCCACAGCATTATGCATGCAGAAGAATTTAGAAAGGCAATGACAAATAACCTCCAGGCAATTTTTAAACTTGGAGAACCAGATGCAAAATGGAAACCGGGCCTGAATACATACTTTGTAAGTCTGAATGTTATTTGAAGGTGTTTTAATAAAAAAAAAATCTGTGCATGTATCTTACTTTAGTGCAAATGAAGTAGTACGTGAGACCCACTAACTGTAATAAGAACATCAAAAGCACGAAGACTGTAGACATGGCACACCCCCATCACCTGATGAACACAAGACCCTGCATCTATTTATGAGTTATGTTTATTTTTAGAAATGAGTCTCAACATGTGTAACAACAAGTTTTCAGGAACCAATAGTTAAGTTCACAGCTGATAAAATATGCTGGAACCAGTTTTAAGTGGCATTGCACTGAAATGAATAAAATGGTTTTTGTTTTTAAGTACCAAGGAACATACATATTTCTGGTCACATATCGAATTGTAGAAGTATGCCTTTTCTAAGAATAATGCATTATTGATGTATAATTTAGGTCTGATTCTAAGAGTTATGTGCAGCAAAATAACCTTGCATTTCAATCCCCTTGGGTCATTAGATGTAGCCTTCCTATGATGATGATGATTTTCTCTAACTATTATCTCTTAAAAGGATGAATGCTTTGATAACAATATATGTAATCTAACAGTTTCTTCACAGAGAATAAAATACAGTAAATTAGGCACCACGTGGAGGTTTTAACTCTTAGCTATTCAGAACTGTGAATTCTAAGAAGGTGTATTAAAATGAGAGAATAATAGGTACAATACCTAAAAATCCAGGACAAAAAGGTCTTCTTCTTGTTCCATTTAAAACATAAATCAAGGCACTTGAATCAAATGTTTCACGTACTGAACGCTGAATCTACTGTATCAAAAACATTCTTTGCATATATAATATGAACTCTGGGAAATGCTGTGATACAAATCTTTCCAAACCAAAAGATGTAAAAGTCGTATGTTTGGGTCAGTTGCCCTGGCAAGTACAAGTACAGTTGCCCTGGCAAGTGCAAGTACAGTTACAAACTTTTTACTAATATGCATGAATACTATTTTCCTCAGTTCATCCTGTAGCAAAAAGTATATTCTCCAGATAAACAAAATGAATTGTCATCAAGAAGCCACCAGAAAAATTTAATTTTTTTATCTCAATAGATGCTAAGTCTGGGATGATGGGCACCAGTAAAGTTCTGAACAGAAGATCCCTCCTAGGGCTGCAGGTTTGCAGGGGCTGATTGGGGCAGGAATGGGAGATCCCACAGTAAAATATGGAAACATAGTACTGGGACGTTTTGAGGCAAAGATGCTATGTCCACATGTAGATCTTTGAAAGTAGAATTTAATTTGCTACAAGTCATGTCATTTTTATTATTTCTGCTCAGTCTTTGAACTGACACAAAACAAGCAGGTAAGTTTATAGTACAGGAGTTGGACATGAAACCCAACAATCTGATTCCCAAACTATCTACCTGAACAGCTTCAGAGAGATGCTATATCACAGCGGAAAGCATTCAACTCTCCAGTATGCAAAGACATCACATTTTCACACGACATATCATGGGTTTAGTGAAATGTACAGTTATCGAACATACTTCAGAACTGTTTGGCATTTGGATATGTGGGAATAGTCCATTCTAGGGAACTTCATCCCTAGGTGTCTTTGTGTCATGTACAAACTGTTGCAGACAAGTGATCCCCATTAATGTCAAAAGAGAGCCCTTGCTGCAAAGATGCAAATAAAAAATAGCAACTCAAAATAATAAGATGTCCAAAATACTCACTCAATTAAGAGAATGAGATGTCCAGATTACTCTTAGACATAAACCTCAAAACTATTTTGACAATAAAAGTATTTTGGAGTCCCTAAACTAACTTATAACTACAGATATATACATATATTAATGTTTCAAACCCCAGTGCCTGAACTAGTGCACAGTCGTTGTAAGAAGCAAAGGCACATGGAACCAAATCACCTACTGATAAGTGATTTAAAAACCTCTTCTACAAAAAGCTCTGTATAACTAATAGAATTGCAATATGCAATTCAGCCACCAGAGGAGAGGTTACAATCATTTTATTTGCAGAGATACTGATGGGACAATAGCTCCAAGTAAGTGACCTATGATGCTAAATTTGCCTTATCTAAGTCTATAAAATCATAATAATTAGTTATAATGTTTTTTAAAAGTTATCTCTTTACTATAGGCTATTTTGAGGAATTTTAACTGAGAATGTGCTCAATCTGTGTGGTTGCATTAGTGTCATTTGGAGTTACAAAAGCTTGATAATGGTACGCTTCTGGGAAGAACATTTTGTCATTTTAACTATAAACTAACATCTGTGATTTTCAGAAACTTTATTTAGCAGTAAAATGATATACTGTGTACTTCAAGTAGCAAGGAAGATGAATGTCTGCTTTAAGTTCAAACTGTAACTATCTTAAGAGGCAGAAAGGATGAAGTGCTTAAAGGAAGTAGAGCAGTCAGCAACAGCAATCTGGGATGAGAAATATTGGAAGAAGTTGTGAAGGAAAAAGAGAAGAAACATAAATTAAGACTGATAGCAGTGTATGAAGTAGCGGACTGCCGACTCAGCAGAATATCAAAGAGACCAGGTAGTCAAAAGGGTCAGGAAGGAGACC
>JACBWW010000002.1:9957715-10181670 GCA_020086605.1 Lanius collurio
TACTGCGACACCGAGAGCACCAAGAAGGTGGCGTCCAACGGGCGCGTCCTGGAGCTCTTCCGCGCCGCGCAGCTGCCTAACGACGTGGTCATGCAGGTACAGCCGCCGCCGCGGGGCCCCCGGGGGTCGGCGGGCCCGGGCACCGCCCCTCCGTGCCGAGATGGCCCTGTCCCGGCCCTTCCTCTCCGCCCGGCCCGCAGCCCTTGGGCGGGGGTCGTCCCGCCAACGGGGGACTCGGGGATCACGGCGTCGTTAGGGGTGGAAGGGACCGCTGGAGATCATCTCGTACAACCCCCTGCCGAGGAAGGGTTACCCAGAGCAGGTGACACAGGAACGCGTCCAGGTGGGGTTTGAATGTCTCCAGAGGGAGAGACTCCACGACCTCCCTGGGCAGCCTCTTCCAGTGCTCTGTCGCCCTCAATATAAGGAGGCTCTGCCTCATGTTGAGGTGAGACTTACTGTGATTTAGTTTATGACCATTGCTCCTCATCCTGTCGCTGAGCACCACTGAAAAGAACTCTGGCACCATCCTCTCAGCCCCCACCTTTGAGATATTTATATGCATTAATGAGATCCTGTTTCAATCTTCTCTAGACTAAACAGGCTCAACTCTGTCGGTCTGTCCTGGTCAGAGAGCTCCAGACCCCTGACCATCTTTGTGTCCCTGCGCTGGACCCCTCTCTGCTAGCTCGTAGTCATTCGTATAGTGAGGAGCCCAGGTCTGGACGCAGTAGAGCTCCCTACACAGAGGAGGGAGCTATTGTCTGGCCGGCCACCTGAGCCCCTCCGGCTGCAAGGGAAGGGCAGGGGGCACAGCGAGCTCTGCGCCGTGCATCCTGTGCCAGCTCCGACTGCAGGGCTGGGAAGGGGTTCGTGGTGTCTCTGCTGGCAGCGTCCAGCAACTGGTAGGAAACTATTCCGTGCCGACAGAGGCAATCTGCAGCGTGAGAACCCCGGAATGTTTTGAGGGGGCGGGTGGTATTGTCCCCGCAATCTGCTGATGAAGAGCAACACAGAAGGAAATCTGGGTTTGCGTCGTTTGGAGCTACTGATACCGGTCCACTTCGCCTAAGCTATGCAGTCTCTTTTGGACATCACTTGCCGGCAGGAATTCACTTACCTGTGGTCATCCAAACGTTTCTAACAACAAAAAATGTGGTGTTAAGACCGATGCGGGCCCGTACTTGCAATATGTATGTGCACAGTTTTAGCACTTCCTTGTCCAGGTTACATCTAAAAGGTGTAGGAGTATTGCAGAGCTACCTGTGCAGGAGAGGGAAAGTCTGCTTTGGTGTGTGTATGTGATTATTTGAGGAACGTATTCCTATTCTTATGAACAGCTATTTGTGATAATTTGCTGCTTCTGCAGTTCCCTCTGTCATTGTTCAGTGCTTTAAAGTTTACGTAGTCTTTTAAGCTGCTGTGGGTAAAGCTGTATTTAGAAAGCCATGCTGCGTTTTATGTGGTTTCATCCTCAGCCTAGTGAGATAAGCTGCCCTTTTAACAAAGTATTAAACTTACTGTTGCTAGAAACACAAATTGCAGGGTACTGAAATTCAGTGCCAGGAGAATACTTATTAACTAGGGTTACTGTTGGTGTGTTTTAGGCCTCCCAACTTGGTTATTTGAAATTAATTTAAAACACAATAAAGTGGAAGAGGGCTGAATAAGAAGTGGTTCTTCCTGGTTAAACCAGTAATCTCTTATTTGATGACTTGCTAGACTGGACTTAATGGTAAGAGAGTCTGCATGCTCAGTATTATGAGTAAAATTTCTCAAGGGCCACCCACTGATGCTTTTTGTGTGTGGCCAACCAATTTCAGAAAAATCATCCCAGGGAAAGTGAATGTTTACATCTTTGCTGTATTTAAAAATTTCTTTTACATAAAACTTGTCTGGATCAGTGTATAGTAAGCTAGTGCTAGAGATTTTTTTAATGCAGGAATTAGTGTGAGAACTTGGAAAGACATGGAATTTTGACTACAAGTGTCCACAGATAATATCCTTATCTTTTGCAGAGGAGGTCAGATATTTTCCTGCAAAGTAGACTGCATCTGAAGAAGAGAGGCTACTTGGGCGTCATTCCATGGGTCCTAAATAAATTAACTCAAGAAGCAGACCTGGCTTATCACTGTAGTGATCTCAAGGAGAACCTTGCAGTTAAAATGGCAAACAAGGTATTAGATTGCCTGAGGAATGAGACTGTAAATAGTACAAAGAAAGTTGAAATGCCCTTAGCAGTTTGACCCATTATGAGTATCTTGGGCCATCACAGTTGGTCACCTGTAAAGTACCTTGTACTTCAAAAAGAATTTAGTTGTCTAGCTATTTTATGTTTTTCTTAAAGTATAGCTTTACCCCAGGTTAACACAGGCATGAATATATTGGATTGGGGTTCTTCAAAGAGAAAACGCATTTGATGCTTTGGAAGCTGAGACTATGTAACTTAGACGTCAAGATGAAATATCTTAAGGAATAAAAAAACCTTGTGAAGGAGATGGATTTTTTTTTTTTTTACCACATGAGTGTTGTGTTGTTACCTGTTCATTTGAAGCACCTGATGCTTGTGGGGAAATGAGCTTGATTCAGTTACCCAATCCTTACATAATCCTGGAATGCAAGTATTCCACTGGTCACATGAATGCTAAGTAAGTTTGTAGGTGTGCAAAACATAGCAGAAAATTGTTGCTCTTCAAGCTCAAGGGGACCAAGTAGTCCTGAGGAACTACCTTGGAGTTTTTCCTCCTCAATGCTGCAGGTTGGTGGGTACCTTTGAATAGTTCAGAACTGATCCCATTGGAAACGAAAATGCCTGACAGTTGCATTTTTTGACTCGTAACTTGTTTTACTTGCAGTCTGTTGTCTAAAGGCTGGATATACGTGCAGCCTTTGTTGCAAAGAGTTGTGTCCTTGTGAGAGATCTGTCTCACAGGAGCAAAAGTTAATACGTGTGTCTCATTGTTCCTAATCAATTGCATTTCTCCCTCTGAGGGACACTGTCAGCTGCCTGTTTAGTGGGGATAATGAAGTCTTCTATAAGACTGAAGCAGTTTAGTCACAGAAGATATACTGGTGTTGTATACAAAGCTGCAGCATCCTGGGAAAGAAAAGCTAGAAGTCCATTTTGTACACATCCACAAAAGGACAACTTTATTATCAGAGTAAAAATACTACACCAAAGATGCGTGTGAGTCTCCATGTAATATATAATAGTATAATAGGGACATCAGTCTCTGTTAATGCACGTTTCTTCTTTTTTATGCACATCTCTGAAATGAGCATTAAGGTAGAAGACTTGCATAAAAGAGCGAATAAAAGTACATGTGTTGGGGTAAGAGGTCCAACTACTTCATGACAGTTATGAGTCTTCAGATCACTCTCAGGGTGTGGTTTCACATAGCAGCTGACAAAAATCTAATGGTGAGGTGAAGAAGATGGTTCTGTCTTCTCTCAGCCTTGTGTTTCTTCTCCTTGAAAAGACACTCGTGCCTGTCCAGTGCTGTTGTACGGTGGCATCAGGGACTATGTAGAAAATTAATCACAGCTTGTTGTTGGTTATAACTCTATATCAGGTGACAGTGGGGTTGAATGAATGTCACTGCCAGCACAAGAAGGGAGGCAGAAAAACTCTTTGAGAGACAGGAAGTAGAGAACTTTGTTCTAGAGTGGCTGGGTGCTTTAGTTGTGACCTGGCATGGGGTTTGTGGTAGCTTAAACCACTGGAAGATGGAGCTGGCTCTGACTTTCCTTTGAACAGACAGTTCACTGTCCAGGGAGCTTGTTCAGCCAAAAGTTAGAAGGTTTTTATCAAATTTAATTTTTGCTTGCCTCAGCTTGTGGCTCAGTTGCATGTGCATTGGTGTTTGTGTGTGCAACTACTGTGACACAACACAAGTGACCCTGAGGAGCTGTCACCCACTGTATTTCTGCACTTCAGAAGCTTCCATTTGCTAAGAGTTCCAGCCTGGTCCTGTGCACTGAATGTTAGCTGGGATTCATTTTATGCCCTCCTAGGGTGTATCTTCTCGGTTATCTTCAAACAAAAGAAATGTAGTTGCCTATTCTGGAGTGGCTGCACAGAGGAGTGTGCTCAGGAAATTGGTTTCAAAGGCATATTTCACATCTGACCTAAAATACTTGTGTGTGTATGCTATTAAAGTCAGGTTTTGGTATCTCTGAACTGGTGGTGAAATTGCTTGTAAAACCTACAGTTAGCCAAAAAATTATTGTGAAGGTCATTACTTGTGCATGGAATTAATATAGTAGCTGTTCCATTTGTTTGATTTGTAGAATTCTTATTTTAGTGAGTTAATCATAGAATGTTTTCTGAATTTGTACTCTTGATTATGAATCACAGAAACTTCACTAGATAAGAAGCAAGTCAGTTGTGCATATGATACTCACCTGAAATTAATGAGTCAAAGCATCTTGCTTTAGAATACAACTTTGCTATAAAACTACAAATATGTGAGTATTGGCATGTGTTTTCTCTCAAATTAATGAACTGTCATCTTCAGTGCTAGCATTGTACAGCAATGTTACCTGACTTCTAATATAGTGTTAGAAAGTCTTTGAAATGGCAGATGAATTGAACAATTATGCCCAGTTACTTAATTACAGTAGGCTCCCATTAGTACAGTAAAAATCTAGTGCAAAGTTATTTTGGGCTTTGTTAGCCACTTTCAAGCTTTTTGTTTGTTTTTAAGGTGTCTTTACAGACAGATTTGTTTTGCTTGTTCTTGTTTCATTGAAGGAAAAAATTACTCTCTGGTTGTCTACCTCAACTCTCTGTCAAAGTTGGCTGCCCTCACATGAGAAGTTGTAAGAAAACGCGTACCTGTAATGCGGCTGCTTCATTGAGAAGACCAGACTGAGCTGCAGGCATATGCTACCTTCTGCTGTTCTTGGGGTGGTAGTTTTTGGCACATAGAGGGAACAGAAGATGCAGTGGTGTTTCCTCAAATGCCAGAGCTCATCTGCAGCAGAGTTATAAATGGAATTGCAATCCATAGGCAGAACATGGCAAAATGAAATTGAAGGTTTTTTATTTAAAATATTGGCTTCTTTGTTGGAAAATGGATGTAGAGAGAAAAGGATCTAAGAAAATAACAGCTTGTTCACAATTATTTTATTGTTGGGAGTTACTGTTTCAGTGACTCGTCCTACAGAAAGACTACCAGTTTGTCAAATGAGTAGAGTCTACTAAATGCAGACTTTGGGTGGAAGCTGAGCCAGGGCATGCTTAGGATTGCCTGTGTGGTAGGGACATGCAAAAGACTCAAACTCACTCTGGTTAATTTTCTGAATTTATTTTCCTTTCAGAACTGACAGGGTAAGAAATTAGAATTCCTTGCACATGGCAGATTTCATGCCTTCCCTTCAGTCATATGAATTTGGACTATATTTAAAAGTGCTTTATCTAAACACTTTTAGATCTTTAAAAAATGTACACTGTACAGAAAGCTTTCTTCTCCTAATACTAACCTACGACTAGTCTGCAACAAGCCCAAATTAAAAAAAAAAATCACTTTACTTAATCCAACTCATACATTTTGTTTGATTTTTAAATTATTTTAAAACTTACATGAAAATGTCACATAGAAAATACTTTAAATTAGTTTAGGTTTCTTCTGAGGCAATATTCGCAACAGGTCATTATCAAGGTATTCTTCCAGTGTAGATATTTCTAACTATAGCAATTTTCTTACTAAACTGTAGTATTTTTTTAGCCTGAGTATCATAAAATTGATGAATTTGTAGACTTTTGTTTATAATCTTATGTAAATTACATATAATTTTTATGTATTCATATATTCTCATATAAAAGATGTTTTTGTGCATATATTATGCTGTATCCTAGTCCTCATTTAGTAAACAAGAGTTGTTAAAAACCTGTTGTAAATAGAAACAGTGCCTGAATCTGCAGTTAAAAATATCTGATTTGTGTATCACCTATTTTTTTCCCTTCAAATGTCACTGGAACAGAGTATTCTCCTCTCAGCTGAGCAGTAGGTTAGCTTTGATTCCCTGTATTGATGAAATACCCAAGAGTGTACTTTATATTAGTGCAAGGACTGGCTTTTAGTCTACTGTTTATCTTGTGAATTATGCTTTGAATTTCTACAGAATCCTGGTAAAAATGTTTGTTTTAGTGATGTTACTTTCACAGAGACTATAGTGGGCTGAAAATTAATTTCTTTTTACAGTTAATTAGTTGGAGTTGTGTCATATCTCAGCAGCATTTAGGAAGAGAACAGTCATTGTTTTTGAAACAAAAGGCAGGAAGTTAATGGCAAAACTTTAAGTCTATTAGACTTATATTTGTTTTTAGTGGCTTTCTTGGTGTAATTGGTTTTGAGCCTTTGAAATTGACTGGTATTCGTACTGTACAGTCAGTTACATGGTAAATAATTCCTTCATAATTCCATATGCCAACACAGCACTCAGATAATTTCAAGTATCACAGCTCAGCTTTGTTTGAAAACAGTTTATTCTTTTTAAACATGCAGTCAGATGACAGCAGGGGTGATTAATTTCCTTTCTGACATGACTGGATAGAATTCTATAATCAGAAATATCAGGGCTTTGGCAAAGTCTTAGAATCAAGTTGGCTGTACGAAATTATGGATTGTAAATTTGATCTTTTACTGGTAAAAGTGATTCTTTTGTAGTAGAAGTTTTAAGTACTTCACTGACTGAAAAACGGCAAACATGCCTTCATCTTGGTCTAGTCTTCAGTAAATGTTACTGCAGATACTGTGAAATTACAGGAGTTTGCTGGCAGTCTCTATGACTTTTCAATTGTATTTACTAGCTTTCAAAAAAATAGTCCTTGCAGACATGTTTCCTACCTATTAGGTCACAAATGTTTGCTGTTTTGATTAGTCCTTCTTGTAGAATTCCTAGACATCAAATTGGAGTTCTACCCTTCATTTAAATGAGTTCAAAGTCAGAAGTGAGTGTGGGAGAAATATGTTGATTATCAGATTTTTCTCACTGCAGTTCCAATAATGATTAATGTAGGAATATATTTTCCCTCTTATTCTCTTTCCTTTACCATTTCTGTTGACCATAAGGATATTCTGAAGCCAGCAATGTCAGTCTTTCTAAATTAATGTGCCAGTTTTGTGATCGTGTTAATGACTTGCTTGTTTTTCCACCTGGGGTTAGTGTCTGAAGAGTTAAATTATCCCTACACTTGTTATTTAAAAAATACAACATAACTTAGGCATGCCTGACCGTGTATAAGAACTGTGTTTTGATAGGTTAAAAGACTTGGAAAAGATGACAGTCTGACCTGAATTTCTGGAATGATTGACTTCTGACATCTAAAATGCTTCTTAAATATGGTAACAGAGCAATGAGTAGGCTCAGTTTTGAATATATCTTTCAACTTCAGTAATCCCAGAAAAGGGTGACCGGGACTGAGCTCTGTAAAATTTAGCATTAGGTGCTGACATACTCCTGATGCAGACTAGTAGTTGGGAATTTTGTGGAAAAGTCTGTTATTATTACAAGTGAGTGACTTGTTTTTTCTGATTTGAAGCATCTTAAATAATTTAAGACCTAATGTTAACAGTGGAGTCTCAAGTGTAGCTCTGTAAATGTGCAATTTTTAGGACTTTAACCAAGGTTTGTTTAAACTTTGATAGACACATCTTTAAGGCTTCTTGGACTCTGTGGGAGGAGGAGAGCAGTGCAAAGCTAAGTAACTAATTAACATTGCTCAAATTGATGCTCAGAGGAAAAACGATTGGGATGGGAAATGAGTGTAAAGTAATGGACACAGTAGCTTCAGGTAAACTTGAATGGATGTGCTCAGGAATAACAGGAACAGACTGGAACAGTCCTATTTGTCCAGGCTACAACATGACCACTAATTCTGGGATCAGAGAATGTCTTAATCTTCATTTCACATTAGCAAAAATGCCAGAAGCTTGTGTTGATTCTTTGGGGTTTTTCTTTATTAGCATTGTTCTGGCATAGCAGTGTGGAAGGTGATGTGTGAGGAAAATGTTATAAGTGAAAAAGAGAGAAAATAATTATTAGCAAAGAATATAAATTCCTGGAATACTTCAACTATAGAGGAGGTCTGAAAAGAATGAAAATGTCTTTGTAAGTGCTCCTCTCTTCATTATTTAGTATTATGGGTAAAAATATTCAACTTCGTGCTGCATGGTAGGATTATCCACGGTTAGAATATCTGTGAAGTATCTCTCCAGTGCCTGCTGACGCTAGATGCTTTAGGGGTAATTATATGCAAGTAGTTCCATTCATTTGTTTATGCTGTGGGAGATAAATTGCATTTTGAAGATTGGTAAACTTCAGCCATAAGAACAAACAAACAACACACAAAGTAAGGGCAAACTTGGTTAGTCTTCATAAGTATTCAGCTGGACTTTTAATTATTGAAAGAGTAAGACCAAGTGCCTCAAAAGGTTACAGATGAAGAATGTCATTCCGTGTGTGCCAGCTGAGGCTTGTTTGCTATTTCTGTTTCAGGATTTGCTTGTCAAAAATGTAAACTGCAAACCTAAAAATGAGTTCTAGATATCTGATGTTGACCAGTGAGAGATGTATGCTCTAAGATTCATAGCAGGTTGTTCATAAAAATCTGGACTTTTTCTGTTGTAAATAAACCCTGTGAGTAAATAACTTCTGAAGCTGTGCTGAGGTGTTTGTTGGTTGTACATTGGACAGATTCAGTTTAATAAAAGAGAAAATAACAAACACAGTAACTTTTTGTTGGTGTACTGAGTGGAGTAATCATATTGTGTGACCTAACAGAGGAGCAGCAGTTAGTGCTCAGGAATGGGGAACTGCAGTTGAGAGCAGAGCGGGGAGGAGCTTTTTAGGTTAAGCAGTAATGTAAAATTACATAGTAAGAGAACACAGGTATGTGGAATATCTCACTTTAAAAGAGCCTCTCTTTATGCACCAAAAATTAGAAATGGTTCTTGTAGTTTCCCAGGCTGTCTTCTTCTGCTTCAGATTTTTTTTTAATTTCCAGTTCTTCTGGCTTCTCTATTACCATTTCTGCTTGTAATGTGTCTTTCTCATGAACACCTACTCTGCCAGAAAAACAGCAGTAGAGAGAGTCCTAATACAAGCAAAGAACAGCTCTCCCTGAGGTCTTCCGGGTGTGACTTTTTACTTGTGAGAATGGTAGTTGCTTTCTGAGTTCATCTGGCTGTCTGTATTTGTGTTTGTTGGTGCTATTGAACATATCAGAAGGCTGTACAATTCTTTATTCTGCCCTCTTTTTGAGGCTACTTGACAATATTTTCTTTGGGTTGTAGTCAAGTAGGACAGCCTATTACTCTAGATATTTGGAAAAGTGGCCCCTCTAAGAATCTTGTTGTATGTAGACTGCATCTGCCTCATCGTTTTGGATTGATCGGTGGTGGTTGCCACGTACTCCCAAATCAGAAGAGAATTGCTGACCTCTGGAGAGCTGTGAAGCTCTTCATGAGAGGTTCTGCAGGTAAGATTCACGTGTGGAGCTTGTAACAGCTTTTGCAGAAGTGTAAGACCACAAACTTTGATTGCAAATGGAAACATCAAAAACTACTGCATTAGGAAGTATCTTTAATAAATTAGCTTTAATAAATTAGCTTTAAGGCTAATCCTCTGTGAAACTATGTGCTATCAGGAACAACAAGAGGTGTTGCAGACCACTTTTGGAATGGGTAGAGGTCGGGAATTACCTAAAGTATAACTGGTTCAAAAAGCACTTCCAGTGATAAAAGTTCTATGAGGTTTTTGTGTGTGTGGTGTTCAACATACTCACTTGTTAAGAATTTATTATCTGTCATAAATCAGAATTTTTAATTTCCAGTGCTTTTTGCTGCTTTTCTATTAACAAAGGGAAAGCATGGCTCCAAATCTGGCAACCCTTACTCAGGGAGTGGGCATGCTTGTAAAAGTACAGGGGCAGAATAATTCCTCTGAGCCTTAAAATACTGGGTCTTTTTTTGAACAGCTAATTATTTCTGATGTGATTAATTCTGAAATTTCATTTAACTGAAACAGATGTATGTTTGACCCTGAAATGACCTGTGGAATGGGAAATTTCAGTTTTAAGTGTCTACGGAGAATTAATTGCCCAAGCTGATGAGTGGCTTTTTTCTTCCCAATGGCATTTTAGCAATCTGCTTCACTGTGGAGCTGTGCAGTGTGAAAATCAAGGGCACAGAAGTATTAGAAGAAGCTCAGACAGTAAGATACTCTAAATAGTTTGCTTCCAGAGAGCATGTGTTGTCTTGGAAGTCCTCTAGCGCTATTGGTTTTATTTCTTTCAAAGCCTATGTTCTGAAGCCTGTTTTGTGGAATTGACTGAGATGCATCTTTATGGAACGATCACCCATTACAACACCTTACTATTTGTTATGCAACAAAGAACAGCAATGTCCTATATATACTCTGTGCCTTGGAAATCTTAGTATCAACTGATTAACTATATTTACTACAATGCCTGATTACCTAATAAGATAAATATATATATTAGAGGTAGCTTTACACTTGCTGTTCAGCACATGAACATTTTCTGCTTCCACTGGCTGAATATTAAATATAGCAGTATTTGTTATCCCTCGTAGATGAATTTTGCAAATGATCTTTGGATAGGTGTAAGACTGTTTAAATGTTTGCAATGTGCTGAAACTTAGAATTCAGAGCAATACTTGGGACTGTTTCTTTTAGTGGCATTCTTTTTTTGTCTTGTCTACAACTGTTTTTTTTATTTGTGTCCCACCTTGTGCCAAGCTTTGTGGAGCCATGTGGAGAACTGGGTCAGAGACTTGACTTGGTTAAAAATAACTCATCAAAAGAAGTATCTTTGTCAGTTCTCTGTCTTGTTCCTGTTGCACAGTGCTGTCAACAACTGTTGCCTCTGAGAAGCTACCTGTCAAGTGAGATTTTTGAAGAGAAGTTAAAAATTCTAGCTAGTATTAGCAGACTAATTGCTATTGTTTTGTCCAGTTGACAATAGGCGAGAGACTGTAGTTGGAAAACTGTGCCATGCTGTGGTCAGCAATTAGTGAGGTAGATTAAGATAAATGAAGTGACAGGAATCGATCTAACAGCAGATGCAGAACAACATGATTAGAAGGTAATGAATTGGGAGGAAAGAAATGTATTCAAGCTAGGAAAAAACAAATGAAAGAGATTTTCATACTTCTTTGGTGTGTAGTAGTGGTCACGGGTTTTTTTCTGCTACAATAGCAATGATTAGGAAACATTTTTTCAACTTATGTTACACTTCCCTGAATTACATTGCACTAGGGATGTGGCATTTTATTGCAGCTGAGGTGAGTGGATTACATGACTTCAGGAGAGAACCATTGTTGGAAGGTATGTTCTAGTACCCAGTTTGAGATTATATTCCAATAGACTTTTAAATTGGAAAACGTTCTGTTATATGTTTTAAGTTTGCCAAGAGCAAGAGAGAATTCTCATCAATGAACTGCTGTGTATGAGATGCAGAAATAACATTATTGATACAATAATTTTTTAAATTTTAAACTGTGAAATAAACTCAATCCATAATCAGTTAAATTTTTATTAACTAACAAAACTGAAGCAAGTTATTAATTTTTTATCTTTTTTAATCTGAAACAAACAACTTTTAAAAATGTAATTCTTGGTTTTCATTTGAACGTTATTGTTAATATGCACAATAAAACTCAAAATTGTTTTCTAAATATTGATGCACAAGTATGTTCATATGGTTTGGTTTAACTGAAGTTTGTATTGAATATTGTATAATGAATGCGAAAACTTGTTTCATGTTTCTGGTGCATGGTTTACATGGTATGTTCATGGTGATTGTTTAATTTAAACATAAGACAAAACTTTGTTACTGTAAAGGTGATCACTCAAAGAGGTTGTCTAGAGAGGTTGCAGAGTCTCCCTGCTTGTATATACTCAAAATCCCAACTGGACACAGTCCAAAGCAACCTGCTGAGCCTGATTTCAGCAGGAGGAGTGGAGCAAATGATCTCCAGACATTTCCAAGTTCAACTATTCCATGAATCTATGTAGGATTTCTTTGTGTTTAACAATTTTCATGTTTGTATTCTTGGTGTAAGACTTTTTAATCAACACTGTCCTAGTTTGGATGAGATGACACAAAAGGTCCTCCTCTAAGTTTGTTCACTCCCCCCTCCCTCCCATTAGCACACACCATGTGTGTTGTAACTTCCAACCTGCAAAAGTTGTCTTTAGGTCTTGCCTCTTGCCACTCTCTGGTATGGAGCAGTAGGTACTTTAGTAACTCTCTCAAAGCAGATGAAATATTTTTATCTTTACTGTGTAGGTGGCATGCATGTTGCTTCATTTATTGTTTTAGCATTGAAGTCATCCCTTTTTAAATACTGTTGTACTTTTGCATGAATAATATTTACAGATAATGGGCTTGATTTGCCTTGTAGAAGAACCTGGGGGCAGGGAGACTGTGATATTCTGGAAGACTCTCCCAGAGAGGTTTTCTAAGTTCTGGGAAGTGTGTTTCACTGCATTTGATAGAGATATGATTTGTTCCACTTCACCTGGAATTTGTAAAGGTTCGCAAGCCTCTCCAAGTTCAAGGACCTCTTATTTGAAACTTGTAAGGGTTCTTAGAAGGTATCTGCTTGAAACAGTGCCCTTTGACAACATACTACTTCCCAGCCATGTCTAGTTTGTGCCCGCTATTGGTATTTCTGATGCTGTTATTACATCTTTGTGGTATGATGACTGAGCATTCAATTTTATAATTTACAGCTACTGCACAGAGATGTGTCTTTGTGGGTTTTTTGTTTGTTGTTTGGGGGTTCTTTGGTGGTTTTTATATCAAGGACTTCCAACAATTCTGGAGCTTCACAGAGATGTTGGCCTTATTCTAGTTAATTGCCGGAGTTCTTCATATCTAAGGAGATTAAAACTGTTGTGAAGCATTTTGTCTTGAAGATGGCTCTGCATTCCTTGAAGAATTTAGGGAAATTCCTTATCTTCTCTGTTCTAAAGCAGATGAAAGTCCTGACCTAAATCTCAGAGAAGCAATCCTTTGATAATTTTTGATTATTATTCCCCCCTTCAGTATAGCTTATTACCTGTTGCCTGTTTAAATCCTGCTTCAAGGGAATTCCAGGTACACTGTTTTGAGTATGTTTGAGCATGCTGTCACTCAGCAGAGGAGTTTCCACTAGACGTTTGCATCTAATGATTTTACTCAACCTTCAGTCATATTTCTAATTAGGTTATATTCTGTATTTGAAACAGAGGACTCCTTTAGTGGATTTGATGCCTACTTGTTCAGCAGCAGAAGAGATTTGTTTTTTTTGGAGGGGGGAGTGGGGCGGATGAGGGGTTGTTTGGAGCTTTTTTGTACCCTTAGCTTTTTGCTTTTCTTGATACTTTTATCTGGTGTATTTATATATATTTACTTTGAATCCATGCTTGCCTTTCCTTTCTCATACTTACTTGTCACAGTAGCTTAAATATTAATTCAGTTTTTAGCTGAAGTTTTTTTTCTATCTGGCAGTGCTGACAAGCTCCAAAAGAAGGTAATTTGTAGTTGAGCACTGGCTTTGAAATTGCACAAAGCCATTACTGCCTAATGATTCCATAAGCTCAAAATGCCCATATCATTGCTTCTTTTCGTAAGACCCATGAGAGTCTTGTTAACTCATCTGTTGGTGCTAGGCCACTGAATGCACAAGCTATTTCTATTTTGGGTATAGTCATGTATGTGGATGTTCCATCAGTCTTCCAGCATACAGTGCTTTAAATAAAGGAATTGCTTTTGCTGTCACACTGGTTTTGATTGGTAGCTGTCTCTTGAATCACCACTGCTTTAACTCTGCTAGTTATTTAGATTCAGTATGATTATTTTGGCATTAGGTTGAGTAAAGGTTTAGATGTTGATGCTTCAGTTTTTATTTGAATTGTCATCTGTCAATTTACACTGTCACTTCTTTTCTGGTGGCACTTTTTGTAGGCCAACCAACCTGTTGAAATTAGTGTATTGCATTCAACTGTGTTGAATTATTTTTTCATTTGATGGGTTTTGGAAAATGCTCTATTATCCCCTGACTTCTCTCCAGACATCTTTTCAGAAATACTTCAATGGGAAAATAGAAATAACAGAGGAGCTATGGGACAATGTGTGAAGTGTGATTCAGACACTGAAAACTGATTTAATGCAGTAGTGTTTGTCCAGCAGGATTTGAGCTGCATGTACAGCCCTAGACCTGCTGATCCTCTTGGGACTGTTGCGGAGCTAAGTGTTTGTCAACTTCCCACACCTTCCTGTGGCAGGTTTTACATCAGCTTATTTTCATGAGGCTCCAGAAGTCTTGGTGCATGGCAAGGAGATAGCCAAGTATTTTTTTGTTGATCCTGTATCTAGCTCAGCTGTGGTTGATAAATTCATCTGATTCATTGGATGTAGTTACTGAAATCTGTTTTCTGATCCGGTGGTGCTGAAGCACACAGGCAAACAGCTTGTGCATCAAGTGGCTCAGTTACTGCTATGTGAAAATGTAGTTCACTTCTTCAACTGGAACTTGCTTGCAAGCAGGGTTCCTCTGCACTCAGAATTGTGTCCTCTGAAAGCTGGGAAACCTTTCAGGACAGCTTTCTCTAAGTCCAGTAGTACATCTCAGTAGTTAAGAAAATGAGCAGATGTTACAAGAGACCAGATTTTCCAGCAGGGGAATGTGACTGAGCTCAGGTGGGAAGGGTGAGGACAGAAGCTAATGCCCATGGATGTAAATTAGTCTGAGATTCCCTGCACTGATAGTCACAGGCAAAGTCTCATGAACTTTTGGGCCTGAGATGAGATTGAAGGAGAGAAACTAGTAGTATTACAAAAAGATGATGGGTCTCTAGAGAAATATCAAATTCATGGGATTAGATGGGATCCTTCTGAGCATGTTGAGAGAGCCAGCTAATGTTGTTGCAAGCCATCTTTCTCTTCCAGTATTGTGGAGATGAGGGTTAGGTCTTAATGACTGGAGACAGATGTTGCAGTCATCTTCAGGAGTATAAAGGAAGATTTATTTGGGGAAGTGCATGCTGGTCAGCTGCAGTTTGGTCCCTGAGGAATTGTGGAGCCAGTTTGCTTAGAAGCCATTTCTAGGCATATGAATGTGAAAACAGTAATTAGGATTACGAAGAGTACTTGTCCACCAGATTGTCTGGAACTGTGGTTGAGGAGAGACGAGTGATGCCATCTTCATTGACTTCAACAAGGGTTTCACTGTGGTATTCCAAGAGCATCTTTGTGTCTCATTTGGAATATCGCAGTCTATGAGACTACTCAGTAGGTAAGAAGGCAGTCTGGATCATTTTGCTCTGAGTGTCTGATTAGCACAATGACCTGGAACAAGCTGACATGCCCTTCAATAAGGTTGCAGGTCATCATTGTGGAGGAGGATGCAATCAATGTGTTTGAAAACATGGCATGCTACTCTGAAATGTATGAAATCTGTATAGCAGTTGTGTTTAAGATGTCTTTCTGTAAGTAACTGTGTTTCATTTCAGATTATGGAGCTCTGTGGTGCGACAAGACTTGGTTATTTCGGAAGAAGTCAATTTTACATTGCTTTGAAACTTGTTGCTGTGGCCCAATCTGGTCTCCCTCTAAGAGTGGAAAGCATAAATACAGGTAAATGACAGGATCGGGGGAGTGGGGATTGAGTTGCTGAGAGCAATTATTGGTAGTTGGCTCACAGGTTCTTGTAGAGTAACATTGTAAATTAGTGTGATATGCCTTTTTTTTGACAATTTAAAAATGTGGAGAGGCTGAGTGTTTTCTTAGTGTGCCGTAAATGTGTTGAAATAAGTACTGAATAACTACTGCATTCACCATGTGAATAATGAACAACTTGTACCTCCTACATAGGACTGAGTTAATTCTATAGATTATTGATGTGAGAAATCGTGTGCTGTGTCCTCTGAATAAAGTATTAAGAGGAGTAATGTAAACTGGAAGAAGAATGCAGCATTTGCAGGCTTTTGTAGTTGCTGGGTTTTCTGAAGCCTTGATTGTGACAAACGGAAGGTTACCTTTTCTAACATTACATTTCTTTGCACTTGACGTTTTTTTCCCTTCTAAGAGCAGATATGAAGATTAGTTTGAGATTTTTTCCTAGTGAAAAACCTGATCTGTAAGAAATCTTTGAAGTCTGAAATCAGCCAAATCACCTGTTACCCTACTTTTCAAAAGGTCAGCTGTGGTGTGGGTGGTGAAATAGAAACAGGAGAAAGACATATTCTAGGAAGATGGTTTAGAGCAGCAGGAAGAGCTTTGATATGAGGCCCTCCTGTAGCCTTCTGAGTGAGATAAGTAGATCCATGCCCTTGTTCTGTAAGATGAAAAGAGACTTGGGAAGATGAAGTAGTGAGTTTTAAGTCACTGTAGCCCTTGCATTATAGTACACAACTCACAAGTTAAAAATATCATTGGAGCACAGTTTTGATTTAGAGTGACTTTCCTAGTAGATTTCCTGTCTGTAGAATAATGTTATGATTTTTATATGCTAGTAAATAAGGAATTAGGAAGTTTTTGTGTCCAAAGGATATAGATTAAACAGCAGTTAAGGAGACTGTTAAAAATAATCTGATATGACTGAAGTATTTGACAAAGCTATAAAAAAGAAAGGAATTACTGTGTATACTTTCACAGTTATGTTTATTCTAGGCTTAGACAAACTGTTTGTACTGCTTTCATGGAGTTTTGTAGCTTTTTGGAAAAGTGCATTGTTTTAGTCGATATTTTGCTAGTATTCAAATTCCTTTCTGTTTATAAGCCACTGTGTGTTTATAAATCATTTCCCTGGTTTTCCTGATGAGTGCTCCCAAATGTAAAGTTTTAGCAAGTTGTAGGCAGAATGCCCTAAAATCAGAAAGCTGGAAAAAAACCCTTCAACTCTTAATACTGATTAAACTGGAACTGGATCAAACAGTTGTGAAATCTCTCATCAAATGCCTGTTGAAGATGCAAAAAACATATCTCTATGTAGGTTTTTTCCAGGGGTTTTATAAGCTTGGTTTTATTTTAATGCAAGGTACTTAACCAGAAGGAGCTTTTCTATTTTAAAAAAAGTGAAATCACCAGAAATTTGAAGGAAATAATTGAATGAAGGTACAGACTTAATTAGAAAATATAAAATATGCTGCTGTAAAGTTAACAGTGGTTAGAATTTTTATAATTTCACTTTGATAATTTCCTTGATTCATGACAATATTGGAAATACTTGTTACAATTTCTGGACTTCTAGGAATAATTTTCTGTAACTGGTTCCAAGCCTACAAAATACACCAAGTACAATAGAGAGAACATTTATTTTTACCGTAACTGTTTTTAGCTATGGTCTGTTGCCTTGGTTGCAGTGGTTCCAGTCCTATCTATGAATTTCCTGCTTCTTGTTGTAACAGCTCACTCAACAACTAAAACACAGCAGGCTGAAGATTCATAAAATGATTCTGAGCTTTGCAAACTTAATTCTGTCCACAGTCCATCTCCAAAATGTCTTGAAGAGGAACTGTTAGAGCCATCCCAAACTAAGATGTATATTCTTTTTCTCTTCAAATATTTTAAATTAGTTAAAGCTTATATTTTCTGACATCTACGTTTTAGCTCTCCATTTTATGCATGTTTCATTGATTTTCTTAATTTTCTTTATTCTTTTATCTTGGAATTTTTGTTCACCTTCCTACTTGTTTTGCTTTTTGGTGTGTGTCTTGTCAGTAGACAAGAAATATGCTTTATCTGAGTTGCTGAGTGGAAACTCAGTCAAATTTTGAATACTAAGTCCACATAAGTGTGGTCCAACTGATTCTTAAGTGAGTACTTTTTGATTAGTCAGATGGCCAGTAGAATAAGAATACTGGCATTAGTTACTATACTACAAGCCTCTAAAGCTGTTGTTCCTTTGTCCCAGAAAATTTTCCATCCACAAAGCTAAAAATTGAGACATGAATGAGCAGTGTCTATTTCAAAATAATATTTATTTTCTAAGTATGGAATGCAGGCTTTGGTGGAAGAAAATGTTAGGAAGGATGTGGGCATAAAAATAACAGAGAACTCTTTAATATATTGAATATCAAGAGTTAGTTCCATTCATGACAGCTCTCACACTTATAATTGAGGGATTTCTGAACAGTAACAAATGTAGTGTTGAAATGAGATTTTTCTGCTGTTACGGGAAAAAGTCAGAAAGGAGAGAGGTAAAAATAGCAGGTTAGTCACATAGGAACTTAGTACAGCTAAACAAACCTATATTTATCTAGTCTTGCTTTTAAAGAAGACAGTGGAGTATTTTGTGTTTCTTTTGAGTCCTCTATTATTTTGTGACTTGTGCTGGCACAGCTGATTGCACAGACTTCCCCTGTGTCAGTTGGATCATCTGGTGTCTGTATTTTCCTGGTTTTGCAAACATACACATTTTCACGTGTATATAATGACTTTTTCACTTTCTGGCTGGCTATGGTTTGCTGTTTAGTCATGCTACTTTCCTGCTGCAACGTGGGGTACAATGTAATAAACAGTATGCAATTTCATCTCATATTTTAATATAGTTGTAGTACCACTGACTCATTCTCAGTACCATAAGTAATTTACGTAAGCAGTCAGCAAGCGAAATTAAATTTGAGCCATGCTTGTAATTTTGTTTTGTGTTGGAAACATAATTTCCAAGTAAGCTGTACAGCAAATTCACAATTTATGATTATTCAGAGTGGAGCACTAAAAAGATTGCAGTTGGGAAAAAAAGGTAGAAATCTTGCAGTGGAAAATGAAAGGTTTAGATAGCCTCATTTTTATGTTGGGCTACTCTGAACCATGGTACATAAAGCTAATGGCTTCCTAGCATTTTGTAGAAAAGTTGCATTTTAGTTATCATATCATGGTGAGGTGACATTGGGATGTTTCCACTTGTATCCCAATTAGCTAATTTAGCTTTTGTTGTAGAAAAGCATGCGCAGATGTGTTATAGCAATAGTCACACAGTTGTGATACAACTAGATTATATTATCTGTTGTAAATATGAACATGACATTAGCTCACCATAAGATGATGTACTGCAGTATTTTAGCATTTGTTTTGCTGATGAACCATTCTGTGTGAAGACTCTATTTCTATATATGTGCTAGAAATGGTAGATACTTTGGTAGAAATTTGGAATTTTGAAAAATTTTGAAAATCACACTTCAGTAATGAAATGTTGAAAAAACTAACAAAAAATGAGCTAAATCCAGATTATCTGATTATTGCTGCGATTATTGCTGCATTTAATGCACAGTTGTAGTGCAAAGCATTTTGAAGTTCTAAGTGGAGCAATGTGAAGTCGTCTTTGTGTACCAGAGTCAGAAGCTGGGTAGCAGAATTGTGAAGTCTAATGCAGAGTAGGTATTTGCTTTTTCCAGCTGCCAGGTGTTGGCTTGACTGTACCAGCAGTCTCAATGTGTAAGGAATTGAGTCACATGTGAAATTTTAACTTCAAAATAGAACAGTGTTTATATTTAATCATCATACTTATGTATAGTAAATGTCCTGCTGTGTTTTTTTTTAACAGTAAAGGACCTCCCTCTTCCCAGATTTGTTGTGTCAAAGAATGAACAAGAGTCAAGACACACAGCCTTGTATTCTTCAGATGCTGATAACCCAGCTTCATATTCAGGTGTGATTCCTCCTCCTCCACCTGGCAGGATACAAGTCAAAAAAGGCTCCGTGAGCCATGATGCAGTTCAGCAGCGTGCATCAACTGATCAACAGGTAAATTAACATAAAAGATTAAATGGGACTCTCAATCACTACTTGACTGTGTAGATGTCAGTTTGATAAGACTACTAAGCTTTGTTGCTTTCAGTATAGTTTCTCAAAAATAAATTTTACTGACATACACGAAGACCATAAATGCCTCTGTGTAGGAGACATTTTTTATGAATTCTTAAAATCCACGTTTAAAATATTGGTGGTAGGGGACAAAGAATTGAGACAGCAAAGAAATTCAGTGTATAAGTTAGGATGGCAAATATAAAGTTGTAGTCATTATTTTATTAATAGCTCGTTAATTAAATAGTTCCCATCAATTTCCTGGTCGCTGGAACAGTGGTACTGAGTGCTGTGGCAGACTGAATTTCTAGCCCTTCAACATGCTCCAATACATGCAAATCTGAAATACTGTATTTAGAAAAAAAATTTTTAAATTTTCACAGTTGCTTTTCTCTGTCTCACATTTTATTTTTCAGTAGTTTAACTGTTTAGGAGAGACAATGAGAAACAGAAAAACAGACTGAAGTTTTCAAATAGCTTTTTCTTGTGTTTTAATAATGAGAAAGCTGATTTCTTTTTGTTCACTGGCTCTTTGATCTTCCGTGACAACATGTCTGAATAAATGAAAACTGTAAAGGCTTACAGCTCTGCCTTCTCATACATAATTCCTTGGGTTTACAGTCTTTATGCTCCTTTTCCATGGGGAAATCCTTTCTGATTGTCTTTTCTACACGCAAGAACCGAGTACAAATGCTAAATTTTGCTCTGTGTGTGTATTGAATGACCTGTTTTCTCCCCCATGGTATGCTTTTTTCTGGGCTTATTTTGTGAAGAATCAAGGAACTTGCAAATGTCCCATGGTCACTCTGGAAATCCAGGAATTACTCATAAACATTTATTAGTCTCTATGGAAATAGCCCAGACTGATCCAATATAAAGAAAAAGTAAATTCGTAGAGGAAATCCATAATCAGTGTTTGGCTACCACTTCCTTTCTTCCAAGAGGAGGATGGGAAATGTAATGAAAAAAGAGCTAGCAGTAGGTCTCAAGATACCTTTTTGCTGTCTAGTTTTGGGTGGATGTGCTTGAGAGAGTTATCAAGCATTTTTCAGGCTGCAGTTTTCCTGGATCGTATGGGTTGAAACTATGTTTTATATGCTTCCATCATGATGTTGAGTTTATTTAGTGAACAGTTGTAATTTGATACAGGAATCTGTAGTGGCATAATGTTAAAATAACGAAAAGAAAAATAAATGGTGTTTGAGGTCTTGAGGATAAAGAAGGAACATATTCACAAAAGTGTATGTACATCCCTTTTCATTTCTCTGTCTTGGCTGATTGAAGCAACTTGGTATCTCTCACAAAAATCTGTCTAGGATCATCAGAATAAAGAAACTCTGCATCCAAGTTCTCTGAAACATGTGGCACAGAAAACAGACTTGAAACAAGTGTAACAGACAACGCAGCGCTGAGTCCTGCAATTTTAAGTTGTATTCATGATCTAGAACATCAGGGGAGTGTTGTCTAGTTTTGCACCCTCTTGTAACACTGAACGTTCTGTGGCTGATGCTACATTTCTGACTGTACAATGAACCCATTCAAGCAGCCATCTTGTTCCAATCTAATAATTATTGATTCAGATACCAGCTTAGAAATAGGCTGAGAAAGGGACTTGAGCCCAGATGTCTCACTTAACCACATAAATACTCTAATTGGATTATTTTCCAGAAGATGAGTACAGCTTTTATCCATGTTTTTATGGAAGTTGCTGATTTAGTTGTCTTCACCTGAGATACCATTGAGATACCATTCAGATTTATAAAATCTAGGGAGGGTTTCAGATTCTGAATTCTCATGCCACATTTTTGAGCGATGAGTATGAGAAGAGACAAAGTCTGAGAGGTAAATCATAATGTGCCATCTTCCTAGGGATCACTCTTCTTTCTGGAGGAATGTGTCAGTTAAGCTTGGATATTTCACTGATGGAACTTATCATGTAGTTGCTAAATATTCCATTAACAAATTTGTTTTTTTTTTCTTAAACTGTTTATTGCTTGAGGATGTGCCCAGCACTTGAAAATACACTGATTTCTTAAAATGCTATGACTGAAATATTATTTGTATGAAATCATAAGGTATCTTAATCTTCATCTTTAAAAACTGGGTTCATTTATATGCAGCTTTCCATATTAGTGAGATTTGTCATGCATAGTATAATATCTCATAATCACAAGTAATTTATGTAGAAGAGTTAACACTTAATATGCTGTCTGCTGAAATGTCCTAGCTAAAACCATTTCTTTATCAGCACATTATTTTGGCAGTTCCCTCAATGAACTTTACTTGGAGGCAGGGAATCAGGAAATAGCAGTCATGTTGTGTTTCCAAAGAGTAACTATAAATGATTTTGTGGTAGCTTTTGTAGTTTATAAATGTAGCACTGGACAGAAGTTTATATCTTTTTAATATTGTTAGAAGATGACTGAAGTCATGCCCAGCTGTCATGGAAGCTACAGAACTGATTTTAGGAGTCCAGCTGAAAAATGAAAGATGCCTTCACTCACTGGATAGCATGTTAACTGCACGTCATAGTGGAGATAAAACACCGGGTGAAAATATTTTTTTCTTCTAACAGAGTTTCTTATTCCTATAAAGTAGAGGCTAGGTAGAGTTGAGCACTTCTGATGACAATGTGACATCTATACAAGCACTTTGGTGACATAGGTATGCTACCACAGTGTACATACATATCTATACCTTGTTAGTAGCAGCTATGTTACTGAAACTGTTAGTGTATTGCAAACTGTCTTAGAAGAGGTAGCAGTGTTGACATTAGGAAGAATTTTGTGTCTTCTGAAAGTAGGTCACATGTAACAGAATGTTCTCAATCTTGGAGATGTTTTGTTTTTTGCTGTTAAAGCCAAAAAGCAATTATGTTTTCTGGTTTTGTTAAGTATGATCCAGATGTTGATCAGATAGTGCTTTAGGGTACTTTTACCTCTTTTCCAGGAAAGGGGAGTATCTAGCTTCAATAGATACTGAGACTCTAACATCTGAAAGACATATATCTGACAAACACAGGCTGAACCTTGCTATATCCAGGTGAAAATAAAAGGCAAAGATGAAGGTACTCTTCTGCCTATGGGTGCATTAAGTATATTACTGGCACTCCAGATCATATTGATTTATTGCTATTCAGTGCAATAAATCAATATTGCTATTCAGTGCAGCCTTAGGAGGATACAACTCAAATTTGGTACCTGTAGAAGGCAGAATTTAATCTTTCAATTCTTTCAACTGTACAAAAAGTAGTTAGGGTTATTTTAAGGTTTTGCCAGTAGTTCATTTCTGTACACTTCTATTTTGTAGATTAAACAGATAAATTAAATTTCAGATAAAATATACCTGGTATTAATTGTTTACAAGCACAGAACTGGACAAGATCTCGTTTGCATCTATCTATTATTATTATTATGAGAAATTGTATTGGATAATGAGTTTTTTAAAAGATATGGGTTCTCTCTTGAAACTGCCAAGCCTTTCGTTCCACACTGGCTTTGTTGGGGAAAACTATTCTAGAGCCGTAGTAGAAATATTCATGGGAATATGGTGGGAATTCCCACTTAGCTCAGCCTGTTCATTTAACAACTTTGTCATTAGTATTTGCTGCAGGGCACTACCAATATTTACTGGAAAACTGTTGCATTCCACTTTAGCTCTGTTTTGTTTGATGAAACAATTCACAGTCTCAGTTTCATTCCATAAAGTTGTTATCAGTAATCCTTAATCCTTCTCTGCCTGTGATCCAATTTGAATTTGCACTTACTGAAAGTATTGTGCTACATTTGTATTTCTTGTTCCAAATGGTATTTCACCAGTATTTATACTATTTTGTAGGGTTCTCTCCTGCTCCTACTTGATATATCTCACCTCGTATACCTTGGCAGTTGCAAATAAAGCAAATCTGTCATACTTGACATATTGTAGGAGTCTGTTTAGTTGGCCTGTCCATCCAGTCTTCTCATTATGGCCTCTGGTATTAACTTTCATTATGCAATAGAAACTGTATTTACCATTTTAAAATTTGATAGCTAACTGTTTCCTATGTCCTGAAAGGGATTCATCTGTTTGCTGCCTTGTATTTGTTGTCACAATTCATAAGCATGCTGTGTAGTGTGCATTATCAGTTACCTAAAGTATCAAATAAGGTTATTGCCCAAATCAGTCATTCAGAAGTATGATTAGAAACTTCTCTTCAATCTCATAACTCCCATTTAATACAATCCAGCTTTTTCCCTGCTGTAGCCAGTTTTTTTACACCTTAGATCCTTGTATAAATCTCCACATAGTTGGAACTATCTTGTATGACACCCACTGAAGGATGCTTAGCTTCAGGTTAAATGTAGTGCAGTTCTTTGTTGAGGAAATCACAGAAATACTAGCCAATTTAAGTATCATTTCTCATGCTGTGATTGATCCCTTTTTCATTTGTCTTTGGTTTAATTATTATTTTTGTTAAAAATCTAATCCTCTAAAACCTTTCAAACTGCTGAGGTCAGACCAACCAGTTTGTAATTGGCTGAACCACACATTCCCCCTTGAAAAATGTTTTTAACTTTTTTTAATTAACATGCTATTTTTAGTAACTTCTTGTCAGTTAAAAAATATCCAAGTTATAAGTACTGTATAGTGTCTCAGTTTTGTAATTCCAGTCTGAAAACAATAATACTTTTTTACAATGTTTTCCAATGTGGATTTTTTTTTTTCTTAATTAAGATTTTCTTAATTAAGATGCACTACTTAATTTTTGCCTGGCAGCTATAACCTTATTTTTTGATCAGTTATTGACAAAGATGTTCTTATTAGTTTGATTTAACATGAAAACATTAACCATTTATGTGAACATGCTTTTATTTAGATATTTTCTGGAATCATTTAAAGAAATAAAATAAGTGGCTTAACAATAGCAAAAGACAGAATGTTTTAATTGGTTTGATTTTTATTGAGTGTTTTCTGGAGGGGAAAAAAAAAAGGTAGTGGTTTAAAGGTTTAAATGTAATTGCATTGAAAACACTAAAAAAAAAGTATAAAAATATAATTTTAATAGTACCTGATCTAATAAACATCTACTGCAATGTGCAAACACTGAGTAAAATCTTCAAAGTCCCCAAAGAGATTAGGTGGGGAACTTTAAATGCCTGAGCTACCAGTTACCTAAATAATGCAAACTGTTTTTACATGCTGTGATTTGGAAGAGCAGATAAGTTAGGTTCTGTATCCTAATTATCTTTTTAAAATCTGATTCTGGATGTTTCAGGCTTTGAAAATTAATTTCTTTTATTATCAGCTCAGGTGGAAGCAAACAGCTATACTTGTTCAGTTGCATCAAACATGCTCATAAACTCAAAATACTCTCAGTTTATGAGAATGTGCCGCAGCTGAGGATCAGAGTTGGTTCTGATGAACTACTGCCTCTCTTTACTAAAGTGTGAAGCTCAAGACAAAACTGAAGTGGAAACTGTACCACAAACCATGTTTTCTAGGTATGAGTGTATGAATATGATAACTTTTTATCCACTGCATAGACAGATACATAGTCATTGCCCTAAATACAAGGGGTGAATGAACCTGTATGTAGCGGCAGTTTCAGTAAATCTCTACTCATGTTTTCCCGTGACTGCTTTTGAATGGGAGTCAGTGTTTCTACTGTCCTGCTTCCTCCCCAGCCTTTTTCATCTTCCTTCTTTACGCTTGCATCAAGCCATCAGTATTTTGGCCAAGACATTTGATACTTACACACATATTTGTGTGCATATATATAAATATATTAAGAAAAACGGCTAAGGGTTTTAGGTCTCTTAAGATTCTAGTAAGGTAGGTGAATCAATGCCACAAGTGCTATTTGTGGGAGACTAGGATTGCACAAGGGAAAGATGGTGCCACAGTAATGCTGTCTAAATTGGTTTAAACTGAGATTAAGCTGGTTTGATTATGTCTGTCTTGTAATGACAGTAAAGCTGAAGATGTGTGTTGTCCCCCTTCCAGAAGTTTTTTGACATCAGAGCTGGTGACATGCTTTTGCTGTTCAAATATTTTGGAGTCTGTAAGCTCCAAATCTGTTGTGGGAAATCTGTAAATGCTCAGAATTCCAACATAATATTGTCTTGCACACTGAGAACAAAGTTAATTATTTCCTATAATAATTTGTGCTTCTCATGATCTGGTTACTGTTATTACATGCTTTACAGAATCTCATGAACCACATGTGAAATAAAGATTTAGAAAAATTGAACTTGAGAATCATTTACAATTTCTTCCTGTACCAGCATAAGACCAGCTCTTAGGCAGAGGCTTACTGAAGAGTCACAGTTCTCAGCCTAGGACAGGGCTGCTTTGTGAGGACTGTGTCGAGTTTTAACATTTACATGCAGTTACTACAAACAGTGAGTAGTTTCCTTTAGGTAGACTACCATACATTTGCCTCAGGTTTTCTTCTGTGTCTTTCTGGACCATCTGCTTTGTAAGAGTACTGAATTAAATGAATAACATCTGTGTCCAAGCATGGCTTTCTCTAGGTTTGCTCCATGATGTTTTGTCTAAAAAATTTGAACATCCTTCAGATCTTGTTTGATAAAAGATGGCTTGTATAAAAGCCAATGGAAGTGGAAGCTTTTCATTAAGTAATGCACTGTTGTGGTTTTCCTATCACCTATTGCACAATGCTAAGCATGGTAGCCATTCAACCTCAGTTCCATTTTCCAGCCTGCAAGTGGCACTCTGGATACCCTGACTCCTTCCCCTCTTGCCCCCATCTACCTGTGAGGATAAGAACACCCTGCCATTGAAAGTAGATTTGTCAAGTAAACACAGCAAGAAGAAATCTTCAGGCAAATTTCAGAAAGGCATGTAGCTACAGCAAAAAAGCTGTCTTGAGTTGGTGGAGGTACTGTGGAAGAACAGTAACTCAGACTGTGCAGTCAGCTGATGCCTCAATTAAAAGCTGAAGTGAGTTAGTATTGTTCCCAGCCACTTAGTAAAACTCTTTGTGCATGTGTATGAGCATGATTTAAAGACTTGGAATGGAAACTTTGAAATCTTGTGGCCTAGAAACTTAGTTGGGGAAATCTGACTTGATGGTCAGAACTTCCAGGAAATGCCTCATCTGCAGAACCAACCAAGGTGGCTTTGCTTCACAGGGAATGGGAAAATGAGTGAGCCAAAAAGGCAAAAGTTTACCTAACACACAACCAGTCATTGTGGCTCTAGAGCTTTTTTTGTTAGGATGCATGTACTTGTAGAATATACCTTACTTGGAGAAGAGCTTGTTTATGGCACTTTCTTACTTTTTAAAATACTTTCAGACTTGTATAGATGTGATATTGTTTAAAAAGCTTAATTGTCTTTGAATGTTAGGCAGAGTAAATCAGTTTGGGTAATTTTGGGGAAGCCTGCAGTCAGTCTATTGGTACTTGATAGTATGTTAACACCTGTTAATGTAGAGTACCAAACTTTCTGTGTACTGCTGAAATAGATTTTGAGGTTTTTGGCTTTGTTACTACTTTTCAGGATATTTGGAGTTCAAGATTTGCTTTCTTGTACTTGTTTTCACTAATACAGTTCAGTTTGAATTGGGAGAACTGGCAAAAAAGAATTTCCAAAGATAAAGATATAGAGGAGAAATTACTTTCCACTACATAAATACTTTATGCAATATAAATAATTTTTCATTTGTATTCTATTTGAAATGAAATAAAGTGGTAATCTGAATGTCTCATGAGAACTGATTCCATGTAGAAATTGCACATGTGGTTCTCTTTTTTCCCATCTGTTCAGGAAGAGTATAGTACAATATGGGATTAAAGAGAAGCGTGAGCCTTAGCATCAGATCAACTTTACCAAGTACAGCAGAGAAGTCCTAGATGCCATTATTCTTTTTAAAAAATTGCATCTATGTTTCTGTATGTTAAAAAACCAAGTGTCCTGTCTGGGGAATTTTTTTTTCACCAATCTTTGATTCTGGTTTGTTTTAAATGAAAATAAATGACTGTGAATCATTTGATGAACATTTGGTATGATAATAAATTGTATAGTAAGTATTTCTTTTGAGACCTGGTTTCAAATGTAGCTTTTATCACAAGTGAAAGTGAGTCTTACAATCTCGTTTCCTTTGTAGCTCATTTAACTCAGCACTGCTGTTGTTTTAAGAATGCCAAGTTAAAAATATATTAGATGACATTGTTTGATGTGAATGTGTCCAGTCCTAGTCATACTGTATCTGACTTCTCCTGTTCCCTCATTTTAATAAGTACTAAAATTCTCACTCTCTAAAATGAGAGTTTAACTGCAGTGATGGTTGTTTCTAGAAATAATGGTTTTAGATAGCCTTTTATGTCTTTAGTTATGCAGTAAAAAACTTAAAAGATTGCTTTGTTTTATTAGGAGTCCACATCTCCAGTTGTTTCACCACAGCAATCCCCACCAACCTCTCCACATACATGGAGGAAGCACAACCGCCATCCCAGCGGAGGGAATAATGAGCGACCTCTTGCTGGACCTGGGCCTTTTTGGGCTCCATTTAGTGAAGTACAACCAGGTATAAATGTCTTGTTATGCTTCAGCTGTAACCCAAAGTTGTGGAATTCTTAAATAAGTATAATAAATGAGCTTAGGACAGTTTATCTTTGTGCTTTCCAGTCCTGGAAATTTCGTGCAGCTTCAAGTGTCTGTGTTGATAGCAGGACTTTAAAACCTGTGATCTTGCATATGGCAGATCCACACATGGGCAATGCTAAGGGATTGGAGGGAGGGAAAGAGAGTGTTTAAGTTTTCCAGTGGAAAGTTTTTGTTTTCCTGATGAAATTGTGCAGAATCTGTCAGTGCACTTGAAAATGTGGGGAGCTCAAAGGGAAGCAGCAGATTGTTTGTTTGAATTCTATTTCTGGTAGATTAGTTGAATTGCCAGAACAATTAATTTGATTTCTTTAAAGTTAATGTAAACAACTGAAGCTTCTGCATTTCCAATCTGTCAATATAGAACCTCTTGTTTCAGTGAAGCTTTTCATCCTTTAGTGTTCTTCATTTAATCTGAAGACCCTCCCTGTTGTTGTATCATTGTATTCAGATTTGAAAGCTTTCTCCCTTAGTGTCTCTTGTTGTAAAAAGTTCTGTTTTCTTTTCTGATACTTGGTAGTCTTAATAAATTTGGGAGCAATTGTAATTCAAGTTTTGACTTTGGTGATACTGCTGAATAATATGTTGTGTTTTGTAGGCTGTAGATTGAGAATGAACTGTGATTGCTTGGTTTGCTTCAGTTATGTTATTCCAAAATTGGTCTGTTACATTTCAGTTATTGTCATTCTGTAGTTGTAAGCATCCATGGAGGAACAGGGCTTCTATTAGAATTGATTGGATGAGAAAATAAAACTTTAGAAGTGAAGTGGATTGTATGCAGTGTTTATGCCAGTGTCCTGAATGTTGTTTGCTAGTAAGTCCCAGTCAATTTACAATTTTTTAAAAAAATTATTAGTTGGCTCATTGCATATATAATCCCTTCTAAGGGTTCAGTCCAAACACTGTCAGCACTCAATTTCTCAACATTTTTTCTCCTATAGTTCAGTTGATTTGTGTTTCTCTAAAGCTTAATTCATGCAAGTATGTCTGATTTCTAACTTGAGAAGTTTTCTAACTTAAAAAAATCAAGTACGTCAGGACATGCAAACTCTTCCTAGTGATGAAAAGTTCATTATTGTTATCTTAAAAATAAAGTTGTAATACCATTACATGTTAATACCAATACATATTAATGTTTCAGTTTGGTAATGATTTCCCTGTGATGTTTAATGGGTAAATTTTCCAGAAATTGTCTGAGCATATTTCTGAACTAGCTCAGTATTCCCCAAATTTATATTCCATACTGGAACACGTTCATAGTTTATTTAAAGTAATTTGAAGATGCTATTATAGAAGGATTGTCTGCTCTGGCAATGCTAAAGATAAAGTGGTTTTTCATATATTAGTTTAAGAAAAACTGTCATCATAATTTACCGTGGATGATCCTTTTGCACTGCAGATCATTAATTATTGCTTTGAATTTGAGCTGTTGTAGGCAGTTCATAGTTTTTCTCCCCATCTTGATTTTACATCTCAAGGACAGCGTTTATGGCAAATTATGTTCTCATGACATTTAGATAAAACCAGATAGACTGTTGGTTAGTTTTCTTAAAATCAGCAGTACAAGCTCATCTTGATTTCAATGCAAAATGTTTTTGAGAAACCATGTGAAGTGTTATAGTTTCAGTAGGACTGCCATTTCACTTGTGATCCAAGAAAAATGAGAACCCAGGTCTCTCTGCTTGTATTTCACTTTATTCTCAAACATTATTTCACCTAATGAGGCTGTCAACTGTAATCATGAAACCTCAAGTGTGAAAGTGTTTCTGGTGGGTCAGATAATAAACAGCATGTTGCCTTAAACCGAAGAGCAAAAATCAAATCTAATTTTTTTTGTTGGAGGAAGATGTATTTAACAGGAAGATTCTGACTTATGCATAGTAAATACTGCATTGCATCTTCATACTCCAACTATGAACAAAGTTAAGTAGTGCTTTCTTTACTGAATTGGGCTGTAGAATTATTATTAGATAATAACTTAATTGTTGGTTTTAAAAATCTTACACATGATTTAAAAAATCTTGTCTTGCATGGGAAATCTAAAGCATAACTTATAGCTGTAGTTATCAATTTCCTAAGAAAGCCTGTTCTCATCTCAACAGAGCAAAAGAATTTGGATTCTACAGTTTTTTGTCACTGTGTTGTCCAGTAATTCAGTTGGGATAGTGTTAATGATGCTTCGTATATTACTGGTTTCTGAGGCACTGTGACAACTAGCTCAGTGTTCTTACAAACCTGAAATCAAAAGCCGAGGCTTGTTACCATCTCTTTTCAAGAATTTTTGTAAAGAGAGTCCCAAAGGGTGCATCTATTTTACTTTAATATCAGGAGTTAAAGTTCAGTGACAGACATTGATTACCTGTGTAGGATATTTATAGTTAGCTCAAGTATCATCCTGAAATACCAGTGTCAAGTCTGTTAAAACTCGAGTTCTCAAGTCCTCCAGGTGCCTTTGATTTAGCAGTTCAAGATTGACATCATGATTTTTTAACAGCTTTATGTCCCTATTCTGGCTTGCATCTCCAGTCTGGAAAAGTCTTCACAGAATATTCCAGTGGATGACTGAACATCTTGTAGGAAGCGGAATTGATTATGAGATGTGAGCTTCCTGTTCCCATGGTTATAAGAGAGCAAAAACTAATAATCCATACTTTTACCTTTTCATCTCATTTTGCACTACAGCTCTAGCTGCTAGAACATTGCTAATGTTGACAAACTTGGGAGAAAGAACCCTTCCCTACTTCAAATGATAGTTGAGTGTCATGTCAGAATGTGAAAATTATTTTTTATTACCTTGTAGTCTGTTGGGACAAGATGCAAAGCAGAATATTTACGTTGGTAGTATTCAAATAATGATCTAAAACAAGTAAAAAAAAAAAAATCTGAGCTCTTCTGTCCTAGGACATTTGTTGGCTTTCCTTGGCATGATATCAGAGTTCTGTGTTGATATCTGAATATGTATGAGAAATTGCAGCCCTAAGCCACACTTGTTTCTTTTCTCTTTGGGAGGGATTTTGTAGCAGTTTGTGAACACTTCAGGGGCAGGAGGGGAGCATGTCTACTGTGATAACAGTTCCCTTGCATCTTTAGTGCCCTAAGATATTTACCAGGCTTGCAGGGGACTGAATAGTCCTTTGTCCCCTAGTTAATGCTTCAATAACTGATGATAAAGGGCCTTGTTACAACCTATGTATTACTCTTACCTGGGCATGGGAGATCTCCAGCAGTGTTATTGTCAGACTTATATTCAGCTTCTGGTTTTGTTTGACCACAGACTGATGATAAGGAGAGCTCTTCTTAGTTTACAGAGTTAGTTGAAAATGTAGTTCTAGTAAACTCATATTTATCTAGTTATTGAAAAGTATGTTGACTAGACAGAACATTTCTTACACGTCTGTTTATGTCTCAAAGGGGGCAACTTTTGTTCCAAAGGAAATGAGGTCATTTTCCATAAGTAATCAATGTGTTGGTAAGATATTCAAGCTATAGGAAGATAGAGAGCAGCTACAGGAATTTGTTAGGCCTTTGTACTAAACATTTAGAGCATTAAACTTCACCAGCTTGTTCAAATCTCATAATTGGTCTTAGGCTTCTTCTCCATACAAAGTTACAGGTGTTTCACTGATGAAGATGCACAGAGACCATTGAAGGCTTTCCTCACTGACTTCCAAATCATAGGATAAAAATAGATCGATGGTTTTGAGTCTTCTCTGTGACACAGTTTTCTTCCAATTTCTCTTCCACCTCTCTATTTCCAGTTTGATTTTGTCAAATTGAATTATTGGCTGGTGGCAGTCCATGGGTATGTGTATAGATCCAGGTCTCCATGGTTGCTAGTAATCTTTCTCCAGTGTTCTCCAGCCACTCCATTCTGTGTCCTAAAACATTGCATTGGAGAGTAAGTAACAGGAACAGTAAAGCAAGAATGTTCTTGCTGGCATTATTGGCACAGGGGAAAAAAGGAAACAGTTCTTTCATACTTGTAAAGTACTCTGAAGGTATCACAGTTTGGTGCTGCTGTCAAAGTACTGCTTTGGAACAGATACTGTGCTAAGTGGGATATAAATTGAGCTGTACCAAGACCAGTTGTTGGGAGAAGTGAAGGAGGAGTAAACATATATAAGATTAGTCAGATAATAATGTCGGTGTCTGAGAGGCAGAGAAGGGGAAAGCCAATGTATCAAAAATAAAATTTGGATGTGGCATTTTGATAGTTCTGATAGGAAGGCCTTGTCTGCATCTGACTGTCTGTTAGTCCTGAAAGACACAAGGTGGAAAGAGACTGAGCTAGTGTTTGAGAGTTAGGTGAACTACTGAAGAAGAACCTCAAAGCAAATAAAGCATAGTCAGATGCATTACCTTTATTCTCAGCACTTTTGCATAAAGTCACTAGAAGCAACAGGCCACATCAGGAGATTCCAAAAGTGGAGGATAAATTTGGGACAAAAGGAGTAGTTAATGGTGTCTTTTTATCATAATCAAACTAACTTAAAAAGAAAAAATCTCCCATGAAAAAATAATTTGGTCAAATTCTCCTCCTGCCCATATTACCTTTTACTCAATGTAATGCAAGATTAAATGTGTTCTGCACAATTATGACTATTGTATGTAGGAAAAAGGCGCAAAGATAAAGTGGTTCTAAGCATTTTTCTTGTTACTTTTCATTTATGGAATGAAAGAGTAATTGCATGTTGCAAGATATTAGATAGCAGCATTATATACTAACAGTTTTACTGCCACTTAAGATGTTAGTCCTTAGCATGCCTCACAGATTCTCAGATTTCCTTCATTCTGTTTACTGCAGTGTAGTGTCATAAAGCCTTCAAGAACCTGAAATTGTTGATGTTTGTCAGCATCATGACAAGAAATTCTTGGTGTTTATTGCTTGAAATTAAATCTTACTAGCAGGATTAAATTTATGATATCAGTGTCCTATTTCCTGTTATGTGGAGGGCTTACAGAAACTCAGAAGAAGCTGACTTGTCTTTTAAAAGGAAGTCTATTTCTAAATACAAGGCAGAAATTCTTATTTAAGTATGACTTTATTTGGCATATTTCAAGAGAAGGTATTTAATTGTGCAAGAAGAGTAGATTTATCAGTTTCACAAATGTTGTTTGGATTTAAGGTGTTCAGCATTTCTTTCGGGAATTGAGGAGTAGAATGGAGTCCTGGGGTTCTTCTAGACTTATTCTAAATGGTTTGTTTTCTCTCTGGCCCGAGTTCCTTACATTTTTAATTTACAACTGTGATTTTAAAGAATTTTGATGTTTTTGTATGTAGAGCAGTGGATGGCCATATCTTTTTGTAGTTTCTTCATTGTTATTTTAATATTAAGACATTGAACGTTGGCAGTACTTCAGAAGTAGATTATAGCAGGGCACTGGGTGAGTCTCAATTGTTGTGGTCTAGATAGTTAATACATACCAGCATTCTGTATGGATGCTTTTTATTATTCTTGGCCTGTTTTTAGCAACTGAGTTCAGTTAGTGTAGAAATGATGTAGAGGAAAAGGATTATCTGTGCCAAAAATCCCGATTCTCAAAAGGAATTCCCAAGACTTTTTACTTTGAATGGAAGACTAAAACATATAAAAGAAAAAAGTTTAATAATCACAATGAAGTCAAATACTAATATCATGTCACTTTTAAGTAGTATTTGTCCATACAAGTGTTGCTGATTTCAATTAAATGAAAATGTGGAGGGTTTATAAACTCCTTCAAAACCCATTAAATGGGTAAAAGCCAATTTACATTTTCCATGTGTTGAAATAAGCTCATTCCTCAATTCTGTCTTTTTAGTGCAGATTGAAGCTAACCTAATGTAAAAATCTACAGGAGTGAGATGTCTGGAGATTAACTTTGTCACCTTGGTGCAATTTGGTTTTCATTTTTCTCATGATTCTAGGCTATGTTCCCCCTTAAAGGAGATATTTCCATATCCTTAGTTCTTTCTCAGTTTTCAAGGTTGTCTTTTGAAAAGGAAATGTTTCTTCTGCTTTCAGGCTCATCTACTTCTAGTGATCCCATATGGTCTGGCCATTCACCACCACCCCATCAAGAAAATTGGGTCAGTTTTGCAGATACCCCACCAACCAGTGCTCTTTTAGCCATGCATCCTGCTTCTGTCCAGGTGTGACACTTTATTGGTATTTGATTTGCTTCATTCAGATCAATGCTGCAATCCTTGGTTTTTTTCCTTCATAATTTTCATTGCAGATGTTTACTGTGCTGTAGTCTGTTCAGTGCTATTTGCCCAACAGATACTTGTTTCATTGAGTTGCCTTAATTTGGAATGATTAAATGAAAGCTACTAATTTTAAAAATGTCAACAATTATGACTAAAACATTTGTAATTAGCTTTTTATGCATATGAGCCATACTTTTATTTTCTGCTTACATACCTGCGGTCATTCCATATGTATCAGTGTGCAAAAGTACCCTGTCATTATCCTGGAGATGCAATCTGCCAATGGTTTCTTGCAGTTTTTAAACTACTGTGGATTTAACTATGCTTTATGTTTTGAAGGCAAGAAGTTGAGAATTCGTAGAAGCATTTTAGGTAGATAATACTGAGGAAAAATATTTCATTTCAGGACCAGACAACAGTACGAACTGTAGCATCAGCTACAACAGCAAATGAAATTCGTAGGCAATCGAGTAGTTATGATGACCCCTGGAAAATAACTGATGAACAAAGGCAGTATTATGTTAATCAGTTTAAAACCATTCAACCTGATCTAAATGGATTTATACCAGGTAAGTTATTCTTTACAAAATAATTGTGGATACATCAGTTCTCTTACAAAGACTTTGTTCTTTACATAGACTTGCATACTATTTTAAAGGAAGTTCTGCATTTTGCTGATCATGGTGTACTATAGTTGTGTAATTCAAGATAGACTAGAAACTGATTTGCCTTTTTCCTTCATTTAACCCTAGTAATTAGTGCTATTTTCCCCAGAACCTTTGCTAAGTAACTCCCCACCTTTACAGTAAGTCTCAGTCTTCTAATGTTTTCACTTGCCTTAAGTATTAAAAAAGATTGTTGCCATTTTTCAGGATCTGCAGCTAAAGAATTTTTCACTAAGTCAAAACTACCTATTCTTGAACTTTCTCATATTTGGTAAGTGTGATGATAATTTAAAATAATTATTAATGGTAACTGTTTAGAAAGATGACAGCTGTTTGGTAGACATCTAATAATTACCAGACAGTGTTAAGTAAAATTTCAGTACCACGCTAGTATGTTCAGTCCTGCTCATACTTATGCCATTATTGCTTTGGTGGGTTTTAATGGATCTAGGCTGGTACTATTTACAAGGCACTTTGAGAAAATTTAAAACTCTTCAGAGTTAGAAGCAATTTATTTGAGGTTTTTATTGTTAAAAATGCATTCAAATTTAAATAATTAATTCCATATCGATATTTATTTATTAATTTACATCTAAGTAAATTTAAATGAAATGTACACATTTACATATTTTTAAATACAATTTGTGGTACATGATGACAAATTTAGTTTTGAGTTTGTGCAAATCTTCTATTTCATTGTATTCTAGAATGTGTACTGCATCATTGCATACTATCATTACATGACTTACCTTGGCAGGTGCTATCTTCCTTTCAATGTAATGATTTCTATTTCAGGTATTTTCCCCTTTAAAATAAATCCTGTTGCTTCAGCACTATAGTTTCAGTAGTATACTTTGCCAAAAATCTGAGGTCAATAGTATTGTGTAGTACTGTCTTAAATGGGTTAAAAACAGTGAGAGAAAAGTCACTTTAAATGATCTGTAAACTCTTATTAATGAAGGCTCATCATCTTGAAGCATAAAACATGTAGTGCTAATATGAAGTGTTTAGTAGGATAAAGTGATTGATAAACTTTGCTCGTCCAAGTAGCAAAACAGAAGTCTGTCTTTTGGAAATTTTATTTATACCAAGTTTTCCTTCGTAGGGAACTGTCAGATTTTGATAAAGATGGTGCACTGACATTGGATGAGTTCTGTGCTGCATTTCATCTGGTAGTTGCTAGGAAGAACGGGTATGATTTGCCAGAAAAGCTACCTGAAAGTTTAATGCCCAAACTGATAGATTTGGAAGACTCGACGGGTAAGATATACATTCAACACAAATGTCAGTATTTAAAAATTATGGTCTAATTGTTATAGTATATCTGTAGATATTTGTTAGTATGAGCAGAAAGCATTTGTCAGTATGAAGTAAAGCATTGCGCAATTTTTAGAAGTCTTAGTGCTCAAAGCTGATTTGAGCACATACATATTTCTGTAGAGGATAGTTATTTAGGAACAGTACACATACTATTACATTTGGAAATACTGACTGTGTCCTTTAAAGGTTAAGGAAAACAAAATTGTCACAGTATGGATTTTATTCATGACCAGCTATTTTATTCCAATTTCCCAATCCAGCTATACTTTAGACTTGCTTTCAAATGAATATGCTTTCTGTTCGCCCTCATTTGTGAAAATACGGCATGAATTTCTAAGTATCGAAGGCGCTTAGAAAATATTCCCAGATTCAATGCTAAGGGCAGGATAGGTCTTTAACAGTGCAGGATCAGTACCACAGACTTTTTTTAAATTCACTCCTGACTTAAAAGCAGATTTATCCTTCATTATGTTGGCACCTAGTTGTTCTGCACGTTGTCCTTTACCTTTGGGTACTCCCAGAAAAACCACTGGATGTATGAGTTCTGCTTATTAATATGTGCCAAAAACTCGGTCCTATAACTGAAAAACAAACTACTGTTCCATGTAAAAGTGGTGTTTAAAACCAGGATGTTTGTGGCCATCTTCCTTTTTCTATTTTTAAATAGATAAAGAAAACTGAGTATTTTAAAGCTGCTTTAGATTACTTCTTAACAAGAGGTCTTTGCTTACAAAGTCAGGTTATACTGTGAATGCACAGGTACTATGATTTGCTAGAATTTTATATCTATTCACTAAACACTTCAAAATATTCTTCCTACCGTGTCTGTAGGTTGTCAAAGACTTTAATCTCAAAATTACTGATGAGTTCTTAAACTAGATACTGTATTTCTTATCTGTGCTTTAATAATGAAACCATTTTTTGTGGCAATAGGTTTGCTCTTCAAAGAGCTGACACTGAACTGTTTCCAGTATGAGTAAGCATTCTGCTATGATGAGGATATTCATAAGAAATAGCTGCAGTTAATTAGGCTAATACCTAGCAAATGTCTAAAACCTTCCCATTCTATTTTTGTGTTAAAGTAGTGATTAAGCAAAAATCTTGGTAGGAAATGAAATAACATTTATTTGTATAAACTGTTGTTACTAGGAAAAAAAAACCACCAAAAAATCCCAAAAAACCTCACACCCAACAACTATATTTGTATTTGATCTTCTATTGCCTTTATGGGTAGTAGATTTCAGCTGAAGTTGTCTGGAAACTGTATGCATCAGACACTAAACCAAAAAGTGTTTTCTGTATGTTTATTGTTCTCATTTGTCATGGTTTAGCATATTTTGGTTTTAGTTAGAGGGCTCCATCAGAACCATACCACTACATCCTTTTACAGGCAACTTTGTTCATATAAAACTTCTGACTTGTTTTCGTAAGGTACAAAGTGGTCTTTCAGTTTGAGGGAAAACTGCTTTTAAAAGAAGTTTTTCCCTCTGATATTAAAGGGAAGTTGCCCTGTTCTAGTGAATGTAAAAAGGTTACTTTGCTATGTAAGCCGTGCTTAAAAAAAAACGAAAACGTGATTGATACTTTATTCTGCAGTAATTAAGAGCTACAATGGCAAATTTAAAGTTCTTGCAAATTTGTGGAGTTTTATCCAATTAGCTTTATTTTATTTATGTATTATTTGGTCAACAGCATTGGAAATAGCTAATCTTCTCTAGCACATATGATTTATCACCAAAACTTCTATGTTGAATAAAATACCTTAGACGAAGTTATTGATGTGGCTATAGTTTTATGTTTAGTTAAAACAGTCCAAATCTCCAGTATACATTTACTAATTTCAAGGTTAGTGATAGGTCTGTCTCTTGGACATGCTGAATTATATGAATTTATCTTAAGGACGGCAAATCAGCCTGGAAAGATGAACCAGTTAAATTTTGGTAATAATATTTCTTTTTAGTTCCTGTAGAAGTTGTATTTCAATAAAGCTTTCTCCCAACAGTTGTATTAGAAACTATAAAGTGTGACACCTGAGTGTCTTTTTGAGTGCACTTTTTGCATGGGATATATCTTTGTCAAAGAAAGAAATGGTTGATAATCTTCTGCTGACGTGCCTCAGTATGAATAATGTACGGTCAAACTGTTGAAGAAGATGAATTACTTGAATGTCTTTTAAAACAATGTGCAAGATAGGAGGCTTTATTTCAAAAGTGTTAACAATGCCATTATTAATCCTATTCTTTTGTTAGAAGTTTCCCATTAATCTTCTGCACTATTCCTCTGCACTTGAAAAGTGCTGCTTTTTTCCATTTTGACTTTTGAACTAGTGGCCAGCAGAAGGAGGAGTAACAGAGGGCTCCCTGCACCCTCTGGCTGTGTTCACACAGGAGAGGAAGAAGTCTTGTGAGCTGCTCTGGCAGCCTCTCCCTCATCAGCCACTGTGAATCCAGTATGTGATGAGCTGCAGGTGTTCAAAACCTGTTTTGAGATATGGTCTTGCTTTTCATCTGGTTTCATGACTAGAGTTATTTCTCTCACATGGCACAGACTTACTGTATAATTAAGCATTTGTACAGTTGGTTATTTTCCTAGTACAGCATTACATCTCTACAGAATTGTAATTCCTTTGAACTCAATTTCATCTCAGTTAATAAAAGCTACCAAGCTTCACAAAAGCTGAAAAGCAAATTTTGCTTTTCTGTGAATTTTTGTTTGGCTTGCTGCCACAATGCCATTTCTTTGTAAGAAAAAGATTCTGCCATGCCTTATGTCTTACACAATTACTTTAACCCTTAAAATTTTCCATAGAATGTCTTATGCATGTTTTGTGGAGGTATTTGCAGAATTCTTTGGATTACAGGTAGCTGTGTAGTCTAACCACAACAACTGTAAGCCTCATCTTTTGGCTTTAATGCTGGAAGTTGGTTCAGTTAGCTAGAATACTGTCAGTGAAATGAGAATTTTGAGGTTTTTAACTTAATAGAAAATTTTTATTCTTATTACACTTCAGAGCAATTTACATGCAATATGTTCCAAAATATTGCCACTGATATATTTTGGACTTAGAATGTTATGTGTACAATGACCGCAGCATGTCCGCTTGATTACTTGAGAACTTTATGACACCTCGATGTAACCTATTTTTATTGCTTTCCCTAAAGGAAAGCAGTATAGAATGCTAGGTGCTGGGCATAATTTTGGAAACATTATGGAAACAGCCTCATGTCTGGCTATTTAAAGGAAGTTTACATGACCTTTGAGGTTCTGATGAGTTACTGTTTTCTGTGTGTGGTTTTTTTTTCTTGTTAGTAGCACCTCAGTTGTCCCTGACCTCAAGGTGGCACAATTAATTTCTCTTTGGACTTCAGTGTTTTGGCTGTTGCTGTCCCTGGCAGCTCTTTGAAGACAATGAGTTGTTACTTTTCAGAGGTACAGGTGGTCACCACTGACTGTTCAAGTTATTCAATGGTCTTTAGTTCAGTTTGACATTGGATTTGTTAGTAGCTTCTGAATGAAGAGTACCAGGCAGAATATTGACTTGTCTTAGCAGAAGAGAAGGCTGCAGAGCTCAGCTCTTTAGGAACCTGAAACCAATCCATTTTGTAAATTTCAATTAAGTTTTGGTACAACATTTTGTTGTGGCAGTCATCTTCAATCACATACCCATGAAGCAGTCCTTTTTAATGGTAATTTGATTAAACCATTTTTTCTTGTTTAGTATTTTGTCTTGTTCAGAGTTTTAATTCTGGACTGCTGACATCATGTTGATATGTCTAGCTAGTTATCAGTCACTCTTTCCACCGTTTCTGTTACTTATACGCTGAACAGTTGTAATTGGAACTTTCATGTTTTTTGAAGCTCCCAATGCCTTGCTTTAGCTTGCATTGTGATACCTAGAATAGGAGACATTGTGAGCAGGATTTTGCTGTGTTAAGCAGAATGCTTAATCTGGTGTTCAGATTTACTTTGAAAAAAAACTAAACAGTACCAAAGGACCATTTACTAAGTGCAATGTGACAGCTACTAGACTTACTCAATTTGCAAAATGTGAACCATTGTTCTAGTAAGGAGGCTTGAAACTAATGTTCTTTGGGGACTAATCTAAGGGAATAGTTTTCTTAATCTGTTCTCAATTTTTTTTTGTGTTTGCATTGAGATACTGGTTTTGCTCTGAACTTTCGTACAAGGAAGTATTTTGTTCTGTAAGATGAAATGCTCAGTGCATATGATGTAATACATATTTACATATGAGGTAATAAACATTTGTTAACAAAATAAAAGTTATTTTCTCATACTGTAAGAAAACCTGTTTAATTGTATATGTAATCAAAATCTGAAAAAGCTATTTAAAAGCTGAAGTGCTGGGAGATATCACGGTACAATCTTCAAAGTCTAATTTTCAGAAAAGTCCTTAAAATAGAAGTAGTACCTGATAAACAGTGTATTTAACTTAATCAGAGTTGTTCAGTTTTTTGGGGTTTTGTCCATTGTAAGTATTTACTTGAAAAAGATGAAAACAAAGGGTACTTTGCACTTTCCATGAGATGTGAGCAACTCTTCTAAAAATAAACAGAATGCAATTTATGATTTTTGTTTATAGTGATTCCTGTCGTTTCAGGAGTTGGGGAACAGACTGGTGAGGTAGGTTACTCCAGCTCTCCAGCAGAAGCACCTCCAAGCAAGTCTCCATCAATGCCATCACTAAACCAGACCTGGCCAGAATTGAATCAGAGCAGTGAGGTTAGCACTTTTATCTAAGAGTTATTTCATTGCCAGTCAATAACTAAATTTTGTATGCATCCATAATTTGTCATAAGTGAATTGTTAATCACAAATCATGAAACAGTTAGCAGGACAATAGACATAAGAAAGTTCTTTGTTAAAATGTAAAAAAAATATTTTCATTGTGATTTTTCTTTCTCATTTTGAGATGAGCTACTATTTAAAATAATAAATGTCATTAATGGTGATTAGGTTTTATATTAATCACAAAATTATCTCACAGCCTGTTTTATAAAAGCTGAATTAGTTCCTGATTTTTTTTTTTTTCATTTAGAGTATGTTTTTGGTTGGGGTTTTTCCTTACCTCTGAAGAAGTTTTTTAGCAAACATTTTTGCTAAACTACAGAATAAGTTTCTAACATATCTGGACATTGAAACTTATTTCTGGAGGTGATTTTAGCCTGAAATATCACCAGTAATATAAGGAAGTCATAGCCCTGGGTTTGTTTCAGAAGCAGAGACTCAGAGTTGAATCTGAATCCAACCATTGGCTAAATTTATTTAAATGTTAAATTTTTACTGTTATGCGCTTCTGCTTCATCACCCTTAAGCATACATATTTGCTATATAAGCAGTCTTCTATAGTAATGCTGTATTTCGTCAAAATTTGGAAGTGAAGTTAGCAAACAGTATTTTTTGTACTATTTTTTCCCCACAAATGTCCACTGCTTAAAAGGCCTATGAGGGATTGATTCCTAGATTTTTCTTGTTGCTCTGTTTTACCATTTTTGCCTCTTAGAATAAACCCATGTTTTATTCTAAGAACTACTTCATATCTTCCAATGAGTTTCTGACTGCAGCCATATACAAAGATGTTGTAGGCTTACTTTTCATTATGAGAGAGGGAAAAATAAAGAAATTATTTTTGGAAAGCTATTTTTGATTATCTGTGACTCAGTAAGAATTGAAAACTTGTTTTAACATGTAAGATAGTTCCGTGAGTTAGCTGAGTCTTACCTTCTATTAAAAGAGCTTTTTGTGGATTTCTTTCTTCATTAGACTTCAAGTGAATAGAAAATTGGTGGTAGAATATTTAGAAAAACAAAAGGAAAGTCAGTATGAAGCAGAAAAAAAGCACATTTTTAGGATTAAAACTAGGAGCAGGGGAAGCTTCCTTCATTTCTCAGGAGGGAAGTATTTTATAAAGTCTGCTGTTCCTCTCATGGTCACATCCTTACCAAATAAAAAATGTTGGAAGTTATTTAGCAATTCTTAGTTGTGCCGTTTGACAGAGTGACTCAGACTGCTGGTAGGAAGCTACGTTTTAAGAGGGAGGTGGAGCAGATATTCATTCCATTGTTGCCAAAAAGCTGTAAATGTTTGCCATCTGTATTGAAGTTTGCACAGATACGTTCCCTTGTGTTTTCAGTAAAGATTTACTAAGCTAATAATTTGGTAACTTGCATCATAATTGAACAGATTCCTTCAGTGTCTAATGCAAGTCAAACCAGTTGAATAGGATAATTCCACTAGCAGAACAAAGTGAATTACAATTCTGTCAGCCAGAATCTTGTCTTATGAAACTGACTATCCATTCAGATGGATAAGGTGGTATTTTCTTTTTGAAAGTCTGCTAAAACTTACGAGGTTTCAAAAAGTTGTCACAGTAGCTATACTACTGGATACTAACTATACTAAAATGAGTTGAACTAAATGTTTAGTTTTTTGTTCTAACAAAAAGGAATTTCTGATTTTTCAGATGTGTTTCTGTGCACGTTTCTTTCTTCTCAGCATTTTCTTTTCAGCATGAGTCAGGTCAAAGTGCTCAAGGTTTTAATTCCATGAAAAAAATTCTGGTATTGCTGCAGGCACCAGTCTAATTGTTTCCTCTTTCAGCCTCTTATAAGTGTCATCAACAAATGAATTGTTTCTAAAAGCTCTGCATCTTTTGATTATCTGATATTCCAGGCAGTCTCATCCTGTTAGTCTCAAAACTGTTGGTTACTCTGTTTTTTCTAGCTCATAGCTGATTTATAGAATGCAGTACCCAGGCTGAGTTACTGGAGGCTCCCAAGTAAAGACCAAGGCATCAGTTTAAAACTTCAGAATAAAGAGCACCATGGAAATCTACCTAACTTTGGTTACTACATGCTTCACATTCTCATCTCTTCACTCATTAGTTCTTTCTCACTTCAGACATCTTTTCCATCCAGTTCTCAAGGCTGAGCACTTAGTTCTGGAAGCTTAAAATAATTCAAAAGCCTTCTACAAGTTTTTTTTGTTGAAAACTGTCTAGTGTCATGCAGTCATCATATTAGCTTTTACACAGATAAGGAGATTTGCTTTTAAGTTCACAACTGTTACACCATGTTTCATATGTCTTGATGTTCTATTCATAATAGTTCAGGTTGCTGTGAGTTTTCAGTTTGAAAGTGATTTAAAAACATTTTTGCAATTCTAGAAGACAAATACTTTAGCTGGCATGAGTTTTACCCTGTCAATGCTTTTAAATTTTGCAGAGTTTGAGATGCAATCCAGTAGATTCTTAATGTATTTAGCTTTCTGTTAACAAGGGAATTAGCAGTAGCTGGCTTCTGGTAGTATTTCAAGATGGAGCACAACAGCATATTTCCTAGAGAAGTCAGGAGGTGTTGGCATTTATCTGTCTGTGTCTAGCTAGGGAATCCAAGGACAAGTAATAAAGGTACCTGCAGTTTGGCTTCAGAGCAGTACAGTAAAATAGATTAAGCATCCATCTGTAACAGATAACATATTACCATTTATCTTAACTATAATGTAAGTACTATATGCCCTATGGGATTTTTTAAAAATTAACAATATTTCTGTAATCAAGTGGTCTGTTTGCCAGTCTCAGCAGTAACTGTGAAGCCACTGGCCAAATCAAGTTTAAAAGGGTAATGGTAGACCTAAAATAAATATTAATATGTTTGATGAAAATGAGCAGCTGTGCAAATGCAAGAGGCCAAATCAGGAGAAAGGCTGGCGGAACTTGGTAATTAAATTTCTGACTGAGTAAAAACTGGCTCACTAACAGATTTGTATATCAGCAAACTGCTTGCAATGCTGCCTCTTCATGAAGGGGTGGAGTGACACAGAGATGAACTGTTTGATACAGGGAGTGTTAAACAGGGACAGAGCAGTTGGGAATTGTTACTAAAAAGGTTTTGTTAGATTCTGTCCATGGAGAGGATAGTTTTCTGTGTTAAATACAAACAAACAAAAACCTCAAACCAACAGAAAACCACAACATGAAAATCCAGAGAAAATACCTGCTCCCGTATGAATAGAATTCCATAATCTTTGCCCTAATTTAAGGTTTGAAATGAGGAGATAAGGCTCTTTCTCTACAAGATTTTTTACCACACATGACAGCAATTACAAATTCAGTTAATATTTTTCTGAATTTCACTTCTTCTGATTGTGAACAGTTATTTAGGAATTTCCTTAAGAAGTTATTTCTGAAATAACTGTTTTAAACTTGGTTTACATATAGGCTGTTCAGTGAATATAGTTTGGTGTAGAGGAGAACATGAGATTAGTTTGGCTAACACCATATAGTTTGTCCTATATCTTCTGGAATCATTTAGATTTATTTACCTATAGAGATGGGACAAGAATATCACACACAGAATATTCTGAGTTGGAAAGGACCCACAAGGGTCATAGAGTCAAACACCCAAGTTGTTTCCACAGCTATAACTAACATCATCATTTTTGTCAAATTTTATGGGCGCTAATTTTTAATTTTTTTTAATTTTTGAAACTTGGATTTGTAGTGTTTGAAATGTGCTTAATATTTACTTGTTATTTTGCCACAATATAACAAGTTTCGCATTCCTGGTGTGATTCTTAATCTGGTTTCCAGATCACAGACTAATTTAATGTATTTTGGTGCTTTGTTGATCCACTTGTGGCTGTAACTTGACTCAGTTTGCATGAGGATTCTTGACAGCCATGTATTGATACAGCATGCTCATATCTTATAAAATTGTTCAGAGATTGACTTATTTGCTCTTAGCAATCACAACAGTATGTTTGAATTTAATTCTTTGCCTTGTCAGTGATTTAGACTTGTGAAAATGCTCTTTTACAGCTTAGAATCACTTCTTGGGGGTTGCACTGGCAAGCTAAACTGGTGTGATTGGAGTACTCTGCTCACTGTTCATTTGTCTGGGATTTTGTAAGAAAATCAGCATTACCAAATATATTCGAAACCTGGCAGCTACAAAGCTGAGGAACCTTTCTGTGGATTTTAGGACTACAAATGCACACAATGTGTCTCTGATTTTTATTTTTAAAGTACATGAATCGCTTAACCAGTTATTTTCCTTGTATGGTGTTCATTGGCAAGCATGAACTCTGGGTTGCCTGTACACCTGTATCTCCACTAGAAAATCTCAATGTAAAGATTAATATTGACAGATAACAAACTTGGTTCCACGAGTCTCAGACTGAAATAGAAATACTTAACTTATATTAGTGTGCTTCCCAAGCGACGTACTCTCCTGTGCAGATACAGTACTTTCCAGTGCAACCTCTGAACTACTATGCTAAATCTCCTCAGTGATCTTTTACTCCCATCTTCCTCATCATGCTGACTTCTCTCCTCTGTCTGTTCAGCAGTGGGAGACATTTAGCGAACGCTCTTCAAGCTCACAAACTCTGACCCAATTTGATTCTAACATTGCACCAGCTGATCCTGTAAGTCAATCACTTAGCTTGCTTGTTTGAAATTAATTTTATTAACACTGAATTTCCATTCATTGTATTTAGCTGTTGTGCATGATTCCATGGACTGCTTTTTGGGGAATGGTGGCAGGCTTCTCAGCTTGTTTGCTTGTTTTCAGAACATAAATTTTCTAGTACTGCTTATGTTTAATCTCTGATTGCAAAGAATACTTTTTTCCTGTTGATTTTGACCTAATACAACACTGCTGTCAAAATCTGTCATAGACAAATAATTTAAACATAATGTTTTTTTGAAAAAATGTGTAAGTCAATGCAAGGGCCACTCCCTATGATAAACCAGTTCTGCTGTAGATTTTGTCTTTGGTGTTGTTTTAGTGCTTTGAAGTTGCAGAGCCTGATTTGCACAAAAACAGTGCCAGCTTCTGTGAAAAAAAGCTACTGGGCTTTAATGGGTGTGGTATTTCATATTCCAAATGTTTTTACCAAGTTACTTATTAATAAGGCTCTTAGTATTTCTCCAGCAAAATCTGTGGTGTTCTAAGGCTTTAGTTAGTGAGGAGTGCTCTGAAGGATTATATAGGTAAATATCTTGCCAAGTTTGGGAGCCAGAAATAAACTACAGTGTTTCAAGTTCTGCTGGTTTTAAGCTTTACAGCATGTGACATTAAAGCAGTTCTGAAATGCATTAGAAATGCAGTATTTAGCTCCTGCTCTTATCCTGGTTTTTTTACATATTTAATTACCACTGAGTGTCCATTTTTATTTAATTAATTACAGTGTTGATGTCCATTTGCTTCTGTAACAAAATATAATATGTGTACATAATGTACATTTAACTGCTTTTACTGTTAAACCTGTCACTTCTGAAAAGATACAATGCATAAATATATATACATTTTCAATACATGAGAGCTCCAGTGTCAAACTCTGATGCTCATGTAGAAATAGCATTTCTAGATGCTGAAAGCTACAATTCAAACTGCACTGTTCCCCATGCTCAGAATTAACCTTTAGCAAACTTTCAAAACAAGTGAAGATGTCCTACATAAAACAAAACCCTGCCTTCTTTAATGTGAGATTGTTTTTGTTTTAAATATACTGTATTTTTTATGTTTTATTGAGGTAAACATGGTGTAAATCAGTTTGTAGTTGTTACTCACTGTGTATAATTGCTTGACAGTAAAGAGCTATCATTGTCTTGTTTCCACAATAAGACTGTAATTTATTTTCACATATAATTAGCAAATGACAGGAATCTGAGGTTTGAATTTTTTTGAGTGTTGATAATCTTAAAAGTAGAGCAGTGATGGTATATGAAAAACTCTTGTATAGAGTATGTGCTTCTGTGTATAAAGAGAAATCACTGGGAATGCAAAATTTTTCCTGGTCGATCACATTCTTGAGTCCTTTTCTTGAAATGCTTATAGTTTAGAAAAGAATGGTGAACATCTTTGATACTTGCTAAGGTAACAGACTTTGGAGTAAGAGTCTTTGTTTTCCTTATTAAAATAAGAACAAATGATCCCAAATTTTCAGTTAGCTGAAGGCAAACTTTTTGTTTTAGCATTTTCAGTAGTGATGCTTAGGAGTGATTTATGGAACAACAAGGAGAAGAAATCAGCTTTCTCGAGCAGTTGTTAATAACTATCTAAAGAGTAAATTCACAGACCAGGTTTTTTTTAGTTGGAAAAGCAGCTGCTTCGGATGTAAAAAATAAGTAGAAAGAATAAAACAGTAACTTTATCCCTTAGTATGGAAGCATAACATGCCTTTTGTAAGTCAAAGTTGGTAACATGTTGTTTTATGTAAAATTAGATAAATGATGTAAATTAATGCATTATATAAAATCCATTTAACTATTTGAGGCATGACTTCTGTACAGCTGCACATTAGAGTGCAGCAGAGGTCTGAAGTAGCCACAGCAGAAGTGGTCTTTGCACAATAATCTCATTACAGAGGGGGAAAAAAAGCAGTAAATTTTAAAGTGGTAACTATTCCTACAAGCTTCCTGCAACAAGAGTGTTTGAGCTGTGACTAGAAAGTGGTTTTAAGTTTGATTGCAACAAGGGTAGTGAAAGTCATTGAAATAGTTTCAGAAAATACCAATGTAGATGTATTACACCTAGTGAAATTGATCTACTTGAGTAGTCAGAACAGATTAAATTTCTGATACAAGGGTAGTTTTGAAACTTCTTGTTATTTCTAGGATGGAATATAACTGGGGGGGGGATGTTCTTGTGCTGTCATTGGCTTACCCCTTTGTATATTGTGAATATAGATGACAGTAAAAAACCCTCAGACAGCCATGAGGAGCCACTCAGTATTTTCAGGCTACTTCTGAGTTTTGAGGTTATTTTTTTAATTTGTCTGCAGACAGTCTCCAAACCAAATGGGAAGGATTGTCTATAAAGTACTTAAATGGAGCCCCTAGTCTGAACAACAAATGCCTATGTTTAAGGCCAATGCCCATCTAGAGGTATATTCCATAGGGCTTATTATACTGAAGTTTAGAAGATTTTTGCTATTTTAAAGACTCCAGAAAGTATCTGAAATTACTATGAAGTCCTGTTTCATCAGGCATTACCCATACTTTTTAGAGAGGCCATTGTTTTCTGAGGCATTGTATGTAAAGTTGACGAGTCAGTATTTAAATTGTAAATTTATTTTGAAGATGTGCTCAAAGTGCCAGACGTCTGATATGCCAAAAATGGTAGAAAGCTGGTAAAATTCAGGTCCTACTTGAAGTTATTTATAGAAACATATTCCAGTGCCCTTTAAAAGTAATTATCATTACAGAGACTACAGCTTAGAGAGCTTTGATTCATGGGTATATTCAATTCCCTGGAAGTGTGCAAATAAACTAGATCTGTGGAATTTTGTTTGAAATTGAAATTTCACATGGTATCAGAGACTCCTAATAGAGTGATTTAAACTAGGTTAACACAACTGTGATCTCTTCAACAGGACACTGCAATTGTGCACCCAGTTCCTATAAGAATGACTCCAAGCAAAATCCACATGCAGGAAATGGAGCTTAAAAGAACTGGAAGTGGTAGGATATTTTCTCTTGCTACTAATATGGGAAGTTTTGTACAATAAAGTTAGCTTCACTTCCTTGAACATGCTTAGTTTGTTTCTTCACCAAAGAAGAATATATGTGGAGTTGTAACGAGCACCGTTACTGAGGTGCTGTGTGTTAAAAATTGCTGTTCAGATAAGTACAGAGCTTGAATCAGCCCTTTGCTACAGCAAGGATTTTACCATCTCTAGGAGATTGTTACTTGGAGAGTAGTTCAGGAGCATCACGATAAAGATTGGATTTGGACCTCTAGGAGAATGTCTGGGTTACCTTGTTAAATACTGAAGGAGACTCAACATGGAGATCATAGCCTGCATTCGTAAAGCTTGTTCTCCTGTGGTCAGAAGTACTGAATTTATTATTGGAAGCATTTGCAGGCCTTTTTTTAATACTCTGGCCAATAATAAGCAAGGTGGTTTGATAAATTTTCTTGAGGAATAGAGGGATCCTTATTTACATTTCTATGCCAGTATTTCCTAAAGTCATGGAACTCTCATGCAGAGTCTTCAGCTTAAGAGAATAAACAGCATCAACAACACATTTCTTTGGCCTTGTAAATAGGTGAAGATTCACAGCGCTTGATGCTGAGAAATTGAAGCTTTACATTGGAATAGTGTTATTTCTGAGTTAAAATACACCAATTTTAGTCTCAAGTGCAGCACTTAGATAAATAAGGGCAGAAAACCAATGTAAAGCTTTGGCACCAGAAATAAAGGCTAGATTGAATAAGTTGATTTATTTAGATTTGTTTTTCCATCTAGATCATGCTAACCCTACTAGCCCACTACTTGTGAAACCATCAGATCTCCCAGAAGAAAATAAAATGAGTTCATCTGTAAAATTTACAGCTGGAAATACAGTTAGTAAGTATCAAAGTGCTTTCTGGTCTCATTTCTTACATTACACAAAATGTAGATCTGATATATCCCTCAGTGAATGAAAACTGGCTGGACAGTAGCAGCTCTAAAATGAGATAAACTTTTCCTAAAAACAGAAACATATCTGATGTAAAGTATGTATTAGAAGTAGTAATTAAGAAAGTTCTACTGATGTCCCTGAAGTTGTTTTCCTACCCTACGTGCTCAAGAAAGTTCATTTTTGTCAGCTCTTTTCCATCTTTCTGTTCTCTCTTTTAATCCTAGAATGAAAAATTTAATGTACGTAAAGTGGAATTGACTAAGTAGCATTTGATTGTTCTTCCTCAGAACCATGTAACAACATGTTTTCTGAAGAGTGAAAATGTGTTAACCACAAAATTTTCAGGCAATTCTCCTCTGGTTTAGCTACTAAGAAAATGTAACAGACTTCTACATTCCATTTTTAGTACAGCTTTTCAACTATTTATTTCCTTCTAATAGCCTTTTCAGTTTTCAGTATCTGTTGTGTCCAAAGCATGTTGCATTATTTTGATTTGATTAGTCCACTTGTCTAATACTGAGAGAAGTCCAGGATTATATGTAGCCTGAATGAATCTCTGGATGTTTCTGGGATTCTTTTCTTTGTTTTCTTCAAGGGGGGAACTTTTCTTCAGTAAAAATAAAGTTTAAAGAACTCGTTATTTTAAATCCTTTGCATTAAGACCAGAAGTATTTTAATTGGTTTGTAATACAGGAGGAATTTAGAAAGTACCTTTTTGCAGTGTGTTTTGCTTTTCTTGTGAACTGTGTTTCAGTGGCACACTTTGTTCTGCCCAGTGTCCTGACCGTGTCTGAGTTTTACTTTTCAAGCAGAGTTCTGTTTACACTAAGCAGTTTTCTGGTGCAAAAGAAAGAATGAGCAAACACGGTCTTTTAATGTGGAACTACTGCTGTGTACAGCTTCTAAGTTCGAGAGCCTTTTGGTGTTCTCTTTTCCTTATCCAAGTGTAGCTTAATTTGTGCATTAATCTGTGTACTGTACATACCCTTTCCTTTTTCTGGTTTCTAAGGTTGGTGCCAATCCTTCAGCACTTCCAAAACCAGGCGTGTCCTACCCCTTGCTTTTTTACCCTTGGATGTCCCTTACTCTTTTTCACTAGATTGTTGAAGTGATGGACGCAAGTGTTTAAAAATTTATCATTTAAAAAACTTAAATTTTTTATTTTAAATACAATGTTACTGTCATTGTTTATTCTTCAGTGCATGCCAGTAGTAACCAACAACTGATTAGTGTTGGCTGAGTGAAGTTGGTTTGTGTTGCATCCTTCGATTATTCAGACTCGAGGATTTTGAATCTTGACCAGATGATACCTTACAGGGAAGCAATACAAGGACATACACCTTTCTTCAACAATACAAATTGGATATTTGAAATTATTTGTTACTTCTGTCTGTTAGGGTATGCTAATGATGCAAAGCAAATATGAAATTGTACTTTTTTTTCCCAGCAGATGGTTACAGCAGTTCGGACTCTTACACTTCAGATCCAGAGCAAATTGGAAATGCTGTAACACGACAACGGTCAGTAGAGTAGCAACTGAAAAAAATAAGTAAAAGGTGTTTAAAGAAGTCTCTTCTCAGCTCCTGGTTATTTGACAACTAGTTTATAAAATAATGGCAAAATAGATTCCTTACTTTAACACTCAGGAATCTGGAGACAGTCTATTTTCTAATGTTTTCTAATGTATGTTGCTTTTGTTAGTGTGCATGGAAAATAAAAAAGGAAAATTCTCTAAAAATTTGTTTGAGATTGGCCAATCAAGTGCTCCATGTTCAGCCAGCAATCTTAATACTTTCCTCTTAAACACAAGGGAATGTACGTACATGAGACCATGCTGTTACTTGAAACCAATTTTTTGTATTTTTAAAAATATCCATTAGGCATTAATAGAGAAGAACCTTATGACACTGTAGCCTAAAAGAAGAATTAAGCACAAATCAGGAATACCATGGCAGTGGTTCAATCTCTTTTAATAATGGATTTATATAAAATAAAGAGCAGTCATAGTGTAAATTAAGGGATTGAAGAAAGCTATGCAAGCACAAAACAAAAAACTGCATCATTTCACATAAGAGAATGTGCTGTACTAGCTGGTGCTAATTGTTCCCATTAAATCTGCTGAATAGGATTAAAACCAGCTATGCCATTAACCAACTTACAATCAGTTTCAGAGGTAAGTCTCAAAACAAAAATAATTAGGGTGACTTCAGTAGCAAAGAAAGATTTCCATTTGGCTGTCAGTACCGCAGCTTGAAAAATTCTTTCCTCCATTGTTACTTAATGGAAATTGTGATTCTGTTGTGCTTTTATGTATGTTTTTGCACTATCAACATGATAGTTTCAACACGTTCTTTTGTTCTTTGACTTTGGGTTGGGTTCTCTTGCTGAACTTGTGCAGATGAGTGAAGCTTTCTGATGAGTTCCCATGTTATGGCACAGGGAGCTTCTGTCCTGACCTGGTAGTTGTGGCAGTATGCACACAGGAAATTTGTTGTCCCACTTACTCTTCTACCAATTGCAATTTTGTATAGAGATGACATTGTCCTTAGTCCTACCATTAGTCAAAACTACTTCTTTGTATTTTCAAGAAGCAAAAACTCACAAGGCTGTGTCAGATAATGATACTTCAGAATTGTCCTTAAACCACTTTCTCCTGTTTTTAATTCTACTTGTGGTTTTTTTATGACACTAGCTAGAGGGATGACTCAAGGAATCAGTATAATTAGATTTTCATTTCATCAGCTGGAGTTACACAGTGTTACAGAAGCAGTGCCATAGAGAATATATTAAGAAAATAAACTTTTCTATTGTGATAACTCAATTTTCTGTGTGGACTTAAACATTCAGGAATTTCAGGGTTTGTGTGAAATTTGGGTACCTTTTACCTCTCCTAGTTTACATCTTAACAGTAGTTATAGAAGAATGTTGCAGAGGTCAGTCATAGAAAAGATTTTATCACAAGTTGAATAAAAAAGCAGCTGTATTTATGTCAGTGATTCAGTAAATCTGTCTTGGTCAAATTAGACTAGTTAGGAAGCTTCTGCAAACTTTTTAAAAGGAATTGTACAAAAATTCTTTATACAATAAATCCCACTTAAATGGCACTCAGTGCAGTAATTTATCCTTCTATCCTTTCTGCATGTGTTCTCCATGAATTTGCAGCAGGTGTCCACTAGATGGTGATCCTTCCTAAGAATTACTCAAAATTTCTGAAGATTCTGCCAAGTATCTAGATTTGGAAAATTTCAGACAGAGAATTAAATTGCTGTCTCATAAACTGAGATGTTTGTTGAGCCCAATATACACAGAGTCAGGGCTAACAGAAACCCGGTATTCTTCTTTGATGAAATTGAACTTGACCCATTTAACCTAAACAGGATATTGGCTACATCTTAAAAATGATAGTGACTACCATCTGGATGGAATTACCATATTTAGCATTCTCTGTTCCTGAACTATCATTGTTTGGGATGTGTGTCAAGCTGTTGGTTTCCCAAAGATAAATTACATGTGATTATATAAGAATAGTTTGGATAAGGGATATTTAAGTAAATGGAAATATAAAAACAGTTGTAAAATCAAAGAATACTGGAATTTTAAAACTAATTTGACAATCTTGAGAATCAGTGGCAGTCAGGTTTTTTTTATCTGTGTCAAATTTGTTTTGTTTTAGATTTTTAGTTCTGTTGTAGCCACCTAAAATCACTGCAGAAGCTTATGTATTTTGCAGATCACATTCAGGAACGTCTCCAGATAACGCTGCACCACCACCACCCCCTCCAAGGCCTCATGCTTCTCATTCTCGATCATCATCTTTAGACATGAACAGATCCTTTTCAGTTACCCCAGGTACATATGCTGTATTCTGAGTGGATATTATTTTTCAGCACATGTATTGCTGAAGCATACAATGTTTGTTTCTCAGAGGAGCAATTTAGTGTTGGTTTTTAAAGTACTGCTTCTGAATAAAAAAAGTTGAAAATGCTGCCACTCTTATTGTATTGTTTGTATTAAAATTTATATTGCACTTTATTAAGTAGCTAATTTAGAAGTCAGTTCTGAATTTTGGCGTTCTAGTTTTTTTGGATGAATGTGGGAAGTTAAGTCAGGAAAGAATATTTTGGTTGTATATTCACATCCAATGAATAGCATCTGCCAGTAAATTTTCAGGGGGAGTCTTTTTGGAATCAGACGTATTAGAGATGGGTATTTAGTATTTGACTTCAGAGGAAATGATTAAACATCACTTCTGCTGTTCTGCTTAAGGAGTTTTATTGGACTTTCAACTTGTCGGTACTTTTAGATTCAGGATCACAAAGTATGAGAAAATATTAAGAGCTTATAAAGGGGGGGTGGGGGGTAATACTTAAGGTACTAAAACCAGAAGAGTGACTATGTCTGTACTTTGAGCTGGAACAAAGGAAAGGACAAGATACATGCTCTGATTAATGCTGATTTGGTCTGTTTGCCAGTTTGAAAGGAGGTGACATTTACAATTATGAGCCCCAATGTGACAGGTTAATATGTGGGCAAAATGCAACATTTCTTCATGTTGACACTTAAGAAAATTTGATAGCACTGTAATGTGTAAAGTAACAATCTTCGCCAAATGTGATGTGTCTCTTACAGGACAGCAACAGGCTGGGGTTGTTGCCTATCCCCCTGCAGTGCCTCCAAGACCACAGCCTTCACAGGTGATTTAACTTCTGAAAAATAATATTGTAACTTGGTGCATTATTTTTATATTACTGAATTTGAATATATTTCTAAAATTAATATCATTGCTTGATATGTTTTTGAAAGCACCAGGATGTGAATGATGGCAAAACTTAGACTATAGCCAAATGTTAGTATTTCCTGAATAGAAAAATGCTTCTAGTTGAACCAGATAGATAGTAGATATTGAGGAGGAATGAGTGCATCTGGAGCTCTGAATTATAGAAAGGAGAGAAAAATTATCCTTTCACATTTTGTCTATTCCTGTATAGTGCATAGACCATAACAAAGACTACAAGAGCCGTCTTTTAGAGTTTTGCAAAATAAGAGTTTGTCTTCTGTTTGTCTGGCACAGGGTAGAGTTCTATGTAACATGCATGCTCCCAAAAGGAGTGATTCCACTTCTTCATGTCACAGACTTGATCTTTGCAATCCCAGTCTGAGTGATTTCAGTTAGCTGTTTTGGTAGAAAGCACATCTTGAAAGGTTTGGTTTTTGTCTCAGCCAGCTGAATCCTTCAACTGCTGTGCAGATATGACATGGGACAGATAAAATTTATTTTCTTTTTTGTTTCTCATCAGCAGTTACTTGTTAGAATCTGAGTTACCAGCAACTGAAGTCAGTCAGGGATTCAGAAATCATATACAAGGGTTCAGAAATTATCTGGAGGGATGAAAGGAGGGTACAAGGACAGACATAAGATTACATGCTTCCCTATGAAACTAGGCAAAAAAAAGTCTGGATCAGGCCCCCCAGAGCCCAGCTGGCTCTGTCACAGCAGAAATAGCAGTTGTTCAATGAGTCTCGCTGGTGCTAAATTACATCCCTCTTTGGTCTTATTTCCTGGATAATAGTTTATCTGAACTTGCTTTTCTCTTAAATATTTCTCTGTGTATGTCTTGTATGAGATGCACATTGTCCTACTTGATAGGACATAAATTTTTGTCCACTAAAAAGGCAAATAATCTTTAACATTCTGTCCCTAAATGTTTTTGTTGTTTTATTGCAGGGCACAGGTCCTCATGTGCATCGCCCAGTGGATGCTGAAGGCCTAATAGCTCATACCAGTACCTCACCTCAACAAATACCAGAACAGCCAAATTTTGCAGACTTCAGCCAGTTTGAGGCATTTGCTGTTTCAGGTGTAAACAAAGAGGAAGAAGATGAAATTGAAACACACTCAGAAGTCTTGCAGGTGAGTGGAAAGGAAGATCTCATCAATTTCGTTAATATCACCAACAGTTATGAGACTTTGTTAAAACCTATTTGTGCTGTTTTCTGTCAGTGGTGTGTTGTTTGTTGGGTTTTTTGTTCCGTTTTGGTTTTTTGTGATGTCTCAATCCATTGCTAGAAAGTAATTACAGTGCACACTGCAGCACTTAGTTATCGCTGAACACCTAGGCAGAAGGAATTGTTTTTGTCTCAGTTCTTGATTGTAATTGAAAAGATTTTTGTGCTTATTAGCATACGTGGGCACAAACATAATTGCACTGGTGCATTTGAGACTTAGCACAGGCAAAACCTTCCTTCTGCTCATTCTTGCCAGCCTCCCAAATGACTTGATGGTAATTTTTAAATCATGTCTTAATAAAGACATGCCTTAATAACAGAGGTGACTGTCAAGTATTGTAAACATCTACTAAAATTCCACTAATTTGCTTTTCTTCAAAGTCATTGGACAAACAGCTAGAGAGAATAGAGCTCTGGCATTCTTCTATCATTAAAGATGTTTACAAAACCTTGTTTCCTACTACAAACATAGGACTTAAAAGTTTGGAAGCCTTAGTATTAATGTCATAGCTAGCTGCTATTGCAGAAATTACTTCTTGCTCTCCTTTCATAATTTATAGCTTTTATCCAGATTGTAAGCTCTTTGGGACACTTCTGCATCCTCCCTTGCAGTAGTCCTTGTGATGCTTTAAAGTTCTCCCAGCTGTCAGCAGCATGTTCTTGCTTCCCATGTTCAGGAAGGTCAGCGACACAGACCTGTCTGAGCACTCTCCATGTATTGCAAAGCCAGCTACGGTAGCTTAAGGTGCCACTGAAAACTGCTTAGGTTAAGCTTGGTGACTGTTTTGCATCGAGGTGGATGGGGAACAGTCACATTGTGTTCCATTGGAGGGATTAACCTTTGGCAGTGGCAGATAGATAACGGTGGTACTGTAAAAGCAGAAACAGCTGTAGCAGACTGTGATCAGGCCACGGCCTCTTTTGTGCAATGCAGTGCCTCATGACTTGGGACTTGTGTTCCTAAATAGGAATTGAACTAAATTTTTAGGTGTTAATTGTATTCATGTATCAAAACACAGCATACTTTTTATTCCAATTGTTGCCAAATTAAATATTTGTTAAGAAGCAGATTTCTAAATACTGTTCATATTCCTTTAGGTTGAAAAGCCCTCTGAATCTGCAAGTTCTCTTAGAGTTGCCAAAGCAGATGGAAGAGTTGAAGACAAAGCACCTGCTAATGTCCCCACTAGTGCGGTATGCAAAGTACCCTTGGAAGAAGAGCACAGTTGTCTGATGTATATGACATTAAATGTGTGTTTTAATTTGCAACAACAGTTTTATGTGTCCAGTTGAACCCAGTTTTCTTAGGCCCAAAAGATGCTTGAAATAGGCATGTGTATGGTGAATTTTTGCTGCAGCAGATGATGATGATTAGATTTATTCTTGAGACAGCAGAAAATAAGGATACTTGTAACTTTTCAAATTTTTTAAGCAGATCAGAATGTTCAGTGCAGTGATTAACAGTAGCTTTTTGTTTGGTTACAGACATAATTACTGGGGGGGGAGTGTTCTCTGAGTTGCTGTGTGTTTACAGTACTCAGTTGTATGGAGATGTTTTTGCTTGCACAGTTATTTGTCAGTGTGTAGCAACTTTCTGGCCTTTCACCATGTGGTAGGATTTAGTACTTCAGTTTTTTTCCAGACTGTATGAGAATGCAGCTAAATGTCCATCAGCAAATACCTGATGGGTTGCAAATTCAGTTGCCTCAGTAACTGAATATGAAACACAAGTAGCAGGTTATAATCCAAATAAAGTGTAGATCCAGAGAATTAATAGGCCATGTTTTTCTCTTCAGGGTAAAGGCACTACCCCACTTGCTCCACCACCGAAGCCTCTTCGTAGAAGATTAAAATCAGAAGATGAGCTAAGACCTGAAGCTGAGGAACATACACAGAAAACAGGTGTCATAGCTGCTGTTCTTGCTTCACAGCCATCTATTCCTAGGTAACCCAAGAAGTATATAAATACATCTGTTACTGGAAAATTTACATTTAAACATCATATACACTTTCTGTTCCAGGAGTTGCAAAAAATTTCGGTGTGTTTAATTTAGATTAATCGAACAATTTTAAAAGCTTTTGGTTTTTGAAGGTCATCCCACAAAGCATCTACTACTGAGAGACTTTTAAGAGATTTTGAATTTTGGAGTGTGAATTCTTTTTAATTTCTGCAAGTATGTTGGAAATATGTGGTGGAAGTATTAAGATATGGTGTTTAATTTTAAATGGTTGTTATAAATAGTCCAAAAAGTGCTGTCTGTGTGTCCTAGCATGAAGGCAGTCTGTTGCAGTAGTCACTTTGAGGTAAATGAATGTGGTTCGCTGTGCTGGGCCTTCAGAAAGTTGATCATGACAAGTTTTTAAAATGTGCTGTGTGCTCTTTGATTGAAACCAGCTGTGTGTGCATATATGAAAAGTATATATCTGTGTTTCTGTGCAAACAAACATGGTTAATCAAGCCAGACAGAAGAAGGAAAATTTAACAGTGTAACAAGTAAAAAATATTTGAAAAGAGGACTACACTCACTTAAAGTAAGGGGGACTATAAGTGAGATGTTCAGTGGCAAAATGACTTAATACAGTACTTCTAATATATTCTCAGATCAGTGGGGAAAGACAAGAAGGCAATTCAGGCATCAATCAGACGTAACAAGGAAACCAACACTGTTTTGGCCAGATTGAACAGCGAACTACAACAGCAACTAAAGGTAATTCCTTAGTCTTTGTGTAAGAGAAAAGCCACAGAGAGCAAGATGTTAGTGATGCACAGTAACAGGCATCTCTGCAAACCAATGATAAATGTAGTAGAGAATATTGGTATGAAATATTTAGCTATCTTTGTAGATCATAGAATATACCTATTTATGACAAGCTTTGTGAAATTACAAATGACACTTTTGCTTCTACAATGCTCATTTTTCAATGTATTGATTTGTTTTTAGCTACACTAAAATTTTACTTCACATTATTAATACTAAGTTATCTGTTGTGGTCATCACATTCTTTAAAAGCAGTACCAAGAAGAGAGCTGAAGTGGTTTGTGTTCTTCTGAAGGAAAAAGCAAGCCTTCAAGTCCTAGTTAAATTGGAAATATTTTTAAACAAATACAATAATTTGGAATACAAAACTTGCAGTTTAATAATTAGTGCAACGGTAGTCATTTGTTTATCTAGGTAAGCTATCACTGTTTCGGGGCTATTTGTAGGCATCATCTTAATGTCTTTTGCCTGCCATCTTTCTTGCCTAAGATATCTAATTTTATTTATGTAAACATAAATTAATAAGAATCTGTCTGGAATGGACATTAGACCATTTTAAGAACCTAAGCCTGAATTTCACTTGTTACTGTTTATTAGAATCAAGGTGCATAAAATTCACATAAGAGGAAAAACTGGGGGAAAAAACCTGTGAGTTTCTAATACTTTTAATTCAGGTGAGAGCTTACCCCCTTAACATTTTAGACTTCATTTGAAAATATTATAGTTGGGTTTGGGTGATTTGAAAAAAAGGAAAAAGTACTAAATGGCATCACCTTGGAGCAAAGTATTGATTTTCAGTGATAATTAATTACTAGCAAGCCAGTCTTCTATTCAGATTATGAGAGGAGTTATCAAGATTCTACAAAATAAGTTAGTTCTCAAACTGAAGCAGATTTTGATTGCATGAGGAAATTTTTAATTCTCATTTTCTGTGGGCAGTCAGTATAAAATTTTTCTTTTGTAGGATGTTCTTGAAGAGAGAATCTCCCTGGAAGTCCAACTGGAACAACTTCGACCCTTCTCGCACCTCTAAGCCTACTGCCGTTAACTGTGAATTTACTAATTTTGAAAGGGGTATTGGTTTCAAGGCCTATTTAAGTATCCATGCATCTAGCTCAGTGCACTCTATTCTGCATTAAATGTTGTGGTTCTGTTTTGTCAATTTGTCCACTTTTGTATTTTAATTATTTTAATTCCAGTACAGAGAGAGAAAAAAAAATGTAAACAACAAACTTTTTCCTTGAATGTGACACTGCCTCTCACAGCTTTTTCTGTGGGCATCTGTGATCTTTGTTGGACTTGAGTTTGCAGAGTTTGTCGCCAAAATTTCCAACTGGAATTTTTTCGTGGTTTTTTTTTTTTCCTGTTGAAACATCTTTGCAGAAGAGGGTTGCTAATCAGTTGATTTTAACCTCTAAGCACATAAACTCTTCATTCACTATGGCATTTATTTTATTGTGCCAGAAAAGAGACAAACTACTAACTGTCATGAGCCAGTGTTACTTCCCAAGTTGCCTTTCACAATTGGAAAGTTGTTCATGATTCTAGAAAGCCTGCTTCTTTGCAATTCACCAGCTTACTCAGGTTGGGAGAGTTCTTGCAGGCTGTTTGCCATATCAGCTGGATTGGATTTTGTGGTTTTTGTTGCATACATTATAGAGTATGTAACCACAGATTGCCAGGTGTTCACGTTTCACCCATTCATGATCCTGATTCAGCCGCATGCATAGAAACATTTATGGCACAATTGGTAGTCTGTCAAACAGGTCTTTTTTAGTTCTCCCTTTTGTGAAAAGAGTTGGGTGTAGATCCCAAACATTAATTGCACATTATCTAAGCACCACCTGTAATTGCATGTCTCACACGTTACCTTTTAATAGCAGATCACATCCACCAGTCTTCACTATAACAAATTGTATTGTCAAGTAATGTGTCAATACCTCTATAAACTTCTAATTCCCAGCGAAAAAGAAAACAAAAAACAACAAAAAATGAACAGTTTTGCTTCTTAGGAATTCTGGGGTACCTTCTGTCATCTTGTTTCCAGGCCTTACTTCTCTGGCATATAGACAGGCTTCACTATTAACAGAGTTCCTTGAGTGTATCCTGCTATTCAGGTTGATGTACTGTATTAGGATTTGTTGTATATTGTACGATACACACATTTTGATCTCATATGTAAATTTGCATTAATTGCTGACTAACAGCAGATATTCTATTTAATGGCTTCTTCTGGCTGTGGGATCATAGATGTTTAACTGCATGGATGTATCTCTGCAGAATCAGAACTAGCAATTGTGTGATTTTTACACCAATAAAACAGCACAATATTTTAATTTTGTTGATTCATCTTTATCTGGGAATTGAAACTCATTCAAATAAGGGGGAGGGGTTTATTACAGGTTTGCAGGGAATTTTTTGTAATTTTGTGGCATGTACAAAAGTGATTGATTGTAATCTTTTGGCCATTTTCTTCCCTCATTTTTAGCTGTTGATCAGAAGTGATTCTCTTGGTAATCTGTGGCTATACTCCTTTTGTATCCTCCTATAAGTAAATTTAATACAAATGTAATTTCTAAAAAGTAAATGTTAGTATTGACTTGGGTCAAATATATTCATAGTTGTTTAGTCTTAATAGCTGGTTTGATTTTCTTGAGAATTCCTTTAAATCATCCTCTGTAAGCAGTTCTTAACATCGCTGTCTCACTTCTGTGCATAAATGAAATTCCCTTAACATCTGCTTCCCTTCCAAAATGATAGGTCAAGTCAGATTTACCACTGGTTATGCTGTTACAGTGAAAAACACGTATCTTTCTTTTTGGTTATCATAAACAGACTGGATAATTTTTACTACTACAACTATTCCACCATTTTTTCAGATGTCATGGAAGTGGTGCAGATGGTTTATATATAAAATCCAAAGCAAAATTCTCTGGTATGAAAGAATGTCATAGTTGCATGGAAGATGGTAGTTTCTATTTGCATGTAAAGGGATTAAGAAATGATAGCTAGATGGGCACAAAGATGACATATAAATTATATATAAAGTGCAGGCTTGGAATTCAGAAAACTATATATAAATAGGTAAATATGAAGAAAAACCCAGCAAAACAAATTAACCCCCCCCCCAAAGTAAACTAAAAAACTTAAAAGTTGATGGACCGATCGCTTCTATTACAACTGACAAGTAGCAGGAACGGAGTGGGAAAGTTTTTCCCTTTTTTAAAAAGTGGGAAAAGTGAGTCACTGCAGTTAAAGAATGTTGATCTTTTGAACCAACTGTATCTTGTCCATAGTTTATTTTAAAGTTTAAAATACATTTTTAAAATAGCACTATTTTCATATTAATATTTAATTATTAAGCCTATGTTTATAGCAACAGGATTCTTAAATCAGAATTTAACAATTTAAGCTTAAATGTAAAAAGCCTTTTACATTCAAATGTTACATGTACATATGAATTTCTCTAACATCCATATCTTTGTAGTAGAATGACAAGTTAGTGTCTCAAGTGAAGAACTTCAGCAATCTGAACGTTTTTGTGTCTTAGCAACCAAGTCTATTTTTAAGATTTTTTTGTGGATTACTTTTAATGCATCATTCTGTACATTTCATGATCAGAAGACCTTCTAACTGAAAAGCTACTTAATGTCTTAAGAACATCACTGCCAATGATGTTCAGAAGTTACCTCACTTAGTAATGTAACCCAACTTTAATCCCTTATACAATTATCTCCCTGTCTTCTCCATTTGTTTGATCTTGATCCAGCTACTTGATGTGTTCTTTTTTATGAACTTAGATTGTAAGCTCTTTGGGGCAAGGAATTATCTACAGTACAAAAGAGGTGCTCTCTCTATTGCAAGTATAAATGTAGACTACTAAATAGTATGGAGTGTGATTCATGTACCCAGCTGGGATGGATGGACAGCAGCATGCCTTTCTGAAACACCTGGAAAATGTTTTTCTCTGGACTTTCTCATTGATGGAGTGTGTCTTCTCGTTTGGTTTGCATTTCTTTTGTATCTCCTAATAATGTGCCTCTTTCTTCATTCCACCTGCTTTGGAGTTGCTTTTTTCTCCATTCATTGCCTATTTTTGGACTGCAGAGAAGATTTCCAAAATGCAAAGGTAAAAAGCTGAAAAGCCGCTTTGTTTGGAGCGGTATTCTAAGTCTATCCAATGTAAGTGAGTATTTTCAGTTTTTTTGTACTTCACATGCACCTCATTTTCCTTGCAATTGTGATGAACTAGATGATCTCGTATTACTGAAAATGTCTTATGTGGGACAAACAAAGTTGAGGTTATAAAAACTTAAAACTGAAGAAAATAAATTTGCAGCATTGTTTCTTGTGTGACATGTCTCTGTCCCTTATGGATGGGGTGTGCTGTGTTTCCACTCTACATTTAGGGCAGAGTTGAGAATTACTCTTCTGGTTTCAGCTGTGCAGTTTGTCTCTAAATGTCACTTTTTGGGTGGCCTAGGCTTAATCACCTTTTCCTAAAATGATAAAAAATGGTAAATCACTGTCTCCTGACTCCTAGCTCATTCTAATCTTAGTTTCTAGTTTCATGAAATTGTAATGTGTTGCAAAAGCACATTACTTCCAAAGTGAGTAATAACAATGTAGTTCTTACTCTGTGTGGAAGATGAAAAAATAACTTGAGTATTTTAAATATATTTCCATGCTTACGCAGCTTGTCTTGTATATTGATGCACCAATCATTTATCATACAGCTCTCTAGAGGAAAACACATGAAAACCAAGGACTTTATTATCTAATAACAAACAAAAAAATTTAAATGCTGTGTTCTCTTAATAGTCTTAAGGAACTAGGGATTGTATAGGAAAGATGTTAATAATGTCTATATACCAATAACCAAATTAGACAATAGAGGGTTGTCCTGATAATTAGTACACAAGCAAAATATAAACTTTGCAGGAGTCTTTGAATTAATTGCTTGTGTTTGGGGGCATGGGGGAAGTTTAATACTGTGTTTAATTCCTTTCAGTAATACTTCTTTAATTTGGCAAAATGGACTTTAAAGGTGCAATTTCTGCTTTAAAGGTAGATTGTATGTTATTTTGTATCTAAAGCATATACTGATTGTACACTAGTTGTACCTGGTTGTACACTGTTAGTGTGTTTCAAAGTGATTTCACAGTACTTTTTTCCAGTCACTCCCCCCAAGACACTGGTATATAGGTATTCAGTGTCTTGCATTTAAATTATTGTCCAAAACAGCCTTTGTTTAGTTATAATACTAAAAATTTTGGAATTGTGACCCTATGAAATACAAAGTTTGTCATCTCACAGCTTAAATCCAAAGCTTTAAGAAGACTCTTGAGTACTATTTATCACACTTCACCAGCACAGTGGGCTACAGAAATCTAGATGAATTCCATTTCATCTCTGGTAGAATATATTCTTGACACCTCTACTCTTAGAGATGTTAATGCATGTGAAGCAGCTGAAATTACTCTGTTCTTTTGACTGGTCTTGTTTATGAGAGGCCTACAAAATTAACAAAACATAAATAGTAAAAGCAATTTAAGCTGACTTCAGTGGTAAGTTGATGGAAACCCAAATTTTGGCAATAACTGCTATGGAACTGTATGTGACTGTATTGTTTCCCAGTGTGGAGGAGCTCAGGGAGGTCGCAGCTACATCGTGCTCTGCAGTGCACGTACACTCTGGTGTATCCCTTAGAGCTGCAGTGGTGCCCTGTGCTTTCTGTCACTTAACCTCAGAGGTCTGACTGCTTGTCTTCCTTTGGCTCAAGTACAGCTGCATTTAAACTGAAGAGGGGATGGTCCATGGGGTGGAACAAGTTCATTGTAAGAAACTGCACCCTGTCTTCTACAAGGAGTCTGTGGCTTTTCGTATCCAATCAGAAGACAAATAAGGAACACTAGCATTTGAAAGACCAGTTGCATATTGAGAAAATAAATTGATTTTATGTTGAAAATCAGTTATTTTCCTGACAGCTGGGGGAGTAGGAACTGGAATAAGCATTACAGCAGCTGCTGTGATCACTCACCTAAGGGCTTCTGGAGGCCTAGCATACCTGACTGGCTGTGTCAGAGTTAGCAAGAAAGTTACATATAGTAAGGAGCTTCAGCAATATATGATTTCTCTGCAGAAGTGAAATACTTTGGGAATCTCTATAGTAACTTAGGTGTGTGTTTCATTAAAGTGCTGTGAAATTCAGCACTCTACTGTGTGCTTTTGTGCCTTATTTTGCATAGCTTGAGCTGGTAGAAAGCTTAAGTATGGAAATACAGAGTGTATATCAAGAAAAAGATGAAAGGAGTTTTGTAGGAAGATGTAAGTCATTGTATTCCATCAGAAAATGCAGAAGTGCCATACCTCGAGCATGTCACTTTTCTGTTATGTATCTTGCCTTTGGAAGAAGAATGCTTCTGTTTATAACAAGCCTTTCTTCTAGAGCTTCAATCCATTGTCTTTCACTGCCCTCATGAAGGAACTTGGTTACCTGTCTCATCAGAAGGAACCAAGGATAATAGAAGAATCAAGAGGTCCTTTTGCTGTAGAAACCTAAAAGAAACATATCCCCTGGTTTACTCTGCACTTTGTCTTTTGGGACAAAGTAGTATTAAAGCAAGAATGGTCCTGTGGAAAAGCAGTATTAGTTCACGTCATTTTTTTCAAAATTAAGAGGCTGGTAATTTTGATGGATTCTGTGGTTTTTACCACATTGCTTCCATAGTGGACTTGTTAACCAAAAAACATGCTAAAATTGATAATGTCTCAGAACTTTTCATGTTAAAAGTACCAATTTTGTCAGTGTTTTTTATCCTTTTTTCCTGTAGCTTTTTAGAACATTGATTTCCTTTTAGGTTTTAAAACTTCATTTTTGCAAATACCTCTTCATATAGAACAGTGGAAATTTTTTGTTAGTTGTGGAAAAGAATTTTACATACTGATGTAAGGGAGGTTGCATTTCAACCGTCACAGCTCAAGACTGTCCTGATCTGAATTAATCCAAAATGAGTACTGTCTAAAATCAAAAGCAGACGTAATTTGGATTGTGAGGTAGGATTTTGGGTTTAAAATTTTCATGAAGATGGCATGGATTTTTATTCCAACATACACCTATTTTCTTTCACATATGCATTGCAATTTTGAGAGTTCTGTATAAATACTTCTTGTACTGGTACTTGCTTAACTGTTAGACCGTATCTGTTCTAGTATTTTGGCTTGATGCTGCAATATTGCACTGATCAGAGTGATGAGATAGTTTGCAAACGACTTATTCATTCACTCTGTTCCCAGCCTTTCAGTTTGTGGGGAATTGTTTGTTCTTGGTTATTTCATGTTCTGGTTCTTGTTGGTTTAATATGATCAAAGAGCTGTAAGTTGGAGGGCTGATATTAATCTTAGTATTTTTAAATAGTGGGAGAATTACGGTCTATTACAATGACTAATTTTTAAGATTCAAAATTTGTATCTAACATCAACTACTAAGAACATACGGGGTTTTTTTTTTAACTTAGGATAGAGAAATGTACGGCTCTTGTGGATGTGTGCCACAAGTTTCTTTGTAAAGCTTTATTTCAGCAAAGGTCAGTGCTGATACAGAAATCTTCCAAGTCTGGTCTCACTGCAGACTCAATCTTTCCCAAGGGAATACTCCCTAATTTCTTTGATGTTTCCTTGATGTTTTCCTGTTGGCTTCTGCTACCAGAGGAGTCCCTGAGTCATCTCCCTAAGACTGCAGGGTGCTCCAGTGTGGCCAGCACAGCTGAGAGCAGCAGAGGACCTTTGCCAGCACCTTGTCCCTCTGACCTTTGCATTTCATCCCAGTTTGCCAGGGACAAGCCTGGTACTGTCCCCTTCCGCTATCACATCTAGTGTAAAGCTCTGCCAGTGAGCCCTGCTCCTTCCTGAGCAAAGACTCTCCTCCCTTGCTGAGAAGGATGAATCCCATCTGATGCCAGCATGCCTGGTGCTGCATAGGCCACTGCATTGTCAAAACCCCCAAAATGCTGGCTGTGACACTAGCCATGAAGCTGTGTATTAATAGATTCAGCCCATCTGTTTCTTCTGATGTTGGTGCCTTCAACTGGAAGTGCAGAGGAGAATGTAACATGTTCTCCAGATTCCTCACAGTGACGCAGCAAAGAGCAACTTCTTTCAAACATCAAACCCATTTATCAGTGTCAGTTTTAAAACCACAACACTGGCCTAAACTCACACTGATAAATATATTAAACATTTAATGTTAATACACTTCAATCACCATAAACAGCTCCTCAGGAAACAACATAACAGAAAAGGAGTCATTTTTCTCCAGCCACTTACATACTTTTCTATTTACAAAAGACTTTCCACAAATATGTTATAGTAGATTTTTTTCTTTTCCTGCAGGAGCCCAGAAATGTGATTAGTTCATTACCACATAACAGAGTTCAGTCTCTAAAAAAAGTCTTGCTACACAATGTTCTTGTATGGATCCAGAAGTTAATAAGCACCCACCATTAATGGACTGTGTCAAAGACACAGAGTTGTATCCAGGAGGAGGTAAGGCAAAAAGAATTTCTTAATTTCTCAATTATTTGCAATTAATGCATCTTTGTGACGTATAATTGTTCGTGGGTTTAAAGAGATTGTAGAAAAAGGGGCTAATTCTTACATAATTCTAAACAGCTGCTTGAGAAAGGTGTTTATGTCTCTGTCTCAAATTATATGCTCTGTCCTTGCATAAATTGCTACGGAAACAAGAGATCCAAGACATCCAATGCATTTGTAAGTAATTTGAAACAGTAAGCCTAAGCAGTTTGATGGCAGAGGCCAAAAATGGAAAAGAGCTGCCTCTATTGTAGAATATTTAAACTGAGGTTAAAAGTGTGGTTTTGGATGAGTGTGCACTACAATGCTGCAAATACACTGCACCTGCTGGCAGTAAGCTGCTAGTGAGCAGAGAGCTCTGATCCTGCATCCAGGTGAGCTACAAGAGTATAATTTTGTTTGTAAAACTGCAACTCTAGTAGTGACTTTTTGCCACACCTTGAATGAGGCACCAGGGTAAAAGATGCTACTTTTATGCTTCTTGTTCATAAGTCTGCCCAGAAACATGACCATAGTGCTGATATGAGAAGGTGCCGTGCAGAAATCATAATTGCCCACTTACTGGTCAAGGAGGTGAGGGGGAAACAAACATCAGCCTTGGCTTCACTTTGTGAGAAGCTGGTATTCTAGTTCTCTTAAGCTGACGCTGGATTTCACAACATCACAGGTACAGACCCAGCTGCAGGCAGGGACTCCTGGGTACATTTACCAGCATTCAAACTGCTCGAGAATCTCAGCAATGAAGGAGATAAATGGTGTGAAGAACAAGAACAACCACTGGGATCGCCCCTGGTTTCTAAATCATGGAGATTTGCGTGACAGGTGAGGCAGGGAATTGGAGGTTGAATCTGTAGCCAGAGCACTCCATGGTGGTTAAATGATCCTTCTGTCCCCAGCGTGCTGCAGGCTTGGTGCTGCACAATCCAAAACAACATCTTGTGGCTGAAGAAGCCTCTTCTCCAAACAAAGCCAAACAAAGCCAAACAAAAGGAATCTTCTGTTCCCTGGCCATACACCCACTCTGGACTGATAAAAGCATTGTGTTCAGGTAGAAGGGTAAAGATTCCTTCCTTGTTCAGTAAGTGTAAATGGTATAGAATCTGAATGTATTACCTAAAAACTGAATATAAAATAAATCTAGACTCAAACACATGTTTTGATGGACCAAGAAAAAAATTTTGGACCTAAAACCAGCCTGATTTTACACAATACAGATTTTTTTTTCTGACTGTGCACAGAAAGGTGATACCAATTAATAGCAGCCTATTTACAACATCAGAGTAACTACAAAATTTAATATCTTGGATTTATTGAGGAGTAACTATTTACCCAATTTTGTAATTTCACAATATTTAATTTATGTGGACTGCTAGCATGCATGCTAGTTTTAATTTTAATACTGGAAAACTGTAATGGAAAAAAGTAAACTGTGCAAACATTCAGACAATGTAGAACTCATCTTCCTAACACAGCCAAGCCAATAGCAGCTTCTGTAAATGAAACAACATATATTTAAAACTTTTCACTTTATTAGCAATAAATATTGAGGCATCACCAATCAACAAAACACTAAAGATACAGTGTGCAGATTGTCTATGTATAATGATCAGAAAGGCAACTTTATCACTACCTTCATAAAAACTGGAGAAATGCCAATGAACTTATATACATGTACCATTTGCAACCGTATGAACACTAAACAGAAGAAATGTACTTCCAAGTTTCTCCAATTTTTCTGTTAAGTAAGGCAATAATAAAAAGCACAGCATCACAATTAACTACAACTCTATAAATACTGAGCCCTGACATTATGCAGTGCTCAGAGGAATGTGCAAAATAAACACCTGGATTTGCACTTTGATTCTTTGTTGTGTAAAATTAAACAACCAACATAAAGTCACAACTCTTCTTGATTCCATTGTCAGGAAAAACAAAAGCAAAACTGGGAGAATCCAAAGTGACAAAGATGTTCTCTCTTAGCCTGTGGTACCATTTGGAATATCCTGAGCATCTGCTAAATGTAGTTTTTGGCTGAAGCAAATCATTAAGGAATAACACTTCCACATACAGATAAGGCCTAAACAAGACAGCAGTGTTACATGAAGCTCTGCTTACTCTGGGCTGTACACCAGTCCAGACAAACTCTGTTCTGGTAACACCCTGCTGCAGATGGGCTTTGCCACTGACAACACACTGTGGTACACAAGTGGTACGTGGTAGCTAAATAAATCACCAGAGGAAAAAGCAACCTGTAATTAGATGTGTTAAGATCCAGTCGCTTATGTATTGGAAGAACCTAAAAATCTATGCTGTATTATAGCACTAATTTAAAAGAAGAGGCATTATTGAAGCAGTTTGACTCTTGTAAAGACATCAGTTACTGGGGAAATACACTGCAATTTGATTACAGTTAGTAATTATAATGCAAAATAAACATTTTAGGAAAAGGATACATAGATGAATTCAGTTCTTCTAGCTGCAATATAAATGTAGAAATTGTGAGTAATGGCACTTCTGTTAGTCAAAGAAATGCAACAATTATGCCAGTATGCTGAAATAAATCCATTACAACAATGAAGGAAATAACTAATAGTTTGGGTTGAAATGTATGATTTATTACAAAAACCAAATCAAACCTGCTCTGAATTCTATACAATGAGCTAAGTTCCAAATGAGCTACTCTCAAGAAATTTAAAGAAATTTTAACAGTTTTGATATTTATGGACATACACTAGCCAAAGTGTAGAATATACAGATCTATATTCCTTGTTATGTGTCATCTTCCCCAGATGTAGGAGGATGGAACACAGGGAAAATGGCTGTAGTTCCCTAGTACATGGGCTGTCCCTAAGCAGGCTGACATGCTCAGGCAGCTTTCAGCTAGCCTACTCTGCTCCCCAAAGCAACCAGCAGCTGTAACAAATGAAAACAAGTCCTGTGTTTTCTCAAAACCAAAAGGAGGGCAGGGCTCACATCTTGGTTCATTGAAGAGCTACGTTCTCCTCAACTCTAAATCACTGTGCACCCAGGAGTGATTTTTTCCAGAACTGAGCTGTGGGCTAAGTTCCATGTTTTCTGCCTTCCCAGTACTTACATCTGACAGCAGTCTATCCAGGTTGGAATCACTGGCCAGTTTCCTTTTATCTTCAGGGAGTTCTTCCATCTCCCCATACAGCTCCAGGTTAAGGCGAGCAAGTTTCTCCTGCATACTCCGCACATGCTCCATCTGCTCAATGGAACATTCATTTCCTAAAAGGACAGGCAAAAACGTTAGATAAAGAAACCCAAGTGTACAAATGAAGGTGAGAAGAATTTACTTTCTTGATTTCTCACTGTTTCACTACTGAAGTTTCTATCACCCCATTTGATGTTGTGTTGTGCTGAATTTACAATGGCTACCAAACATTCTAAGAGCTTTTTAGAATGCACATGGTTTTGCTATACTCCTGAATTTTTCTTTAAAGCCCTGTATTTTAATTTTAAATAAGATCAAAGTAAGCCTTTTTTCTAATCTTGACTGAGGGTTGCTTTCTGGGAACAGATGGTTTATATAATACAGACTTCTCAGGTTCTTTTGTAAAATCAGTGTGAAATTGACATGCTGACCTAACACTAAACTTGCAAAAGCACATATGCATCTTTCTACTTCGTATAGGGGGGAAAAAGGAAGCAAAAATGGGTAATGATTTTTCTAAAACCTCCATCAACTCTGAGGCTGTAAAAATAGTAAGAAGCTAAGACAGAGGAGTAACCTGGATAAAATGCAGCTTGCGTTGAATTTCATAGAAGTTGTTACCAATAGTCTAAAATGTTCATACGCAGCAAAACTGGGTGCTAAATACAGTTATTTCTTCCTACATTATCATAAAGAAATGGCTTTAAACTTAGTATCTTAAATTCATAAGGAAAGGTGCTTCCATGCTGGAAGGAATAATGAAATGCCATATGAATAATCTCACAACACAGGCAACCTTACAATGGGACTATAATTTAAAAATGCAGTAAGATGTATTAATTATGTTAATTTCATGTGGCAGACTCCAACTGAGAACTGGCAGTCTGTCCATGCAGCACACTTGTTTGCAAATGTTACCATTGTACAGCTATAAAAACCAACACTTGTACACACACAATTCATGCACTTACCAAATGCCTGAAGTTTGCCAGAGTGGAAATCATTCAAGAGACTCAGAAGTCCCCTTTCCATCTCCTGGACATCTGATACATCTGTGAGAAAAGAATGCTGGATTGGTGCTGCCTGTGCCCCTTTTGCTTCACCTCCTGGAGGTTTGGCTTTCTCTTTGATTACACTAAAAAAAAAAAAAAAAAAAAAAATTAAACAAAACAACTATTACTTTCGGCTTTCAATTTCACTGTCAATTTGAAATGTAAGGAAGTGTACATCTGGGCTTTGAAATTAAATGGGAAATATATAGTGCATCTTCCAATCACTGCTTTTAAGATAAAAACTGGACCAGCAGCTTGTCTTAAAAATAAAGAACATTTCTACCTCAACATTTTCACACTGCAAAATGAAGGGTTCCAACAATCTGCTTTCCTGCTACTAGCAGGAAACATCATTGGACAATGTATCTGTGGTGGCCATTTTAGTAATCTACAGTGGGCCAACATTAGCCAGCAGAGACATGTAGGGCATTAGCACAGAAAAGACCTCTAAGATCACTGAGTCCAACGATTAACCCAGCAGAGCCATGTTCACCACTAACCCATGTACCCAAGTGTCACACCCAGATTTTTTTGAATATTTCCAGGGATGGTGATTCCACTACTCCCCCAGGCAGCCATTACCTACATAAAATCACCCCAAAAGCATCTACAAACTCTCTGCAAGCCAGAGAGAAACACCCTGACAAATCATACTCTCCTCTTGTCACAAACAGCTATAGACTGCAACCCATGTGGAGAACAACTGGTTATAACCTATACTGGAAGGTGACCTTGCCACCACATAAATATTCCTAGAGCTCTTTCTTTCAACCCACAAATAACATCCCAATTTCGTACATCTCACCATCAAAACCACTCTCCCACTACTCTAATGTACCAAATGAAACTAGTCCATGCCCAAACACTGGAAAAAATAATAATTCTTCCAGCCCAACAGCTTCTGTAGTCTATAAACATCATATAGACTATATGCTGAAACAACCAGCAGTCCAACAATCACCATATCCAGTTCAACTCAGAGCAGCAGCACATCTCAATTTAGGTTCTGCTTCAATTTCAGACTTAATGGTTTGTACAACAGGCAGGTCATCCATTTTTTCCACCTGATTCTGATGTTTAATAAAATATACTACTGGTCTTGGAAAACTTACTTCATTGGATTCTTGCAGATGAAATAAAAATTAATTAAATACTCGTACTCCATTACCACAACAGCAGCTCATCCTCACACTGTTATGTCAATTACCTCTTCTGCTTGGAAAGTTCAAACAAGTGTCTGTATTAGCACTGCTTGGTAAGCCTAACAATTGTGCAAGAATGTCCAGAACTTAAAGAAGAAAGGACATTTTCTTCTCTAGACCATCTTGTGGACTGCAAGAAATTAATTTCTAGTAAACCCCAGGAAAATGCTGAGACTTGAGTAGACTGTTCAGTCAACTGCAGAAGCCACCAATTTATAGCATATTAGTATTTACTAATATTTCCCTCAAAGTATTAACACAATTTTCCTGAAAAATAATGTGTAGACTTGACATTGCAGAAATCCAGTATTCATCAGGCCAATACTGGATCCTTCAGACTCTTTGTGCTGCTGCTGACAGTTCTGTATTTAATCTTCAGCTACAACTCAGAGGTCAGTAAATTCTGCTGCTTCCCTCCAGCTTAAATTTCACTTTAGAATTCCTCTTCATTTAATTATCTACGGTGTCTGCCACAGCCAATAAACACATTTTCTAACATGCAGGAAAATTAATGTTAACTTATTGTTAATTAATGAAAATTAACACATACCATCAACAAAAAGCAAAGTATTCTGACGTGGTACTTTCTAAGGAAGTGAATGTCTTTCTTTATGCAAGACACTGCCCCAGCTGAGAAGTCCCCAATCACAAAACACCTGGAAATTCCAATTCTAGCTCATCCTGTTCAATATATGTCGTTCATTTCCTGCCATACTTGTCAGTTCCAACCTTGCAATCATGTAATATTTTATTTGTTGCTCACAAATAAAATACATCTGAGGCTCTACTATCTCCCATATGCTGCCCAAATCTGAACACCCAACTCATGTCTTTCAGTCATATCAGGCTATATACCCTGCTTCAGCTAAATTGCTGTCAGTATGAGTCTACAACATTTTGTAACATTTCATAAAGCTTACACAAAGACTGTAAAACACCCTCCATTTCTGTAAAATAACCATTTCATTAAACACAAATCATTTTGCTAAAAAAGACACATCATCAAAACTTTTCACAAGTCTGAACCTCTTCTGTCACAGCCAGTCTAAACAACCTTTAGACCATCTTAGCATTGCAAAGTTTCTGGCTCTCACTTCCTCTAAGTCTGCAAATGGCCTGAGCTTACCGTTTTAACTTTGGTTTTTGTACGGCAGGCTGTGGGGCAGGGTTGGAAAAGGCTGTACTTTTACTGACTGGCACCGAGCTTTTCTTGGAGTTAGCAACCTGAGCAGAGTGACTGGTAGATGATTTGGGGCTCCTCCTCTTGATCTTCCTTTCTTCCATTTCTTCCAATTTATTGCATCTAGACTAATGTCTTGTCCTTCACAGGGAAGAAAGGAAGTAAGAAATATCCATTAAAACTGGTATTCACAACAAAAGCAAGTGGAAAGACAGCTCGTGGAAATGAAACTTGTAGCTCCTTCAGAGATGAGCAGTCACTCATTTCTGAGAACAAGAGAATCCCATTTTTAGGAGAAGATGCCTGGCCTGCTTGATCAGCAGAACGGGCAGGAACTGAAATCTCCATCAGCCAACAGGTACCTCCAAATGATCTGAAGCTCTGTGTCCCGTGCCTTACGGCTACAAAACACCGTGAGCGCTCAGGCCCACGGCAGGGAAGACACCGGCAAGTGCTGGGGCTGCGACTCATCCGTGCCAAAGCGCCTCCTCCGCAGGGAGCGGTGGTGCTGCGGGAAAACTCAGCCGATGCCGAGCTGTTGTTGCTGTTACGTGTTATTACTACTACAGCGGGTGTTACACACTTGTTGTTACTGCCGTGACACGCACGCTGTTTCGCTTACAGCTGCTGTTGCTCGGACTCGGGCTACCCACGGGCCCTGCCCAGCGCCGCGCACACAACCCACTACGTGCGCTTACCGGGCGCTCCCTCTGACACCTCCTCGCCAAGGAAACGCCTCTGACACCCGTTACACCCCGGAGACGGCCGAGGGCGCCGCGGGCACCGCGACGTGACCTCCGGGCGCCAACGCACACCCGCCACCACCTCCCGCGATGAGGAGACCCCTGCCCGCAGCACGGGCAACCCCCGCCGTGTGCCGCCGGTTTGTTACCGCGCAGTGTCGGGACGCCGGCTGCGGCCCGGGAGCAGGAGGAAGAGGACGGGGCCTCCCTGCTCACCCTCAGCCCCGAACCCGCGCCCCGCAAGCGGCCGCAGGCCCCGCCCCCTACCTGAGGGAGGCCCCGCCTCCGGAGCGGCGCGCGGACCCCCTCGGAAGCGGCCCGCTCGGCCCGGCGCGCAGGTCACGTGACGGCGGGACGGCCCGGCTGCGCCGCGAAGTGCATTGTGGGAGCCCCGCCCCAAGGCACCGCCTCCCCCGGACTACAGCTCCCAGAAGCCCTCGTGGCGGGTGGGCTGTGGGCTGGCGTTTCGTGGCCGTCACGGTCAAGGGTTTCTTCCAAAATGTCTGCTCTAAGTCCACAGATGTTAAAACGCACGGGGAAAACCCTGCACTGCGCCCTGTGGTCCTTTTCCCAGATGACGCCGTGTGTTAGCGCTCTGCCTTCTTCCCTGCTCACTCCAGCTCCTGCCTGTAATTGCACTCCAGCCACAACCCGCTCGATACTGAACAGGCCTCAGCTGCTTCTGATTTTTTAGGACTGCCCTAAACACCGGGCGCCTCAAATGAGCGTTTTACACTGTATGGAAAATCACAGACTCGTTAGGGGTGGAAGGGACCGCTGGAGATCATCTCGTACACGCCCCTGCCGAGGAAGGGTCACCCAGAGCAGGTGACACAGGAACGCGTCCAGGTGGGGTTTGAATGTCCCCAGAGAGACATTTAATGTCTCCACGACCTCCCTGTGCTTCCAGTGCTTCCAGTGCTCTGCTGCCCTCAGTGTGAGGAGGCTCTACCTCATGTCGAGGTGAAACATCTTGTTTGACTTTGTGGAGCCCTTATCAGGGACCTGACTCGTTTGTAGCCTTTGTTACCTGTGTATATTGGCATAAGTTTAAAGCCAGTTGAACTGTGCTTATACATGCGGCAACTGAGCGCGCCGGAAAAGTATCCTCAGATGTTGCAAGGCATCGCTATCTCCAGATAGGAATTCTCTCCAAGAGGACATGCTGGAAGAACTCAGTATGTTCACATGGAGCTATATGGGCTAGGAATGCCACTGGTGCGACATCAAGATCCAGACGACAAGAGAACATAGTATTAAGCTGAGCCAGGGCAGGCTTAGGTTGAACATTAGGAGGAATTTCTTTTACACACAGGGTGATTAGACATTGGAATGGACTGCCCTGAAAGGCGATGGAGTCACCGTCCCTGCAGGTTGTTAAGGTGAGACTGGACATGGCACTGAGTGCCAAGGTCTCGTTGGCAAGGTGGTGCTCAGTCCCAGGCTGAACTCGATTATCTCAGAGGTCTTTTCCAGCCGAATAGTTTCTGTGATTCCGTAGCCCTGGAGGGTGAAGGCTGGGAGGAGAGCAGAGCGGGCGGCAGAGGGGGACTCGGGGCCGTGTCGGTGTCACCCGCAGCGACACGGGCGGGACAGGCCCCCGGCAGTGCCGGTCCTCGCCCGCAGGGGGCAGCCCCTCCCCGCGCTCCGGGGCTCCCGACGGCCACTCCTGTCCCGGCTCCCCAGCTCTCCCTGGGAGGCACCGTGGGGGAGGAACGGCTCTCGGGGACAAGGAGGACCCGTCCTCAACCCCGCGACAGATGTGCGCGGAACGGGTATCGATCCCAGTTAAAGGAGGAACCCCGCTGCCACGCTGAGTTGGATGCAGCTGTGTCATTTCCGACCTGGATTTCAGTCCTGAGTTGTTGGCTTGCAGCAACTTAATTTTCAAGGTACGTAGTATAATTAGCAGGGTGTGCCTACCTCGCCTGAGTAATTACCGAGTTAAGCCCCACAAGTCTATTTCCTGGTGCCGTCGCTGTTGCATTTCTGGTCATCACTTCTCACCTCAGTGATCCCTGTCAGTGATGGCTTTGTGGACTTGAATGGTCAACACATCTTTCCTGCCAGTGGCTGGTAGCCTGAGCTGTCTTCCCCGCATCTGACAGTAGTTTATTGCCTAGAGAAATGAACTTATCAACTATCTCTACAACTTATCAGTTTGCATTTCTTCCACCTCCAACAAGATCTTATGCTTTACTTGAGAAGTGTATTGTTCATTACCTGTATGTTTTCTGATGAAGACTCTCAGATATTCACACATCAGCTGTGAAGGGTGGTATAATCCGCATCACCCACAGTGAAAACATTGACCAAAAGCTTTACTGGTGTTTGCAAGTGTGTGTCTCTGTATGAAGCTACATCATGGCTTAATAGATGTGCAGCACCTGGAATACATCCCTACCTCTGTCTAAACTTTACATGATACCAAGAGAATGATTCTCCAATTGTATCCTGATCCTAGACCTTGAGTTAGACTTGAAGAGCTATTAAATAGCAGTGCCTCGCCAATACTTGCACAGGACGTTACAGCTGTGAGACTCAGTGGCCACTTTGAGTCCAAAAAGGGGCACTGTCAAAGGGAGATTGTGTTTGAAGTGATTCTCAGGCGAACAACAGGGACCAAATGTCCACGGAAGGTCATCCTATAGTGAAAGTAATTCCTTGCAGCAGGACACAGTTTGGGTCCGAGGAGCTGGATCACTTGTGATACGTTATGCCCAGTGTTGCGGCAAGAGGTCTGTGATAGACCAGTGATACACTGACAGTTCCCTTGTGGGAATAAACAGCCTAAGGGTGTTTGCATGTAAGCAACTGAGAAGAAAGAAATTAATCTCTGCAACTCTGGAGATGCATTACACAAAAAGGCAGTGGTACAAGACTTAAGGGACAGGTAGAGAAGCTGAAACAGTTGATTCTGTAGTACAAAGGGCTTCTGATATCTGGTTTGGCATGAGTTACAGGGAAACAAGAGCTAGCAAAAGTCACACAGGCTGTGAGCCAGACACAAATTCTCAGTCATGGGGCTGCCCAAGTAAAATTCTCATTTGCACACATACATATACTTGTATACATAAATATATAGGGGGCTACAAAAAGTGGACTAATTGAGACAGGCCAATTTCTGTAGTCATTTGGGAAATTTGTATGAGATAAATACTGCTTCTCCAAGGTAACTTTGGAAATGTTTGTGTTCATTCAGCTCATCTCTGACATGCTATGTGAGCAAGCAAATGTACCCACCTTGCAGTTGGTATATAGAGGTGTGGTTTGTTTTTCCCTGTGTGATTAAAGGTGTTCTGTTTGACAGTTTGGATGGAAGGTGACTGGGTGTTCTTTGTTTCTACCAAAGCAGTTGAAATAGAATGATTTATAGTCTGTTTTCAAATAAAGGGGAATTTTTTCCATCACTAAGAAATTTTAAAATAAAATTACTTTCATATTCAGGAAGCAGTTAGATTCCCCCATTAACCCTGCTTCAGTTTAGTGTCTCAGTAGGAGGGATCAAATGCTGTAGAAAAGATAATCAATTTTATCATGCAGGTAATGTTTTGCTCCAAGTGAATTTCTTATCACTGCACACTACATTACATTAGAATTATTATTAAGGTGCCTCTGTTGTTTTTACACCTGATTTAGCAGAGCCTACAAGGGCAGATAATTTGAAAACATCAGACTTTGTTTTCTTGAAGTAATTTTATAGTGAATAATTAATTTCTTTTAAAAGATAATAGTAAGTTAAGAGCAAAGAATCAAAGGTAGCATGGTCTTGATTTGATACTAGAAATCCGATCAGATAACACTGTTGCCTAGAATCAAAGTTTGAGGGAGAAAAAAGGCATGTTTTGGACTACCTGTATCTGAGCTTTTGCATAATTTTATATTGTGATAATGATTCACAGTCCAGAAAAGGCTTTTTTCTTCCTTTAGAAGGCTTTTTTTTTCTGACAGCTCCACCATGCATTACAGTGGTAGCATTTGTATATACTTGTTGACGGAAATGCTCCAAAGGTAACAGTGTTTTCATGGCAACAATGTTATTGTTAAAGCAGCAAATTAAAAAGTTAATTGAATCTGATTTTATTTACATGTATATCTCCTTATAAACTAGAGGCCCACCTTTGAAGATGCTTTGAAGAAGAACTTCAAAGAAGTTAAGTCTGTACTTTGTATTGAGATATGCATGCAAATAAAATCAGATTCTCCTTTCTGAAAACCCTATTCAGTTAACATGAGATGGCAAGTAGTTTCTAAAGGCTTCCAAGACACTGATGAAAGCACTGGGTTCTTTAGCTTCTATAATTAATTTCAGATGTATTTCACAAGTTGGCACCTTGTATTCATGGAATCCTGACACTGCTGTAGCATCACCTTCCAAAAAAGAGCATAGTCTGGGACATATCTGTTCATAGGAAGGAAAGAACTTATTGCAGGTTTGTGAGGAGCAGCGTAACAAGGTGCATATGTATCTATCAGCCAGATAAACGTGCAGAACAAAGCAGCAAAGTTAAAATTATACATATAATTAATTAACACTAGATTAATATGGATGTGGAATTGCATGAGTTAGACACATGTATACTTTACAGACTGGTGATGGGTATGTCCTCAAGATATGTGACTGAAAATGTGTCAACATGTGTACTTACATTGTATTTCTCTCTCCCCACACTGTCATTGTGCTAAGTGGAGGAATATGATCATACACAAATATCTGGGCTTATGGATTATTACTGATCAGTTTCCACATCTCCGGCATGAATAGTCCATTGAAATCAGTGCTGTTACACAAGAGCAAGCAGTTTAAAACCTCCACCTATATCGTGTGCTTATAAAGTGTTGTTATTGCAAAAAATCAATACTTGATTAGCTGTCAAGACATTAAATACATGACCTGCTTAAGAACTAAACAAATCTTTTACCTGAATGTGGATGAAGAAAAAAACATCTCCTTGGGCCAGCCGTATGGGTGATTCAGGCACCCAGGACATAGTGACAAGGCGAGGAAGGAGGGAGAGCAGAAGGGACTTGCTGAATCCCTTGGAAAGGAGTAGTCACCCCAAGAACAAAGCCTCTAGGGCCTGAATGTCCCTGGACAGCCCTACCTGTCCCCCACCCCACTGCCCAGGCATCCAGGAGCCCCACTTCAGCTCAGCCCAAGGCCTTCAATTCCTGCCTAAGCTAAGGGTCTTCAGTTCTCTCTTTGGCTCCTGGAGGGACCCCTGGAAAATTATTTTTAAATAATGTTATTAATATATCCACTGGTTAGTCTGGATTTCACATTCACAGTATCATGGAAGTAATACTTGGAAAGCACTTCTCAAGGTCATAGCACCATGGGCCAATTCAGCTTGTAAGAGACATCATGAGGTACGAGTCAAAGTAGGTCAGTTGTGTGCATAGACCAGGTTTCCAGGGCTTTATCCAGCCTCTCTTGTAAAACTTCCAGGATAAAATCTGCACAAATGTCCTCTAGCACAGCCTCCCTCTCAGAGCAGGGCTACTGCAACATCAGGCCAGATGTGTCTTTGTCTGGCCAGGCCTTGAACCCTTCAAGAATGGAGACTCTACAACCTCTGCAGACTACTTGTTCCTGTAGTGCATTACTATCCTAGTGAAGAAGTTTTTCCTTATATGATTTGTAGTTATTTAAAAACATGCTAGTATTTAGTATGTGTTCAGTAGATATAGAAGCTATTGTACAGTTACATTTGCCTTCCTCTAAATATATAGTTTAAATATTTGTAATATGCATTAAGATCCCCAATGAAAGAGCACTTCAAAACTGTACTTTAGTTGTTTTAGCAATCCCGGTACTCCAGCTGGAAAAGGAAGAAGTCTGTCATTGGCTCTGCCAGCACAACTGGTATTTCAAGTACAGTCCCAAACCTAATACAATTTTTCAGACTCTACCAGGGATGTAAATCTAAGATTGTCCATGGTGGTTACCTAGTGCATAATTGTGTTCTCCATTAGAATTATTTCAAAATTGTTTCCATGGTTTTAGATGCTGGCATGTTGTAAAAAGAGTAGTGTTTTCTGAAGGATAAGGATGATTTCCATCTCACATCATTGTCTTGCTTGGACAATGCTTGTTTACATGTTAAAATACATTATAATTAAATAATTCAATCTACCTAACTGTTTCACTAATTTTATCATAAATAGCCTTTCCCTCAGGACTCAACCCATTGATAGACATGAGAAAAGGCTGGGATAAGATGGCACCACTCCTGCATGCATGTTCAGTAATTGACAATGATGAACTTCATATGAGCTTTTAAAATAAATCAAAATAAACCTTCAGCAAATTCTTTGCCCTTGGGCAGCATGCTGAATTATTTTTGCAGGTACTTACTGGGCTACTCACTGTAAATACAGTCACTCTAAGATTAGCATCATGTTTACAGAATTCCATGAAAGTCAGCAAAACTGAATCCTTGTGAACCAAAAGGGGGAGTAAATTTTAGAAACGAGACCAGATCAGGAAACATGGGACAAAACTTTCTCTACTGCTGGGGATGTGTTAGTGCTAGGTATGATTTCTGATGCATATTATAGAAGTAATATGTGGAAAGGATTGTTGAATTTTAAGCTAAAAATGGTAACACCTGTTCTTGGCAGGCACCTGCTCTTTTCTCCTTTTAAATATTGAATAATGTTTATGATGAATTTAGTACAAGATAGAACATGCAGCTCATATCACAAAGAACCAACATGCATCCTTTGTTTTCTGCAGCCTTTTTTTAAACTGTGCAGTAATTTATCACAAGAGGACCATAATGGAGCAAGACCTTGCAGGAAAGAAATCCACAACAGTCTTGAGGTCATAATTGAAATAAAATATTTGCTCAGTTGTTTTAATAGTTTGGCTAAGTGCCTAGAAAAATGGGTTTATTTTCTTTGCCAATGTTTACACTTCATGTCAGTAGGAGAAACTACTATTCGTATTGTCTCTGTGAGATGCCACTGAACAATATTACTAATACAGAGTAACCCAGGCATGCCAGGGAAGGTTGAGTAAATAAGTTTTAACTTTTCAAAGCAATTTCAGCCTCACCTCTCCTGTGCACAAACATGGGCTTGATGGGCAAGAATCCCAGTGGTGTGAGACTCCACAAACTCAGGGAGCAAATAAATGCAATTCCCATCACATGAATGATAAAAGAGATGGATACAAGACAAAAGAGGAGAAGAGAAACAATTAGATTACCTGCATCTGCATGATCCACCATGTCAAAGGTTCTGCTGGCATCATGAGTAATGACAAATTCATAGCTTACAGGAAAGAATTTGTAGGTGATTTTTTTTTTGATTGATCATTTCACTTGGAAGAAAACTGGTAAAACTTAGGATTTTCTTTTTAAGCGACACAATATAAAACTATCTCAAATATGCTTTTTTTTTTTTTCCTAATGATAAACTCTATATGCAAAATGATAAGCCTTATTTGGACACTTCAACTCAAGAAAATCCAGTAATTTTTCTAAGTGAGATCTGTGAAGATTATGCCTGCAAGAACTGTGAAGGCAAGGAAACCTAGGTTTCCTTTATTGAATGTGCTAAGGACATGAAATATAGCTCTCATAGCTGCAGTTACAGAAATAAACTTTTATTCTAGAAATATAACTTAGATTGTTATCGTAATATCAAAGTAGGACTGTAAATTATTTGCAGTCTGTAATTTTTCCTGGTCAGATTTGTAGTTGGCCTTGAGTCATTTCTCTGTGTTGTTTGGAAAATTTAGTTCCTTTCCCCCTCTATAGCTTGGTGGCTTAGTACAAATCCAACTGCTTTGATGTTTTAAGAGCATCAGGTGACTGTTTTTTTCCAGGCTAGAAGATATATTGCTGAGAAGTTCCACTGACTAAATGTCTGTTCTCTCAAACAGACATTGGGAAGCATGTTTGTAATTTCAGACTCCATTTTGTTAGACATATACAAATGCAGAACTAAAACCAAACACAAATCCACTCCCTAAAGGGAATCAGTGTACGCAGAAATATCTGTACAGAAAACTGTTTCCAAGCAATGCAGACACTAAACAGTATTCTAAAGTTTTCTTTTTAATATGATTTTATTCTAGTAACTCTAATTAGCAAAGGAAAAATTAAACATTTGTAGCATTTTCCTTTGCATTGGAAATACTAAAGAAAAATAGCAGCTAGAGTTCTCAGCTCCAAACAAGACACCTGTAACAGTGGGCACCATATTTCTCTGGAATAAAGAAGGCCTTTGGTGAAAATTGTTTAAGACTTAAATATGAGCTTTTAAAATCAATTGGTGATGGAATACAGTGGGCATGCAAACAGCACTGTTTCACTGAAGGCAATTGTATCTACACTAATAGTTCATTACACTATGCTACAGGAGATATTAGTCAGAAGACCTCTATTTTAAGGTTTCCTTAAATTAATAGTAATAGAATAATTGGTTTAAATGAGACTTCCTTTTAAAGGTACGTTAATAAAGATTATTAACAACTATTTGGAAAGCATGATAAAGAGTTATAGACTTCAGTGGAAAATGACAGACTATATGACTTCAATGTTTTGGTTGTGGATCACAATATTTGTGTTAGTATTCAAAACTGCAGTTGCAGCTGTCATTAAATGCAAGTCACAGAAAAACTGACACAGAAAAGAGACAAATTAGAATCATTGTAACACTGTTTTTTTGGTTTCGTTTGGGCTTTATTTCTTTTTTCTGTGTATGTACAACCAGGGATTAAATTGTCAAACTTCTGGGAAGACACCACAAGGGCGAGTCCTGGAAGGAAGGTAAATACAATCAACTTTTTCTTCCCTTCTAAAGAAGCTCCTGAAATACACTGAAATTGTTTACACTTTCTTTCACCACATTTCTAAGAAAGACTAAACAGAACTTCCTTAGCTGGATTTCACTATATTTAAAAGTTGATTCCTATGCTATTAAGCAAAGCATTCATATGTTTTTTCTTGAACTAACTGAAAATTTATTTTTCCAGAAATTATTAAAACTGAGCATGTTCATAATCTTCTGAGGAATGCATACTCTGCCAAATCTGAAAACACTTGAAACAGAAAGAAGGTCTGAGTATATCTTGCAAACTGTGATACTTTTTTTTGGTACTGATTTATGAACAAGTTACTGATGCTTAGCTTGTACAGTTTGTTGGGTCCATGCAGTAAATAAACACAGCTGCATTTATTACAGTGATTGCATAATCACATATTTGGCACTCCCAAACTTCTGGGAATGTTCAAAGAGAGGTATGTGCTAAAAATCCCAATTTCCTTTACCCTCTCTGTTACTCTCAATTTATTTTATATGTAATGTAAGTCTTTTGTTTGTATATGTTAGATATTTTAATAGTAATGGTTATGCAACAACAGTAATTCGGATCATTTTTACCAGTTGTAAAGATTGGTACTGCCATTGCACAGGTCACAGAAAATACAAATGTGCCCCTTGTCGCAGGTATTGCTTTGAGCAATCCTCAGCTGTTACTCCATGTAGCATAGACTTTGCTACTTGGTGTAATTTCTAGATAGCGATAATATCATCAGAGTTTCTAGTGATTATTTTGGAATTTGAAAATATTTTATTCTACTTTATTAGCAATATGCCAGTCTTTGAGACTGACTTTACAGATAAACAAAACCACTGAGCTTTGCAGCACAGACACATTGGATCTCATCACAAGCAGTCACCAAGTAGATGAAATTATGCAAAGGAAAGTAAACAAGGCAGCCAGAGACCTTTAATGATCTACCACAGTGGCAAATTCTTCCCAAATGACTATTTTTTGATGTCAGCTTAAAACAAAAAGGAATTTTTTTCTGGAATCATGTAAATATCCAGAACATGGATAGCAAGCTAAATATATTTAGGAAATATTTTGTCTTTTTTTTTTAATCTGAAAATGGAGAGGGGAGTTTAGACAGTGGTGGAGTCACAGATTGCTGCACACACATCCACTGTAATTTCACTGGTGACTGTTTAATCCGTGGTGGACATCTCAGTGACAAGCCGTGCTCACTCACAAGGAAGAGAATGGGGAAATTTGTGCTGGTTGATAGATGGTTTAGCACAGCCTGCATTTTCTTCAGTGACCAAACTGCATTTTGTTCATGAGGCAGGAGCTGCTGCAATGTATCAAAACTCATTCATGACTGATTGGCATATCATCCATCCGTGTTCATAACTGAAACGAAACAGGGTGGCATCTTTTTAGAAAAATGTTATATATATATATATGTATGTATATATATATATATATTAAAGAAGTACTTTGCTGCAACTGTAGTGCCTGGTGGTGGGAAGCTAATACCTAAGGAGAAATTCAGTTCTGCTTTAGTGACCAGCACAGTCTGCATGTTTGGGATGCAATTAAGAGGCTTTTGTCCATTGGATGTATTGTTTACCCTGAGTCCTGAGGCATTCATTTGAGAAGATAATCAGCTTTGTTAAAGGAATACAAATTTGTCTTGTTTGATGGAATGCTTTTTCAAATTGTTTTAGATTTTTTTGTTACAATATTTAGTTAGTGAATCAAAATGTAAACTGTGTAATTGCTTCAAAGGAGACCACATATAATACAATTAGAGAAGACATAAATGTTGTCAGTGTCCCAGATAAATAAAAATTATATGCAAGCTTTCAACATGATCTGTTGTCATTAAAGCTAAGGACAGCAGCAAAAGACTTTGGTCAGCATTTATGAAATCTCCATATGTTTATTCTGATTTTCAGCTGATAATTCCTGCAGCTTTTATTTTTCCAGATGAATGTTTTCTTGCACAAATCATAGCATCCTTATTCCTGGTGTACAGTCACTTGCTGTTTGCATACCGGTAGCTATGTAACTCAGTAATAATTAATATTTACATAACTTAGATTAGATATAAGGAGGAAATTTTTCATGGTGAGGGTGCTGGGGCACTGGAACAGGTTGCCCAGAGAAGCTGTGGACACCCCATCTCTGGAAGTTGTGAAGGTCAGGCTGGATGGAGCTTTGAGAAACCTGCCCTAGTGGTAAGTGTTTCCACTTTATCAATGAAAAAAACAAATATATCAGATTTTTTTCTGCCATGGAGGAAGTGGAAGCACAGAATACACTTTGTTAAGAGACACAGAAATGCCTCAACCAAATGAAGAAAATTACTAAGACAACTCTGGGAGTACTATTATTGATCCATTGAGATAATTTCTCAGCAACTGTTTTCTCTTTGGGGACTTACAGATTGGGCTTGTTTCAATTTTCCAAGAATTGGGGTCTTAAAGGCAGGTTGTCTCTGAATTCCACAGAACCATGGTGACTGACAGTCTTTTTTTTTGCACTCTACTCAATGGAACACCAGGAACAAAAACCTCTGATGATCACTTGAGTTCCAAGGGGGCTGTTCTGCTACAGTTGTATTTTCCTAGGCTCTATGATCTCTTGCATGTGTTTCTATTCACAGCCTCTATTGCCCCCACTGCTCAGCTCCCTAAGAATGATCCAACATACTGCTGTGTCTCAAAATGCAAAGAGGACATTTTCCTGCAATTTTTTCGCAGCATGTCAGCTGCCTCTTTTTATGCAGCAGAGCTGCAACAGTTCTACACTGATGACTTCAGATGTTTGCAGAGCAAGCTTCAGATCATGCATCTGTGAGCAGGAATGGAAGGAAGGAAGCAGGGGTGGGAGAGCTCCTCTTTTAGAGGCAAAAAGCTGTTATGCATAGTTGGCGTGCTGTTGAATCATATCCTTAGGCCATCACAACTACTGCTTCCTCCATGGTGTCATTCCCACTGCAGTTAGCTTTAATTGTTCCATTGCATCACTAGCAGCATGGCTTTTATCCAAAGACAACTCTGTATAGATAGAAAAATGAGAAAGAGTTTGAGAGGTTATAAGCTGTCAGAACACAGTGTGCTGACTCTCACACTTGTGTAGGTAGGCAGAGCACTGTAGCTCAGAAAAGCTCGGGGGCCAGCTAAGCAGAACAGCCCAAGGTCTAAACCACAAATTGGGCAGACTCAAAGAATAAGTTTCAGCTTAATGTTAGGACTGAGAAGAGAGAGAAGATCATTGGGGCTGGTGAAAAAACCACTAATCTTTAAAAGAGTGCCCAAGAAAATACTGAATTCATTTACCTTGAAAGTGTGAATACTTCTACTCAGTTCTTTGAATAACAGGGATAAAGGTGTTGGAATTACACTACTGCCTTTGTTTAACGATGACAATAACATGGTGAAGAAAATCAGAAAAAAATATTGCAGAATGAAACAGAAAATGCAGCTGACTTCCAGGCTTCAAGCAGTTGCATGATGCCAGACAAGGAGAGCTTGAGGTTGACAAAAGTTGGAAATTATTAATGTTCAGGGAAACAGGACCTTGTAAGTAACCTGTGTCAGGGAGAAACCTGTCATCATCAGAGAAGTTCCGCTATTAGTTTTAAAAGAATATCCACAAGGTTCCATTTCTGGACAAGGAAAGTCTTTTGGGCCATGCTGAGTATGAACTAAAGCACACAAAAATACCAGTCCCTGATATTGGTAAGCTGGAAGAAAAGTGAGGATTGAAAGTTCTTCTGCATCGTCAGGCAAAGCTGATCTGTGGCCTAATGTAGTAGTGTAGAAGTTTGGAGAAACCCAGCAAAACAGCTATAATTTTTTTAGTGGTAATTATTTTTATAATTTGATATTTATATAATGCACAAAAAGTATGTAGTCATGAGGGACAGAAAAAATTCTGGTGCCATTTAACTTTCTCAGGAGTCATGTCTATTCCCATTTGTTGCCTATCTCATACAGCTTTTCTTGAAAAAGGTTTTCTACTAAGACAGAAATTGATGATGATTGAAAGAGCCCAGTGGCCCAATAAGACTGAAAGCATCCACATACTTTTGGTTAACCAAGAAAGAGTAAAATGTCAGAAAACATACTTTTCTTGCAGAATTGTCTCTGTTTTAAGCTTACACCAAACTTCTACAGCTCAACAGCTAAAGTCAAAAATGCATAGGCTGCTGTGTGTCCAGGACATTGAGCTTGCTTTCTCCACTACAAACAAGAGCTCATTAGAGCTGCTCTGAGAATGACCAAGTAATGTCCTCCTCCATCCCTCCAAGTGTACTGTTTTTATCGCTCTCTATCCATTTGGTTGGGTTTTCCTAGCCTACGCAGGCAAATACCTTCAATCTGTGGGCTAAAATACGATGGATTGGCTTGGAGATCCCAGCTGACTACATGTAAACTACCCTCTTGGCACATAAGTACAATTTCAGGAAGAGCTGTCTGATTCTACATCGTTGGCCATGTGGCTTTTGTACTACTGCTCACCATTTGTTTCTGAGATCCCAAAAGGATTGCAGAAGCAAGCCGAGGGAAGAGCGGTGTTCATTCTGCACTGGGTGATGAGTAAGTCCCACAAGACTTTGCTTCTGTTTCTTGAAGTAGAACATGAAAGCTATTAGGTCTTTAATTTGGTAATTTAACTTGAGGCTTAAAATGCTGAAGGATGAAAGCTACAATTCAGACATAATGAACTTTCCAGTGAACTTGAACTTTGATTAAAAATGCAATTAATATTGGCTTGAAATATTTAGTGAAGTCTCTGCTGTCCTTTTGCCTACCTTTCTCCTTTGTCTCTCATGTTTCTAGGCTCTGTTCCTCTTCTGAGAGGATCTCCTGACTGAGAGTATTTGGAGGTGGGAGATCCAGAACACTGGGTCACAGGTCTGCCAGGCCCAGCTGTGCAAGTGGAAGTGACTGCTGGCCACTGAGCTCACAGACCTCCTTCTCCAGTGGATGCAGCTACATGGAAAGTAGCCTCTTTCTTCCACCAGTTATACATCACAGCTGCCAAAAAATGATACTGTGTGAATATTCAGGGTCACGATGAGCTCACCCAAGGGCATGGATGGCTCAGCTGAGGGCAGCGTCCTACCAGACAGCAGGGATAGCACTGAGGCTGTCACCCCCTGACCAGTGGTGCCTGCCTTAACTCAGTGTCCCCCTGGGCCTGCAGGAGTATCTAAAAGGGTCAGGAACATCCTCACAGCTCTGCCAGAAAAGGAAACATTTTCCTGTCATAACCTCTGGACACAGACAAGGTGCACAGCTACCTGAGGGAGATGGGGTGTCCCTAAGAAAGTCTGTACTTCTGCTGAATGTAGAAATTTTGAATGCTTCCTTTTCAGCATGATGAATACTTTAAATCTCCAGCTCTGTAAGTATTTAAGCTTCATTTTCTTTCCTATGTCACTTCCTTTAGCACAGAAAGAAACAAGCTTGAGACCACCCTTTACTGGTTTCAGTTAACCAATCTTCACATTTCAGTCACTCAATATTTACATTTATTTTACACTTGTTCTTTTTCTAAGTAGTCCATGTGGTAACAACCCATCCCAGAAAAACAGACTGTATAAATTAATGAGAAAAAAGAGTATTGTTCTGGAATAAACACAGAGGCTTTGAATATTTCAAGAACATTGGTGCATTTAAAATTCAGACTTATTTCTTAACTTTATTTAACTGGCAGTCCTAAAAATGCCTTATATTTTATGATACATTATTCCCACCAGAAATATTCAAGCTGTCACAGTAGTTTATTTTACAGTTGGCAAACGTATGAACCAGTGAAATAGGTAAAGTAGGCTTCACTGGCAGTGAAATCCCACTCACTCATAGTAGCTAAGGCTCTTTACTGCATTTAGGTGTTGTCTAAAGCTTTGATTCCTGGCTATTATTCTCCTTGTGTTCAGATCTGTTCTAAGTATCTTTTCCTGCTTACAGATAAGAACATGCAAAAGTATTTGCAATATCAGGATATGATCTGCATTTTCAGAAAAAAGTTTAGACTGGTAAATGTACCTTTACTAAATGTAAAAATCAGTAATTTCCAATCAGACACACTTACACCCTTATGATATGTACACTGGCAGATGTGTTGCTGCTGGTTCTTTTCTGACACCTGAACTGACCTCTTTGCTCATTTTCTTCCTACTGTGTTTTATACTGAAATCCACCTCATTTGTGGTACTCCTGTAGTTTAAACAAAGCATACAAAGAATCACTCCTCTCCATTCAAACATGCCAGTGAACAGGACACATTCTTCATGAAACAACTACCCCAAACAAACACATCTAAGAATTAATGAAGACATAATATCCCAAAATAGAACCAGGAGAGTTCAAGATGACAAAATTACTACTTTCCATCCTCTGATAATCAATCCTGACAGCTTCCCCATCGCAAAACTATTTCTTTGGATTCCTTATGTGCTTAAACCTCTGATTAAACACCATTTCGCCTGTTTGCACCATGTTCTTCTCATCAGTTTCTATAAATATTGCATACATGAATACAGTGGTACTGTCTGTAACACAAAACCAGCGAGAGCATTCCAAGTTGCAAAGTTATTAATTGGTAACCTGTTTGGACAGAGGTGTGAAGAAAGGAGGCTTTGTTCCTTATTTTTTTAACACTAGATGGCATTGCTTCCTTCCCCTGCCCCCCAGGGAAAACTTGAAAATGAAACTTTCCTTGATTAATGTAAGAGAAGAATTAGTGACTTGCAGCTTTTGCTATGACTATCACCCTCACAACCATTTCCTGTGAATCTTAACTCTCGAGTGTGCCACCAAGCCTTGGGTTTGTATTCCTCTGCCTGCAGCCTTGCCCCCATACTTCTCCTTGTGCAAAGGAATTTCTGAAACACTACTGGCAGAATGGTTTTCTTCAGGTTTCCCTTAAGTAACGAACGCTAAAGCTACAGATGATACATACTATGATGCAGGATATTTTGTTATATAAATTGTGTGTCCTCAAGATGCTAATGAACTTGCATGCGTCCCTGGACCTTTCCTTCTCCAGCTGATTCTCTTTCTTTCATCACATAGATTCATCAGCTGCAGCAGGAGCCAGAACAAGCTACGAGGCAGGAAGGGACTATTCAACCACTTTTCCCCAGGGCCCTTTCCCACAAGAAGAGAGGGATTGGGTTCCTCTCTTTATCATATACCAGGAGCCAGAGCCAGTAGGGTATTGTCCAATTAAAATTAAATAGCAGCTGTTGACAGTTGCTTGTGGGCTAAATTGGTTCTGTGGGGAATAGCTCATTAGAGCCCTCATCTCCATGAAGAGCTGATTGTATCCTACTCGGGCAAAGTGCGGGGGCTTCCAAGGCTGGAACCTGCCTTCGGTCCACACCAGAATTATATGCAACCTTGGTGCTGCTACAGTTGATGTCATGGGCCCGACTTTGCTTTTCCTACCTTAGTATCAATGTTACTAAAAATTAACCACAGAGATCACGCCGTTCCCAGACAGGCTGCTCTTCTTTCCCTGCCTCGGAGCAGCACCTCTGGCCTGACCCACGGCGCGGTACGGGAAAGGGCTGAGGCGAGACATTCCCTCTCTCTTGCTCTGCCCCTTTCGCCAAGCAGAGGAGGCCAGAGGGGCTGATTTCTCCCTGGGGAGCCCTGCTGGACCGAGCGCCGCGGGGCCGGGCCGGGAGCAGCTACCTTGGCTGTTGGCTGGCCGGGAAGGGTGAGGCTCCATTTCGGGGAGCCACAGGTAGGCGGCGGCCTCTTGCTTTTCCCAGGTTCGTGGAGGTTGGTTTTTTTTTTTTTTTGTTTTTTTTTTTTTCCCCCTCCACTCCCTCCTCCTCTTTTTCCAGCTCTCGCTTTCCGGGTTTGGTGTTTGGTGCGTTCAGAAAAGTGCCTGCAACGGCGCGGGGTTCCCCAGGTGGAGCTGGTCCGGGCTTTCTCTCCCTTCCTCCTCTGGCTGGCTTTCCTCCTTTGTGGCCGCATCCAGGGCGCTTCACTCCCCCTCCCACGCTTCCTCTTTCCCTCCCTCCCCGCCTCATCCTCACTTCGGAGAGAGAAAGCCGGGCTCTTTCCTGTCTCCCGGCCGGCCCGGGCTCCCACCGCGCCCGCCGTGCGGTGGTGCTGCGCCCCGCTCCGCTGTGCTCCCCTCCCATCCCCTCCCGCCTCCCGGGCCGCTCCCGCCTCCGGGGGCCACTCCCGCACATGGGCGCCGCGCGGGGCTGCCCCTGCACCGAGGCGGCGGCTCCCCCCCGGCCCCGGAGCGCGTAGCCCAACCGCCCTCCCGCCCCGATTCATTTGTTGTTGTTGTGCTGTTCTCCCTCTCTCCCTCCCTCTCCTCTCTCTGAACTTTTGTCACCGCGGCCGCTGCTCGGATGAAGACTTTTTGCTCCGGGGACGCCTAGCTCTCCCCGCCAGCCCTCCCGCTGCCGTGCCCCGCGCTACCCCCCGGCCGCGATGCCGTTCCCCCTGCGGACCCTGGAGCCGCTGAAGCTGTGCAGGTTGGAAGAGGCCGGCGGAGATGGCGCGGAGCGGGGCAGCCCGGCGCCGGGGGACCACGCCGGGGCGACCGAGGGGGGCGGCGGGCGCCGCCGCGGCGCGGTGCCGCTCTTCGGGACGCTGGAGCAGGTCAGCTCGTACGCGCTGGTGTCGCTGCTGATGCAGCTCTCCGACCTCTCCCGCTGCGCCGGCGACATCTTCGGCGGGATCCTCAGCGAAGCGGACTCCTTGTGCCACCGCAACGCCCGGCTCCAGCGCCGCCTCGGCGCCCTGGAGGAGCTCCTCGCCCGCCTCGACCACCGCAAAGTCAAGATCCGTGAGTACCACCCTTCCCCGGCGCTGCGAGCTCGTCCGGGACCGTGGCGGGGTGATTGGGAGAGCGGGAGGACCGGCCGGAGGGCGGCCGCCCGGTGGCGGGGCTGTTGGCGCGGCAGGCTGGACTCTAGTTTGTGATTTGTTAAAAAAAAAAAAAAAAAAAAGAAAAGGAAAGAGGAAACTTAAGCATCCCCGTCTCGCTTTTCCCGTGCTCAGGTGGCGGCGGCCGCCCCCCGTCCCGCCGCGGCTCCTCCCGGGCCCCGCCGGTGCCCATGGGCTGTAGCGCGGCGCTGCTCATCCCCCTCCGGGAGACCCCGGCCCCGGGCTCCGTCCCAGCGGCTCCCGCCCTGGATGTCGCCGGCCCGGGCGGGAGGGGCGGTGTCAGCTAGCGGGGCCGGTGCTGCGAGTGTTTCCCCAGTGCTTGTGTGCGGTGGAACCCTCGCTCACCGGGGAGAACGTGTTCGAAGGGCAGGCAGCGGGCTGGCCGGGGGCGGGGGCCGCCAGTACCGGGAGCTGATAGCGCTGTAATGCCAGGGGAGTTTGTTTATATGTTTATGCCGGGTTTGCGCTAGACTTGGGATCAGCCGAGCTTCTGACAGTTCAGCCCACATGCCTGATTAATTCTTTTGTATGTGCATGGGAAGACCTCAGTAAATAGAAACCTGGATGTACTTAGCAGCTGGTTTTCTGTCTCTCGGTTCTCTCGAGCTTCTGTCCATTGTGCAGAGCTGGTCTCAAACTTGAAATTTCAACTTCATATGGAGCCCAACCAGCAAGATGCAGAATCGGCCTCATCTTCCTAATTAGTGGCGGCATGGGGAGACGGTTCTTAAGTTTCAGAGACTGTAAAGTGGCCCTCAGAAGTGACTAATTGTACACCTAGCTACACGGAGCTATGGGAAAAGGTTTGGGTTCTTTCTGAGCTTGGTCCAACTTTGGAGAAAGGCTCCAGTAAATATTGCATCTGGCGCATGAAGTTTTGTTTATGTGTGACCAAGCTCCCCACAGACAATGTGGGAGATAGCTTGCAACATCAGCTTAGCTTTCTCAATGTGCTGGAAACATTCAGGAACCCAAAGAATTGTGTTGCAACTTTTGTGGCAGCTTTAGAAGGTGTAAGCCCAGCATAAATCGGGTTGCTGCTCAGACACCACCGACAGTTTTATTTTAAAGGGAAGTAGAAAGCTTACTTTGCATGTGGCACACTTATGAGCAGAATTAATAAGGAAGGCCTTTCATAAATAAGATTTAAAATGTATGATCTCTGTATGGGTGTCTTACCTGTTTCATTGCAGAATTATTTCTTATGGTATGCTTGAATATGTGGTTTCTCCAGAGGAGGACACCTTCATCATCTTTACCAAACCTTGTGGTTTTTAAGTGTGAGGCTAAAGTTTTGTGCTAACCAGTTTTACTTTTTTAGGTGCTTTATAACTGTACAATAAACTGAAAAACCATTTCTTCCTCGCCAAGACAAGTGTAACCTTTTCTGCTAATATAGTTATATTAATTTGGCATGGCATGGTGCAGTCACACTTGAAATGTGAGTGTGTTATTGCTGAGGATACCTGCAGTATAGTGGTATATTGATTGCCTGATAGGAAGCAGTATTTATTTATCTCAGTTTAAATAAATAATTACCATACACTGATGCAAAGTATATAAAGGCTAGGGTGAAATAAGGCTACTGCTGCCCTGTAAAACCCCAAAATTCTACGTGTCAGACTCTTAGTGATTGTATTCTTTCTTAGTCATCGTTTTGCACAAGTTGTATATTCATGAATTTTTGTTGTTGTTGTTACAACTCAGTTCTTTGGGCTAAGCCTGTTATTGCTTTTAATTTGATAATCTTTGCTCTTGTCATTGTGATGCCCAAAACTGGATGCAATTCTTATCTTTGGCCTTTTTAATTTGGTTTTAAATTCTTTGCTAAGTGGCATCTCTGCTGTTCATTCAATTTTGCTGTTTGAAAGCTGCATCACTGCTGCTTCTAATACTTACTTTTCAGAGATGTCATCCACTGAAGTCTAAAAGAATCAATGATTATTTCTTTCTTATAATTTTTACGTTTTTTGGTTTGGATTTTTTATTGTTGGGGTTTTATTGTTGTTGTTTTGGGTTTTATTTTTCTTTGTTAGTAAAGGAAGGTTATTTTATTTACCTATTCAATAACTAGGAATTTATGTGATTGATGTGTAGGCTAAGCATATTGACACGAAATTGCACATAAAGCCATGGCAATTCTTATAGATTTTCTAGATACTGCAGTCTGGCCAAGGAGATCAGGTAGGATGCTCCATTGCATTTGGAATCATGAACATCTCTGTGATACATGCCATCAAGGCTTGTCTGCAAGTTTAACCCTACCCCTGACATTAAAGGGAAGTATATGGAAAACAAAGAGAATGGTTTATAATGGTATCTTTGTTTAGGAACAACAGCAAGGGAGACTTTTCCTTCCCATTTTTTGAAGTCTCATGGAAAAAGTTGTTTGCTGGTGCAGGATTGTAACAACAAGGATTATATAATTGCTTTCCCATTTACTAGATTTTTACTAATCGTAGACCTTTTTTGTGGGGCAGATATTGTAAATTACTACGTCTCTTGTGGTGCAGAAGTACACAGGTACAGCATGACATTGTGTCAGATGACTGGAGTAATTTGCTCTTGCATTCAGGATGAGGGGATAGGACATTGTACACCTGCTTTTCAAATCACGGCTAATTTCTTTTTGGATAATTGGCTTTTGTTCTCTTTGTGGGGCCCAGACAATAATTTCCTCTTTCAACTGAAGGTCTCAGAGTGACTTCTGAGATCCCAGCATGATGTTGTATGGGAAGGATGAGAAGAGGACTAGCAAGCTTCAAATCTGGGTCACAACACTTCTTGGGAAGTAGCTGCAAACTGGCAGCTGGTAAAAGATATGCTATGTGTGTTTGTGGTGCTTGGAAAATGACATACTTTGAAAGTGCAGGGGTTTTTTATTTTTGCACTATCAAAGTTTTGTTTCAAAGTAAAGTTTATATGCAGTACCCTTCAGATAGCAGGAGTCCATTAGTGTTTGTTCCTTGCTGAGCATAGGCAGGGGTGTGAGGGAGGGAAACCAGGCAGAACAAAGCTCTTTGTCTTCAGTTAGTCTCTGCAGTCACTGACTGTGTTTGCTGGTCTGTCTGCACAGTGTGTCCTTGTGTGTGTGGAGGATCCATATGCTCCTAGATCTAGATATTAGAGTATGAATAGGTAAATGTGTCTTGGATGATCTCTGCTGTTTCTCTTCTGTTGCATACTCCCTGGTATTCTGTAGTGAATGCATTAGTTCAAGGACATCCATTCATTGCTCCACATAGAAGAGAACTTTTTGATGTGGCAAACTGGTTGAGGATGTGCTGTAGTGCAGTGGATGCTATGTCTGCAACCCTTACTAGGGGTAGACTTCCCCATCTCTCAAGAGTGGTTGGAATTCTGCCATGCCCTTCAGCTGGGAGGTCTCCTTTCTGAGGGTTTTGTACTGGTATACCCAACATACTTGGAGAGTTTGATTTCATGTCTGCTTCAGGATTTTGAAGGTAGCTTTCAGATGTATGAGGTCTTGGTGATGGTTGAGTTTTCAGGGGTTCACTAGAATGACACTGACTTTTCTGGTTTGGTTTAGCTCTCTTTAACTTTTTGTTTAGAGTGGTAGAGAAGTTTCTCGTTATATCCCCCCAGTTGAGAAACTTGTGCTTGACTTGATTTCAATACAAGGGTATTTTTAAGGCCACTTAGTAAAATGCTTTCCTGACATGTATTTGAGCTTTGCATAATGAACAGGGTGTTGTGCCACAAGAAGGGACATCAAAATATGATGAGACACATCCCTATGGGCTGATGACTGGTTTATAACTCATGGTGGTGGGAGGCACTAATGGCTCAAGGACGTTTGTAAAATTCAAGTGTAGTATGCAGTACTTGTGACCTTAGTTCAGCTGCACTCGCCATGTCTAGAGAATTAATTAGATTCAGTACTTTTTTAACAGTCTTTCATCAGGTTTTCATTAAGCTTATGTGTGTTGCTGTTTTGCATGATGTTTTGTCATATGTTTCCAGCATCCAGCTGCCATAATGTGTTTTACACCACGGGACTTGCCTAACAGCTTTTTATTTTCTATCATTGTGAATCTTTAGCTGGGACCTAGCATCAGGTGATGTAGTTTTTCATCACTTTCGGTTCTTAAACGTCAGGGTGGATGAGGACAAGTGCCTCTTTGAAGTGATTAGGGCTCATCAGAAAGCATATGATGGCAGCAGAGAAATCTTACATGAATTGCAAGGCCAGCTCTTGGGAAATGCTGTGGGGCTAAACAATCCTTGTTTTTGTAGGGCATGACGAAGAACATTTTTTTCCATTAATATTTGTCTTCTGCCATCTGCTGTTATTTATGCAAAAATTAATGTTGCTTTCTTTTCTGTAAATTGCACTGGTTCGACAGACTGGAAAGCTGTCCCTTCCATCTTCTCTGCTATTTAAAGTCTTTCTTAAGAGATGATTTGAGAGAGATGCTGAGAGGTTAACCTAATGGCAACTTCTGGTTCAGTGTCCACAGTAGCAGCATGGGGTTTGGCCAGTTGCACCTCCTGTTTTAACAAGAAGAAACCGATTCTGTGGGAGAGAGGAAATGCTACCTCCTTATTAGTGCTGTTTAAAATCCTTCAGTGTTTGATTTTAAAGGCACAGCATAATAATTTGGTTTTGATGCACAATATCTCTACATATGTATGTTGTTTTTGGGTTTTTTTCCCTCAAGTTTAAGCATATTAAGGCAAGAGAGCTGGAGGGGTGGGGAGTATGGCTTTCTATTTGTCTGCATGATGGAAGGACAATCCAGTTTACACTTCATCTCCTGCTATTTTGTTTAGTAAGTATTTTCCACGCTTTGTGTGCAAGGCAGTACTGGAGCACATTTCCTGCTTTAGCCGAACAGGAAGCTTTATTCAGCTTATTCCTAGGGAAACCCCTCCTCCATCCCAAGCCACCAAAAGTGAGCATTATTTGAGACAGTATCAGCAGTAGGCAGGAGATGAAGGGGCTGGCTGGCTTTCTATAGTTTCTGGGGTAAGGACAGAGAATACAAGATATTCATCATCCTGCAACAACAAGGAGAAACCTTCTTTAGAAAAAGGTTTAGGGGAAAAAAAGCCAAACAACACGCACCCCCACAAAAGAAAACCAAACACACCACAACCAAAATCCCCAAACTAACCACCAAAACCAGAGTGTGCTGTTGAGAAAGCTTTGGTGAGAAAAGACAAGCTTTTAGGTGAAGAATTCGGTTCTAGCACTATTTGGGAGTTCCAGTTCATCTATGATTGCAGATGCTTGAGGTGACTGCACTGTGGAATTTCTCTCTATTGCTGTGCAATACGAAGATTCAACAGCAAAGTTCAACCATGTTAAACAGTTAATTCCTAAGTCCCCCTTAGGAAAGAAAAGAAGAAATTTTCTCTTTAACCCTGTTGTAATTATTCAGTTTGCTGCTTAGAAGCAATATAGCTCTTGTTTTATTTAGCTAGTGCAAGACTAATTATCTGTGGAAATTCAACCTGATCCAAAGGAGATTTCGTTTGAAATAAGCAGGAAGAAAGTCTGAGTTAGAAAAGATTTCCCATGGGGATGGTAGGCCAAGTCGTTGTCCTGCTGAGTGGCAAAGCTCCAACTGAATTCAGTTTGATGAGGGTTTGGCTTGCTATTCTGAAAACAGTTGACACTCTTTGGCTGAAATGTAGAGCTGCTTTGTACATAGCTCAGAACCTATTATACACTACCTACGAGCATTTGTTTCCGTAGAACTTATGATTGGCTTGATCATTCAGGAAAATGGTGTTTAGGAGAGGTAGTTAATGAATTAAACATACTTGCATTTAGTTGTTTTCAATTAGGATCTATTTTGGAGGTTGCTACATATTTCAGGATACACTAAAATGTCCTCAGAAGTTTCTCTTCCTATTAGTATTGGCACAGTCTGTTCTTGGTTGAGTGCAAGCTAGTAATCTTGGTCTTGCAGGCGTCTCTCTAAGCTAATACGAATCTCCCACAGAAGAATAATTTTTTGGATGAGCTTATTAACCAACATAAAATAACACAGTGGAAAGCCACTGAAGTTCCTCAAACCCTCCATCCTGGAATTTAAACTAGCCTCTAATCTACTGAAAGTGACATGAGGCTTTCAAGGGGGGTTGGGAGCAGATTATCCTGCATGTGCTTAGTGATTCTTGCATCTTCCACTGAAGTGTTTGGTGCCAGCTGCCCTCATCTGTGGGGTACTTCACTTAATGTTGCCCAGGCCAGATTCACTGTGGTAATTCCTGGCCTTTTTTCTGTATTTCTGGGTGAAGGAGCAGCAATTTCCCTTTCCTCATCTTCCTTTTTTCTCGCCTGCATGCTCAAATAAATGATATAATAAATGAGGACATGTGCTTTGCTTCCTGTTATCTGGAGCACTAGTGCAGCAGAAACAGAAAAGGGGATTGGGAAATAGAAGGAATTAAAAGACACACACTGAAAGCTTGGCAATTATGCAAGCCTCAGTTTCTTTTGTAGTCCTAAACTAGCTATCAGCAGGCGAGATCAAAGCTGTCCACCCTAACAGTTAACAAGATCAATTAAACATGCTAATTAAATGCTGTTCTTGGCTGTAGGTTGGATAGGAAACCTGCTGGTTGGATGGCAGTCTCCAGAAAGCCTGGATGACATGCTACTTAAGAGACGAGAAAAAAATATTTTGCTACCTGTGGGTTTAGCACAGATTAATGTAGGTGGACTTTGCAAGTTGTTTGTACTTATATCCTACTGTATTTTAGTTGGGCAGGGCTGCTTCTGGCTTCAGGCTGTCATGGATTTTTTCTCTTTGTCATTTGTAAATTATGGTGGTTTAAGTTAGGTTGTTTTTATTTATTTATTTATTGGCCTCTTGTCCTTTAATCAGCATTGTGCATATGAGATTTCATTGTCCTTTAAAAGCTAGTAGTAGTTAGAATATAAATGTTTAAGGTCCAATGAATGTGATTGATCTTAGGGCACTATGCAATCTGTAGGCAGGGCTGTTACTCCTGCAGAGAGAGGCAGAACCAAGTAATTGCTTTGCTGTTACTCCTCTTGGTAGTTACCCTGTTGAAGCTGCTGGACTACACGGTTTTTAGGTTAAGACCTGATTATTTTTTATGTTTCCTTCCTCTTATTTTCTTCTCCTCATTTGCTTTAGTAATTTAGACATCTCACTTACTCCAGGTGTGCTCTGACCTGCCTCTGCATCTCCAGCCCTGCCTGTTCTGAGGTGTGACAGTTTCAGTGTCTGCTCTGCACCTCGCCACCCATGTCACTTGTTAAAACTCAGCATTTCCCCTTCCTCAAATGCAACACTCTCTGCAGGCCTGATAATTGGTTGGATTAGTGAGGAAGGAGGTGAGGAGACGGGAGGCAGAGACAGGGAAGGGTGAAATTTGATGGGGATTCTGGCTTTCTCATGACAACCCCTCTATTTTGTAGCCCCTTGGTGTTAGCTCCTGTGTAAGGCCTTGCTGGCTGGGATTGTGGCATAGTGGACAGCACCATAATAACTGTCTGAGTATGCCCTTTTCTTCATTTTTATTACTTCCCTTCCAAACATGTCTATTGCTCTGCCATAGGAGTATAAATCAAGAGCAAAATCACTTAGACCATTACAATGGTGGAAGTGAGGCTATCAAGGTATTACTTGAAATAAAAAAAAACTCAAAGGAACTGACTTCAGTGTGTGTCTGTGGCTGAGTTCTTATAACTTTCAAACTTAAAGGACATTTTAATGTTTCAGTAGGTTTAATTTCCCTAATGTGAGAGGCAGCTCTGTTTTAATTTGAAATTTGGCATCTTTATAACAAGTAGATCTGTTAAGTTAGTTGATTGGACATTCCTTTTTCTGTAATCAGACTGTAGCCTAGCTAATCAAATTTTAAGATTGTAATTTTTAAATTAACTAAACTCCTATTTTTCAGAGATTAAGACTAGAACAGTTGCCTCCTGAAGTATATTGGAACTATAGATGATATCTGAAGAACTGAACTTATTTTTTTCTACTAGCACTAAATGCAAATGTTAATCATAATGGAAAAAATTATGGCAATTTCAAGTATATTGAGTAATAGTGACAATGGTGGGATTTCTCTTTTTTTTTTTTTCTGGTTGAGCAACCAATTGGAAAATGAAGATGAGATTTCTACAATATGTTTTAAGTGGTAATGTGTATGTGTTGTACTTGCATGTTCTTCTTTCTTCTTGCTCCTCTCAATTTTTAGGTTTTTTTTTTTTTTTAGTGTCAAAATGCTGTCTACAGAAGAGCTGTCATCGACTTTTATGTGGTGGGATAAATATTTCCACTCACTGGCTTGCTTATATGCATTCTTTGTGTCTGGCTGTTACATTTGTAAAGTTTCTCAAAATCTTGGTCTTCAGTAAGAAAGCAAGCTCACTCTTTCTCCTTGCAAGTGGGTATCTGTCTTTTGTTTTCTACTTTAGCAAGCTGTAGCTTTTGGCAGCAGATGGAGTTTGCTTGCAGCAAACTCAGCAGGACCTGAGATGAGTGCTTTGTGGGTTATCTCCAGTGGCACCTTTTGTTCCTGCTGTATGGGAGGGAAGAGCTCCCAAGCAAGTGGTGCTGGCTTTCCCTTCCTGTTCGGTATCTCATTCATGGTGTGTAACTGAATCTGCTTGGGAGGATTGAGAAACCAAATGATGGTTGGCTAATGCAGTATCATTAGAAGTTAAAATGAAAATCTCAAAATGTTGTTATCCACCTTGTCCTTAGAGACACTTAAAACATTTTGAAGTAGAAAAAAGAAACCAACTACCAGGAGATCAGAACAAGTTCTTACAAAACTTTTTGTTTATTGTGGTATTTGATTTTCAATTTAGAAGAAAGCACAAGCAAAGCTTAATTGGAACACAGCGAGACCCATCACCTATTATTCTCGACATGATGCAAATAAAATCCTTCCTACTCAAATTTTGAATTATTTCTCCTCCCTCCAATATATGTGCTAGACACTGGAAAGTATTTCTTTGCACAAGTCCAAGAACCCAAGAATTTCTGAAAATGACCACTCTGTAAGATTGAAGATATATATTCATGTGTATATGAACAATAATGCAATTAAGTACATGCTTATAGCATCCTTTATATATTTTGATTTGTAGTGTTGGAAGCATGGGGACCCTCTTATGCGAACTTCAAGATTTTTAAATATGAGAAAGAAGTAAGTTTATTCTAGATTTGTTATGAGGAAGAAAGAATGAAAACACAGTCATGTTCATACATATGTCTTGGTGTGTTAGCTTAGATGCAGTTTTCTACAACTTATTCCTTGAGCTACTTCCTTGTTCTATTACAATGAAGGTGGGTACTATGTGGTTCCTCCTGCTAACTTTATTTTAATAACATGTATGTGATAGAAGATCGAGTATTTTAAGGCATAAGCATACTTGCCATAAACTCATTCTGCATGGCTGAATGCATGCCGTAGGGAATGGCTACGCTAGGAAATAGAAGGGTGATTAATAGGGTTAGAGCTGAAAAGTTTTCTACCAGTTGCATTTGTGACCTTGTTGGAAACCAAGATATGGGAAACTGGTATGACAACCGATCTCCACGGGGCCAACACCCTTCCCAGTATCTCTGGCTGCTGCCCTCGCAGTGGGGAGCATGTGCAGTCCTGTTGGGCAGGCTGGGGCAGCCTGAGCACTGCTGGGAGCAGCCCCGTGGAGGGGGGCCCTGACCCTGTTGGGCTGCACATGGGCTCAGCCCCAGTTGTGCAACATGAGCTGAAGTGGCTCTGCCTCTGCACTTCTGAAATTCTGGGTAGCATCGCACAGGGTTTGCCTCGTCCTGGGTAGGAAAGTATGATCATAACAAGGGTGGTTTCAATGTAAATACTTTATTGCAGTTGATTTTGAAATTACTGTTGCAGTTATAATTATATAATAATTATGAAATATGTGGAATTGTAATCTATAATCATGATCTTTACCTTCAGGAAATATATAAAAGCTGGAAAAAACAAGACAAGTGTGAGTCAGTTGTCTTGCCCTGCCTTGTCCTGATGGTCAGCAGCAGGACAAGGCTGCCCTTTGCCAAATCTGTATGGAGAGGAGGGAGGCAGTGCTAGCTTATGCTGAAGGAAGGTTGAACTGCAGAGTTGATCTGTTTGTGCTAACAAATTTCTTTAAAACAGGAAGCACTTACACAGCACAGCCACAATGCAGATTTAAGTGCGAGTTAGAAGGCTCTTTGCCCTGAGAAAGTCTAGTCACAACACATACGAGTGAATCCAGAAGATGGCAATTTAGTTAAGTGTGGCTTAAAAAGGTCTGTTTTGAAGAACCTAAAGTTTCACAACAGTTATGTGCTTTTTTGAGGTCTAGAGGAAGAGCAGATAATTAGAAATCCACAGAGTGCTTGCCTGAGGTGAAGAATACCACAAAAACATAGAGCTCTTGGTGCTTTTTAGCTTGTCATGTTACAAAAGCCTCTGTTTGTCCATATCTGTTACAGAGACATTGTGTCTACTAGATGGTAATGAAGACTAAAACCATCTGCAGTGCTTAGTATCTTGCCTGCTCCCACTCATTGTAGAGTTTGGCTTGGATTCTGTAATATTTGATGTCCCCTCTGAAGAGAGTGGTATGTAACATAGGAGGGGAGTGCTCTTCAAGGCATGTTGGTTTGACCCTGTTGCTCTAACTGAGCATGTTTTCCTCTCCCACCCCTTTTCCCAACATATAAAATACAGTACCTTTTTCTTTACAAAACATTTTTTTACTGTTAGTAATCTTGCTGACACATTGCGAAACTTGCTGCAGTCTGGAAATAGCTGCAGCTTGTAAAAGGTACAATGAAGAGTGGGTAATTTAGCATTGTACATAGAGAGATAATATGCTGCAGGTTAACGCATCAAATATTTAAATGATTTAAATGCATTGTGGTGCAACTAGTAGAAAAATGAATTAGGTCATGATAGACAAAAGCTTGTCTTCATTTGAGCTCCTGTCAGCTTGGTGTGTTTGTGCTCCATTGGTTTTATCACTAGTTATGTCTATGCACATATGGTATTTCTAATTTAGATTATTATTAGTGCTTATAAAAATATGAATAAACCTAATCCCGAAGACAAATGAAAGTGTGGGTATAACTGTAGTGGAAGTTTGAACTTTTTAGGGAGAACCCCAGAATATCTCAACTTTTAACAGAAACAGCCATTTGGAAAAATGGCTGACTGACATAAGGCAGATTGCACCAAATAGCAAGCACGAGTATGAACTCTGTATGTGAACACTGAAGTGAGCAGAGTCTTTCTCACTGTCAGCCTGAAAGTTCTGCAGGATCATGGTCGGCACTAGAGCACAGCCTCCACTTACAGGGTGTTATAAAACATACTTGAACTGTGTGCCAAGTGCTGCAGTACCCTTCTCCCCTTACCTTGGCGGCTGTTGTTGAAGCTGAGATAGTGAGTTTGAATGGAATGAAACTTTTCAAGGAAAAGTTCTTGAGGCTGCTTGACTAGTCACCAAAGGTCCTGTCTTGAGAGCATTGCAACTGAATGGGTAAATCTCATAGTGTTCCCATGGGCCCATGTGTTGTGCTCATCCAGATCCCTCTGGATGCCATTCCGTGTCCTCAGGCGTGTCACCTGCAAAGTTGCTGAGGGTGCACTTGATCCCTTCATCTATGTCACTGATGACATTAAACAGAACTGGTCCCAGTACGGACGAGGCCCCACTTGTCACCAATCCCCATCTCGACACTGAGTTATTGGTCACTACCTTCTGACTGTGGCCACTTAATCCAACCCTCTACTCAGGATAGGCTGAGTGGGAGCCAGGTGCTGAGGGCTGTGTGCAATTGGGGTTTGAATATCTCCAGGGATGGAGCAATCACAACCCTCACAGTAAAAATGTTTTTCCATATGCTTAAATGGAATTTCTTGTATCACAGTTTGTTCTCATTGCCTCTTGTCAAAGCCTTATAACCAGGAACACTTGTATGCTCTCCTTACTGGAAGGCTGTCCAAGCGGAGCACTGATGGGACCCAGGGTGGACAACCTGATCAAGAGAGCTGGGGTACTCTGTGGCCTTCAGTAAATGTCTGTCCTTGTTTTGGCCAGGACAGGGTTAATTTTTATATGGGAGGGAATGTGGCCAGGACCCAGATGTTATTCTGTACCACCTCAAGTCATTGCTGCAGGCAGTGGGGAAGGGGATTCACTCTCACTCTCTTCTGGGGAGAAGGGGTTCCCCCAGTTACAAAAAGGTGGCAAGCAAGGCTGTCTGGTATTTGTTTATTGTCCTGGGTTTTCTGTGTAAATAGTTTCTTTGTCTTGCACATTTTGTTATTAATATTGCTGCTGTTTGTTTTCTTATCTCATTGCTGTTTCCAGTAAACTGTTCTTATCTCCACCTGTCACTCCAGCTGGTATTGGTGGGGAGCAAGTGGTAGCATGGTTTTAGCAGGAGTACTAAATTGGAAAATACCATTCCTAAACCATGACTGTTTCACATTTATTTGAGAAAGGATGGGCAAGGAAAGGTGTTAGTTAATCGAGTGATAAAGCTGGTAGACAAAAATCACATTCTAAGAATTATAAATAATATTGTTTGTTTTTATGTATAATTATTTATTTGAGGACTTCTGACCTTGCTGTGCTTGTTGGGAAGAGCTTTAATACTCTCCATAAAAATACCTATTGTTTCTGTTGAAAAGCAAGATGATAAACTTGATCTCAGAAAGATGGAAACTGTCTCCAGTGGAGAAAGTGGAAACTGTTTCCACTGTCTCACCTTACAGATACTGTTGGCAATAATCTCTCAGGGAGTGAAAAGCATCTACTGTTTGCAGGAGGAGCCCTGAACAACCCTTCCGCATGCTTAAGAATTTCAGCAGCGGCTTCTCTTTGAAATTCTGACAAAGATCCTTGGCTGGGTTTTTGGAAACTGTCTAGGATCTAGGTTACATTACTACAGTACCCTATTTTTTGCTTGTTGATGGGAGCTTTATTAAGCAGGATGGAAAACATACCATACAGTTCAGTTCTTCATCTTGCTTGGGGCAAGCAGGCAAACTCCAATGAGAATTACAGGAAACGCCTTTTTGATCATCCACAGCAGCAGTTGATCAAATAAAGCAGTTCCTCAGTAGCCTGAGTTGCTGCTAATTAAACACATTTTCCTATCCTTCTCCTAACTAAGCAGCTCTTTAGCCTGAATTAATTGCCAGGACTGTGTAAGTGTGATGGTGCTTTAGAAGAAAGTTGTGATTTAAGGGCCAAATCAAAGCTATTGGAGAGAAATAGTTTTATTTTAAAATGTTTTTGTTAGACTGCAAAATTATCTGGTATTTTACATAACTTATAACTTACATACATGGATGGCAAACTATCATTATACATTCATTTTCTTCCCAATGCAAGTTCATAAACTCTTGTTAAAGTTGTCCAAATTCGCATGGAGAAAGCCAAACTGGCATTCAATACAACTATATTTTAAGCTCTTGGCAGGACTTTTCTCATATGAAAGATGTTCTATGTAAGCTGTAGGAATAAAACTCTAAGAAGTTTTGTGATGACTATTCTAAAGACTGCCAGATCATCTGAAATGAAGAGATTTTAAATACTAGATCAGAGTTCTGTGTCAGAGTTCTCTTGTCTTACACCGTCTTTCTATTGTCCATGTAAATTGATTTTTGTTACAGCACCTCTGGGAAATATCCACTGGATAAGCTTGTAATCTCTGGTATTTGGCACCTCTCTTGCTTTCTGCTGTGGAATCCTGCAAAAATGGGGTTCACTGAAAAGTCTGCTCTTAAGTATTTGGGTGTAATGAATATTTTTTTTTTTTCCCTCTGTATTGTGTTTCTAAGGAGAATAGTTATAGCCTGTGGAATACATCCTGTTTTCTTGGCTGCAATGAAACCCTCGCTTTTTATTGGTAATACATACTATTTTTCTTCTTTGTGAAGGCAGCCAACATCTGACCCAGGATTTCTTAAAGACAAAGGCTAATAGAGATGTGTTCCTTTGTTTTGTACCAGAGAGGAAAAGGTTGCGGTTTTTTAAACCAGTTAGTTTTCCCTGTGGTGCTTTCAATCAAACCTCATGTGTGTGTGTATCTCTCTCTCTCAAAGAAAAAAAACAACCAACTCAAAACTGAAAAAATCAAATCCCAATATACAATAAAGAAAAAAACAAACAGAAAAGCCCCCACCAGGTGAGATCAACTGATTGAATTTGCCCAAACTGTAAGAAACCCAAAAAAGTAAATGCCTTCTATCCTAAATGCATATATTCTGATTTTGTTTTTTTAATCTGTATCAGTAGCAGTGTAGATTAACTCACAGTAATTTTTAATTTGTTAATATTCCACAATACACATTTTTATATAAATAAATCATGTAGCTGAAACTTCTTTTTGCCTATTTCTTGTTTGTGTTTGAGGTCAAGAAGACACATGGGATGAAAGTCTGGGTTGACTTATGATTTGCATTTTCCAACATCAGTTTTGACCTTGAGTTGCTAAGTATGAACTTGGAACAAAAGAGCTTTATAGAAGTGGCTGATGGATGGGTTGTAATATTGAAGCTTCCCTCCCCCATGCTCACATCCTCAGAGCTCAGTGCATCGTTAGGCTGAAGCACTGCCTTCACAGGCAACAGTCTGCTGCTTCAGGAGATAAAAATGCTGAGGCTGGCACTTTGGGAGTCTGTTTGTAATAGTGAAGATGTAGGAGACAGAGAGAAGTCAAAAGTGTGTAGGTAAGTTTTGGGGTTTTTGTCTAATTTTTTGTTTCAAGGGGAGGATATCCCCCAGTGTTTCCTAATGAGATAATTGTTTTAGATAACATCTTGCCTATCTGTTGCATAAGAAGTGCTCCTGTATTCCTTTTGTCTTCTCTCTTCAAAAAGCTTGCTTTGTGTGGATTGTGGTGCATTTTTAAAAAATTACTTTTTTATGGAAAAACCCTTTTTGAGCCCTATCACCCTCTAGATTTCCCCATTTACATCAGTACCTCCAGCTATCACAAGTTTGCATTTTGTCAAAATTACTGAGAATCTTCTTCACTGAAATGCTATAAAAACAGAGAGGGTGTTGTTTTGGGAGGAGAGGGAATTAGCAGCAGTGGAAGTAGCAACCTGAGTGGTAATATATCCAGGAACACTCTGGAGGCCCTGTTTTGAGATATTGAAATCTGAAAACAGAGTTCTCCCTAATAAAGGATTTCCCTTGTGTTTTTAATGAAACTTTATTAATATTCAGTACTGAGTGTGGTGTAAGAGTAGGACTCCTGCAGAGCTGTAGCAGTGCCCTGTTGGGCTGGCAGCGTGGCTCCCAGCTGGGCTTCTGCCAGCAGCCTGTGGAGACCTGAGATAAGAAAGCGGGGGAACGTGGCTACCTGTGCTGTCATATCATAAACTAGTCTACGTTGGAAGGGACCTTTAAAGCTCATCTAGCTGCCTCCTTTGTGTTTAATTAATTAATCTGTTTTGCCACGGATGGAAAAAGTAAAGTGATTACAAGAACAGATGGCACAAATGAAAAGGGATGGACTTAAAGAAAATTAGCATAAGGCAGGCGTCAGTCCCATTGAACTAAGAAGTTCTGTCTTCTGCACTCATCTTGAAGGCAAGTTAGACTCTCACTGTCTTAGCATTGCCAGTGGGGGGGCTGCTTTGTTTCTGAAAGTAAAATAAACAGAGAAGGGGAGGTGTATGTCACTTGTTTTTCTAGAGAAAATTTTAGGGAAAAACCAAAATGAATGTGAAAAATTAACAGATGTTAAAATGCTGTGGATTAAATCCTATGAGCACTACAGATGCTGAGAGTGCTCATGGTTGCCAGCATCCCTATGAGATGTCTAATAACTATAGGGATTATAGCAATCTTGTACTGTAACCTTGCAAGCTCTCCTTTGGGATGATTTAGCTTTGCTTGAAAAACAGAGATCTTCCTCTGCAAGTCTTGCAGAGATAGATCTTGATTTTGGAAACTGGAAGTACTGAATTTGTGGGTGCAGAATAAGGGGCTGATGCACAAATTGAGAAACCTCTGTATGAAAATGCCACTTCCATCCTTAAATAGAAGAGCAACATCTCTTCCTTGAAGGCTGATGTTTCAAAGAGAGCCACAGCATGGATTGGGCCATTGTGATGTGGCCATACCTGTAGCTAAAGATGTTCTCACTTGTAATTTTCAAAAAGGCTTTGAGGATGGCTGAATTCCCATTTTGCACTTAACCAAAGAAAACTCAACTGCCACATCCATACAAACTAGTATCACAGCCTGCATCTCAGCACTGGTGAAACAGGAGATCCCAATGGATTAAGCTGCCTTCCAGTTCATAGATTGCACAAGATCTGGCTGGAATTGGCTTGCCTTCTGTTGAACTGTACTTTGATCTGTTTGTCTTTGATGAATAGGGCCAAATCTATCCACCAGATCTGAGGAGGAAGGCAGTAGGAGTGCCTGGTATTTTGCAGACTTGGGATGATTGTGATGATGAAGATGACTTTAATAAATAAAGGAAAATAATTACATTATTTCCTGTAACATTCCATAGACCTTTAAATACAAGGCATTGATTCTTATCCCAGCATTGTATGAAATTAGTGTTTCTATTATTTTGGTGCTGTAGGAAATCTACCACAAAAGTACCTTCTCTAATGATCAATATTGCAGTGGCCCAAAGATGTCTTGGATTTCCTGTTCATCTGCTTGGCTGTGTGCATGCCCAGAGATACTCCCTGCATCACTGTGGTTCATGCTTGCTCCTTCAAATCCATCTTGCCAGTCTGCTGGTTAATGCCTGGGCTGAAATCTTTCCTTCTGCTTTAACAGCCCTGAAAAGCTTTCCTCGAGAATCCCTGCTTTGATTAATTCTAGCAACCCCTTGAAAACTAATTGAAGAATGGATTTACCACATAAATTGGGAAAGGATGGTGATGTACATACTAAAATTACTTTATGAGGCACATCTGAGGATTTCTGTGCAAAGGGTCAAATGCTTTTTTTGACTTTGGTTAAGTAAATTTCACTGAAGATGTGTATGCGATATCCCTGGTGATTAATTGCTCTCAAATACTTATCCCAGCTGAGTTATGTAATATGAATCTCAGAAGGATTCCCAATAAAAAGTCTGTGAATGGTAGATGTAAATGTCTGCAGTGGCTTTTGAAATTTTAGACGTGAAAAGTGCTAATGGGAAAAATATTTTACATAGCTTCTGAGATAGGGTCTAGAATGTTTTAAGGCCTTGTGTTTAACTCCCACTGACTTAAAATTTTGAGGCTTTGCTATAAATTGTTCCTTATGCTTCTGCCAGAACAATAGTTGAGTGTCTTCAAAGAAATTAGACTAAGGCTGCACAGTGAAAAATACCAAATGGAAAGGTATGTACTTAATTCCAGCTGCTGCCTGTGAAAATCTGCTATAATACAGTTCAGATGGTATGATAGGGTGCTATTTCTGAATACCTGAATAAAGATGTTTTTTTTGGCAGCAGGATGATTAACAATTTTTCTTCGTTACATGAAGTCCTAAATTTTTCAGAGTGGTTTTTGCTGGCAACCCAAAATTAGGAAATGGACAAACACTGAGCTGAACATGTAGTAGTTTTCAATATACATATAGAATTAAATTTCAGGGTTCACAATACCAATACTAATACCTGAAGACCATGAGTTTTCTTTGCCAGGGCATAGCTTTTCTGAGGAGGCTGGGGGCAGGACAGGGACATGCCTTGTGCTGGAATGCTGAGATCAGCATTGTCGTGGGAGTCCTGTGCCTGCTGCATGCAGGGGATGGGGAAAACAAACGATTTCTGTACTTAGGTGTAAAGGAAATACCATGAAACCTCTGATGTGGTAGAGGAAAGCATACTTGAACACATGAAAGTGTGAGATCTCCAATCCAGATAGGCAGACAGCCTGTGCTTATCTTGCCCGCGTTTTTCGTTTTTTGCACTCACTACTGCCTCAAAAGCAGGTTTCAATGATGAGGTTGCTGATGCACTCAGGTTTTCACCTACGATTTGCACTACCACAGTTGTGTTTCCTGGTGCTGGGCTTTGTCTAGCACTCCTCAGTCACCTTTTTGAGTGGTATCATGCCAACTGTGTTTTTGGACCTGTGCAAGTGGCAGTAATGGCTTTCAGGTCTTAATTGTTTGCGCCCATCTGTGGCAGGAGATATTTGACCCATCCATGCTGTGTCTGTGGCAGCTCTGTGATGACAGCTTACAGCAGCCCCCTCACTCTTCCCCCAAGAAGTGGCAGTCCAGGCTTGTTCAGTAGGCTACTGGTGTGACCACTCTTGCTTTGGTTACAGACTTGTTTCTTCTTGTATGCTGGGAAGATTTTGGTGTTGGAGCAAACTTAAATAAAACCAGCCCTAATCTGTTTGTGTTGAGCTGACAAATATGTGTTAAGCTCAGCTGATTGACTTGCTCATGTTCAGTTTTCCTTAGAGGGCCATAGTACAGACCTTGAGATACCAGGGTGATGTAGCAATGGGACTTGAATACTTATTAAAAATAATTTAAAAAATTTCTTATGTAAGAATGTAGTGCAGCATTTTTGAGTGTTTGGTGCTGTTTCTGTAGGGATGCCCACATCTGTGATCCACCGTGCAGAGCAGCACTGCCCTTTCTGTTGTAAGAGGAGGCTGATCTTTTGAAATGGTTCAGCTGCTGACTAGTAGCTTCCTGCTGTAGTATTTTGCTTGGTCCATAACTGGCCCAGATCAGAACCTGATGCAGGGGAGCAGTGAGAAGCAAGAAGGAAAGCACCCTCATTGTGGTGATGAAGCAGCAGTAGTAGTTCCACCAGCCTCCAGCTTTAAGTCAAGACATTTCAACGAGTTTGGATTTCAAGAGAGCAAATGCTATACAGAACTGGATTTTATAAAACTCTGAAAATCACATGTTTGGTTTTTTTTTTTAATGTTGAGGAAAGAGACATTAGTCCACACTTGCATTCATTTAAAAAGTCATTGACTTTGCATTCTTCTATATTGGTGTGCATATAGCAACAACAGGTGAAAAAGCAGCAATGATCCCAAGCAGGTGCTCCCAAAACTCCACAGGAGGGTGGACAAAATCACTGGCTGGCATGGAGGCAGCACGGGATATGCATGGGGCATCTTGCAATTTGTGATGAGCAAATGGGGGGAACGATTTGAGGAAGCATGGCCATATACTGCCTATAAATAGGAGTTAGAGCAGCCCTTGGGTTTGGTGGTACTCAAGAAAATAACAGGAGCCAGCTGTGGTACTTTGCTGGATAGCCCTCCATTGCTTTATAACCACTTGGTGTTGGCAGTGCCTCTTTCCACCTCTTCAACGCCAGTGGCAACATTTTGAAAAAGTATGCGATTCCAAAATAAATGTGCACATGCAGATTTCCTGAAAATTAGCACAAAGTGTGAAATGAAAACAGATTTAGTTATTTTGCTGTAAGCTGGTATGTAGTTCAGCTCTCTATAACCACTCCCAGAGGATATAATAAATACTGAAGTGTTTAAATATAAGGCTTCATATTTTCTTTAGTAAATGGTTTTGAGTAAATTGTCCTGAACTATTTTTAACTCTGTAGAGTAGTTAATGGTATGTTTTTCAGGATTTTTGTTCAGCTTGTGGGTTTGGTAGTCTGTTGTTTAGAGGAAAAAATAATCACTATCTGTTTATATACGTATTAATCTAAAATAGAGGTTTTGAATTAAATATCATTAGGTAGTAATTTATTGTCTTTAGTATCAGACATATACTGACAATAGTTTTAGGGTTTCTTTTCTTTTTAGGGTGTTGGGTTGGGTTTTGGGGTTTTTTTTTGTTTGTTTTCCTCACAGTCCTTAGAATAAAACTTGCTGCACTCTCTCCCAAGCCCCACCTTCCCTAAAAGAAAATGTTGTAAACCATTATTCTTTTAATCAAAAGTAATTCAGAAATTACAGGTTGAGTTTTATTAACCTACTTCCCATGCTACCTATAAGCATGTGTGGTCTGATCTCCGATATGGAGTCATTCATGTTACTGCCAGGTGAAATTTGTTCTGGGAGATACAATTCCCCAGAGAAATGTTGTTTTATTTCTGAAACACTGATTGTCTTATCACCATTGGTTTGACAGTAGTGATATTTTCAACTGTATCAGTGTTACTCTACACTTGTGGAATGATGCTTCATTTGTAATCTTTTGAGGCATTTGGTCTTATTCTTGTAGGAATTAAAGTTCAGCTGAATAATTATGAGGACTAACCAAGCTTGTCCTTATTTTATGCCTTGTTTGCTTGTTTTTATGGTTGCAGTTTAAGTATTTGGCAACAAAACCCTGAAGCAGAAATGGCAAACAAACCCAAACTGACATTTCTAAGGTTAGCTAAGCAGCAATGAAAACTGTGACAGCTATCTACTAAATCAGGTCACAGAGTATTCCGAGTTGAAAGGGACCCCAAGAATCATCAAGGCCACCTCTTAAGTGAATGGCCCAGATGGGGATTGAACCCACATCCTTGGTGTTATCAGCCCCATGCTCTGCCCAACGCAGTTAAACAAGCAGCAACTACACTGGGTTAGAGTTATTTGAAGCCATACATTGCATTCATTCATTGAAATGTTGCATTTCCTCCACATTCTTCAAGTAGTTCCATTCAGTTGTTTACATTTGGAAGATCAGCAGAGCTCCAGGACTTATTTCCTCATAAGCTTTATTTACAATAGAAAAAGCACAGGTTTTTTTGAAGAAATAGTGATGAATCTGTGTAATACATATTTCTCACTGGTCAAAATAGATGTCTAGGACTGATTATTTCATCAGCTTTACTATAAGCAGTAAAATTTTGGCAAAACTAAAATTGTAAGTATTTGCAATTCTTAAATTCTGGAGACAACATCTAAAACAAACCTGGACCACTCAGATTTTTTATCACAGTACCTCTAAGTCCCACTTAATATGCTTTGTACCATTTTACAGTAGGGAATGGAGGCAGAGGTTGGCTTGTTCATCCCTGTCCTTCACTTAGGGGATGAGGAGTGTACAGCTCATCTGATTGTAACTAGAAACAACTGCTGAACCTTCATCTCTTAATTACCCTTTCATTGAGGCCTGCACTGCTGGTAGCATCTGTTACTCATTATATCTTGTTTAAAAAGAAGCCAGTAAGAAAAAAATGTAGGAGGGATAAAAACAATGAGGTATTAGTTTAGAGCACAGAATTGATAACAAATGTTCTATTTCTGGTTTCTTTGCTGCCATGGAAGCCTTGTACCTTCATACAAATAATATAAGCATCTTTCATCACCTGTTAAATGAAGTCTGTGCCTGCTGCTTGCAGGTGCTTTGATTATTTTTAGTTTATGCATGTATCAGTTGAAAGCTTTGAAAATTCTTGGTTTTGCTTTTTCTTTCCTCTGCCTGTGGTGTCTTATTTTTGTTGTGTTATTTTACAGCCATTACCAACCTTACCAAGCTTTTCTCTGGATGGCTTTTCACTTTTCTTTCTGCTGTGCAGGGTCATGGGTTGCCCAGAGGGGCTGCAGCACTGCAGCAGCTGGAGCCTGCAGTGCGAGGCTGAGGGAGGTAGTGCCAGCTGCTCTCAGACACCGGGCTGCGAGTTGTCATTACACCGCTGTCAGCAGTGTCTCATGAGCTGTCTGCAAGGACCTAACAGGCTCATAAGATTGAGTTGGGATTTTTAGAACTGTAACAAAGAGGATTTGTGTAGTGATTGGGAGAGGGCTTTATATTGTAGCTCTTACTGTTTTGGGGTAAAGTTTGAGGGGTTTGGTTGCTGCCTGTTCCCATGCAGAATGTTTATTTCACACCATAATTCATGAACAAATCTTCCCTGCTGTGTGCAGGGTGTGTGCTTAGCTGTTGGAATGATGCTCTACATAAAGCTACAGTGCACTTCAGTCGGTGCTGATTTTTGCTTCAGACTGGCTTCTGTGTCTTTTCAGTAAGTTTTATCTCTTGGGACATCTACACTATGCCCTGGCATAACCTGCCCAGTCATACCTAATACACCAGAAGAGCTTGGTGTGAGGCATGTATTTGAGGTAGCAGTAACAAAGCACCAGTGAAATGTTTCAGGCCTCTTTCAGCTGCGTTATGACCCCAAGAATATGTGGAAGAATTATAATGCCCCCTTTGATGGTGGTAGCAAGCTGTTGACAGGGCTTAGCCCACCACACCTGATCTTTGTAGCTGCAGGTTGGTGCCACCCTTTGTCATCTCCTCCTGCTCTTGCTGCAGGCTCCTTGGGCCAGATCCAGTGAAGGTGCAGTGCTAATTCAGCATGCTAACCCAAGGGCAAGCTTTCTGGCAGAAGGGACAACAGTTTTACTGTTGTAGGAGTAATGTCCATGCTGGAGGTGTCATGGCTCATTCACTTCAGCAGTGCCCATCTTAACAGCTTCTGCCCTCTCTCCAGTGTGCCAGATCAGCATCAAAGTGATCACAGAAATAAGCCAAGCTGAGATAACTGTGACAATGTAAAAAAACCTGGTAGGAGCTCTTTATCCAGCATTTTCTTACTTTACAACCATACATGAGTAAGCATTTTCTTGGGAGGTTGCTGAGCCCAGGAGCCTGGATTTCCTGTCCAGTAACTTACCTTGCAAGGTAACTCTGAATGTCTAAACTTAGTTGATACCCGTCTCCTTGGTTTTTCAGGTTTGGGGTTTTTGGCTTTTTTTTTTCCTTCTTTAAGGACAACAGTGGATACTTTTCATTAAGTGAGCTCTTCAGACTGAAGGCAGTCAGAGGGCTCGAGCTTCAGTTGCTGGGCTGGTGTGAAATAGGAGCCCTTTCTATCCCTCCTGCTGAACTGAAGGTCATGGGACCAGAAAGGAAAGAAATGGAAAAGAAGTCTTGAAGGCTTTGTAGTCTGGGACTTGGGGCTGTTGGCTGGTTTGGATTGGTGTGGGTTTTGGTCTGCACACTAGGAGTTTTTTCTGCTTTAGTCCAGCAATGTGAGGTTTTTTTCTTATTCATGTCTTTGATTAATAATAAGGGAACAATTAATAGTTAAAAGTTCTGTGTATCCAGATCTCTGTTCTCAATTCCACATAATTTATAAATCTAATTCCTTTACCTAGAGGAACAAGTATTTTTGGCATGTCAAAATGGAAAACTTTGCTTCCTGTATTTCTCTTGAGTATACCTCCCTGCTCTCTCCCCATCTCGTCTTAGTCTGTAGGGACTGGAATTTTTGCTTAGCTGAAATTCCTGTTTGTCTTGCACACCTTGAGTATTCATTAGTTTCCTCTATTGAAATCTATGCCAGACCTGTGTTGCTTGATCTACTGCTGCAATTAAATGCAAATTAAACTAGCTTTGCTCAATGTTAGTCTACATTACAACTTGCTAATTAAAAATGCCTAAATCTTGAAAAACCTGAGTCACTAAACTTCCCAGCCTGGTACAACTGTCTGTGACTTGTGTTGCAGCAGCAGAAGGCAGTTGGTTTGGAGTTCAGGGGACAGCAGAAGCCTTTCAGATACTAGATAGGTAGAAGAAAGGGTATTGCCTCTTCCTGTTTGCAGCTGCTTTAATAGGACTTGAGAAAGTTTGGGTTTTTTTAATATGGTTATTCACATCTGGTGGGTTTAATTCAACCAGAAACTAGTGTGAATGACCAGACAGGCAGGTCTGTGCTTGTCATGTTTTTGATTTGTTCTATTTTGCTGGAAATACAGGGCTTTTAGTTTGCCCCCATAATCCTGCTTTTCTGGGAGCCAGTGTGGGAGGAGTGCTCCTTTTCCAAGTTCAGCCTTGTCTGCCTCATTCAGTGGTGTCACATCTCTTTTTGCCATTAAAATCAAGTTTCCTCTTCCTGCTTGTTTTCTGCACCCCTCCTCCCTTGCACATCTCTACCCTGTTTTCATATGTTCTGTACATTTTCCTTTGGTATTGATGCTTCCCAAAAAACTCTCTTATTAGGACAAATTGGTGTTCTAAAAAGCATGCTCTTTAATATTACCTGTCTTCTATGTAGGGTCCACATCCGGCCTGATTTAGAAATTCCCCTTGGGATGGGGAGATTACGACTCAGCACACTTTCACCTGCCTGTGTTTGGAGGCATGACTATATAGGGAGTTTAGCTGGGAACACTCTCTAGAATAGCTAACAGACGTGCTGGTAGGAGTAGGCATATTAGTGGCTAGCTATTTACTGCCCTGTATACAATTACTGCTTAATTGCTTTTCATCAGAGTTGTTTTTTAAACTGGTTCCACCTGTGTTCATTTCTTAAGCTAGTCTTAAACATCTTGGGAAGCTGTCTGACATTTGGGAAGCTTGTGCCACTCTACAGACTGTGTATCTTGGATGTTTTGCGTTGTGGTCACTTTTTGGAATTTTGTCTCCACAGAAGACCACCTGTCTAAAAGTCATGCCCAAACCACAATCAAAACACTGATGTTTTTATTTCATTTTTAGTGTCACTGATAGAAAACTTCATTCAAAGGAAATGCTTAAAAATAATGGTGGTTATTTTCCCCATTCCTAATGCCTTATTGTTCCTAACGTTTATCCTAAGTACTCAGATTGTAGATTCTCAGCAATGTTGTTTGATTTCTTGGAGTTTAGTATGGCAGGGACTTCTGGTTTTGATACCAGTGTTGTCAATGGACAGTAAATCTTTTCGCATCTGCTGAGCAAGTGTGAATTTACTATGCTTGTCCAGTTTGTCATTACAGTCCCAATACCAGTGAATGAGTTGATCAAATACTGTTGCCACAAAATGGGCTAGCTGCTGTGTTACAGCAGTTTGACCATTGGTGATCTGTACTGGATGTGAACCAGTGCTCCGGTACTGACTGGCACGTGGGTCAGATTCCTCATGCCCCTTGGCTTCTGGGAAATGCAATAGTTGCTTGCCTGTGAGCACTGTGTGGAAGGAGGGCTGTTAGGGGTTTCATGGTGATAGTGGTACTTAGTCTCTTAATGTGAAGTAGAGTTTTGCCTGTGTGAGTGCAGAACCGAATATGCAGAGAGCTCTGCTTTCGGCACTTAGGTTTTTCTTTTAACCTTGCCTTCTGTTGCTGCAGTTTTTATCCCTCTCTGTGGCTTTTTCTGAATACAACACAGTAAAAGAGAGGGGCATTTTGTAAGCAGGAGAGCAGAATGCCATTGAAAACTTTTACATTGGCATATGTAATATTGTCCACTTGGTTGAGCACTGGAGTAGACTCCTGGAGCAGGCTTGGTCTCCTAATTCCTGCTCTATCATTAATCGCTAACATAAACAGGGATAAACTCTTTCCATGTCCTTCTATTTACTAGGAAGTCTAAGTCAAGTGAGATAATAGGAAGCACTGAACAATCCAGTGAAGAGTGCATTTCTTCAGCTCTTCCTGTTGAAATCAAGGCCTCTCTCCAGTTCCTGTTTTAGTCCTGTTACCATTAATAACCCCTCCTAAGCCAGTGTTGCAACTTGTATTTCTCTGCTGTGGCTGAAGGCAAAGCTGGGATGAGGAGGAGGTTGGTGCATCCTCCAGTGGGGGAGTTTCCTGCCCAGCACTTCCCTTTGCCTGTCCAAGAGCAAGAATTAAGTCATGGTAAGCAGGGCAGTGGGGAAGGATGGGGGCCACATTTTTATTCAGGAGTGCTGGATTCAGCTGAACTTGGAGCATCAGCTGCTTCTCTTGCTGTTACATATTTCATTAAACCCCAAACTGGAATTTTAAGTGTGGTGTACTGCAGAAGAAATAGTAAGGCAAAAGCCCACATCTTACATAAACACCTGTAGGCAGCACTCTCCTGTGATCTTACACCACGCAGGCAGGGAGGCTTGGCAGGAAGGTCTGATGGAGCAGAGGGAAGCTTGAAAGGGAAGGAGGCCTCAAGTGACACAAAGAGATAGAAAAGAGAGGGCAGGCCAGTGCTGGGGGTGCAGGAAGGCTAGGTGAAGAGAAATGATAAAAGAAGAGATCTGATTTAAGTAGCAAGAGTAAGAGAAGGAAGAGAAGAGTATTATTTTTTGTTTATTTTTAAATAACCAGGTGGAACACCTTCCGTGAGGTGGCCTTTGTGGAGAGAGAGAAACTGATCCTTGGAGCCTAGTTAAGACTGCGTGGGTGTATCAGCTACTGTGCTTGTAAGCATGGGAACTAGTGCCTGTATCCTTCTGCACAAAACCTGATACTTACAGCAAATACTGCAGAGATTCCTGGTTTAGGCATGGAATGTGGCATTTCAGAAAAAGCAGATGTTCTGCTGTGCACGGATATGTCTCTCCTGCTACCAGAGTGTTTCTCTGTTGCCTTTCTCCTTCCTTGTGCCTGAGGTTGGTTAAGATCTTGCAGAAGAAAGTAAAACTAATGTATAATTCATTCATGATGAAATGTTTGATTCCTGACCCTTCTGAAGGACTGTTTAACTTCCAAAGATTGAAATACAATTATGTTTACTTTAGCATGCCCAACCTTGCTCACTGTGCTTGCCCAATAATGGTTGCTATAGGCTTTGAGAGGAATAGCCATGCATTTTGATTTTTAAGATTTGCATATTCATACCAAAATATAGGTTCCATCTTTTCCGCAAAACTATGGGTGGCATTAGGGGAAAAAAGAATACTAAAAAGAAAAAGCAATCCCTGCATTCTCTAGCACAGTGTCTGTGGAAGTATCCTCTGGCTTGTTTTTCCTCAAGGATTTGCTTTTCTCCACTTTTAGCTGCTATTTGAAATGTACACTAACTTCATAAAATCATAATAGACCATCTCAGAGGTCAAATATAGAAATTATACTTAACTGAGTCCACTTAAAAGCTAACAGAAATAGAACTCAGCCACAAATAATATAATGCTGCAGGAGTAATAATACACTATCTTTGGGTTGTTTTGTTTTGGTTTGATTTTTTTTTGGTTTTTTTTTTTTGGTTTTTTTTTTTTGTTGTTTTTATATTCTTCATGGTGCATGGTCCCTGGTAATTTGGTTTTGGGCATTGATCCTGTATAGCCCCAGATTGAGCATGTTCAGAAGAACAGTGGTTTTTACCACAAGATTTTGATGGGATCTGCTTAAAAGAACGCAAGGATTCCTCTTCTCTCAGATCTAAAGCTCTGGTTGGACAAAACTGATTTGAGGTAGTTCTTACCAAGGAAATCCAAAAAGAGTCAGTTTTAATTTCTAGAATTCAGTTTAGTTAACTACAATTAACTACAATACTTTTTCTTGTAAAAAGGAAGCTCTCAACTGGGTAGTTTTGCAATCATTGGACTAATACCAGATGTATTAAGAAAATAAAGTGAATCCGTGGATAAAGATCTAACAATTAAAATTAGGTACTGTCATCATGTCTACAAGTATCTCAGGTATGTAATCATGTGAACACTGTATGGTGCAGAGGGGCATGTCTGACCACAGGGTTATTAAGGGCAGGAGATTCGGGTTTGGATAATACAGAAAGTGAATGGCTGAGGGAAGCACAGAATCTAATGCAACGAGTCCTGGTTTTGTATTTTATTCATAGGTCTACTGACTTTCTACCATGGATCTCTAGTTCTGGTGCCTGTTGTGAAAGGAGCTTTGCATAACATATGATTCCTTTTGAAATGGGATTGAAATATTTCTTCTGGGTGCTGTTCTCTGTCTTGGGTTGTTTGGTTTTGGTTTGATTTTTTTTGTTTGTTTTTATATTCTTCACTGTGCATCTGTGCACTGTGGGATGGACTGTAAAGAATTACAAGCACTGATTGAATACCTGCAGAGTATCTGGTTTCAGGTTCTTTCTCCCTATACAGAAAATAATGTTTCTGTTTAGCAACAGTGTAAGTAGAGAGTGGTGGAGGAGATCTATCGTGTCTGCAGCTGTGGGGCAGGTTGACTGCTGAGAAGCTGTTGGGTGACAGTGAGAGGGATTCCCTGGTTATTGTCAAGTTGTCTTTATTTATTTACTTTCCTTATTTTATGCTCCCATCCTGACACAGTGGGGAAAATTGACTGGCAAAAGAATTGGGTTCTGTGTGTGATGGGATTTGAACCCTGCGTATGACACTGGGTTTAACAAGAGTTTGCTCATAGCAAATATACTTGTGTGCTCCTTCTGTTGCGAGCAGAAAGTGAAGTTGCAGCTCTGCCAGGCAGGAGAGAAGGAAGGAGAGGCAGAACTCCAGGAAATGGTAAGTTCTTGCCCGAATGTAGATGCTGTTCTTTGCTGTGAACTTTTGTACCTGTAGTACTCTTGGATTCAGCTTTACCAGTGGGAGCAATTAGGTGCTGGTCAAGAGGCACGTTCATGAGAGCCAGGAGATTTCTGGGGGAAGAGCTGCAAAGGCAATGGAAACAAATACACATTAGAAGCAGATTAGATTCCTGAATCTTAGCAAATTGAAAAATAACAGGATAACTTAGGCTTTAGAAAACCTACTGGAAATGAGCCAGAACTTTTTGCAAACTGAATGACCTTGGCCTTTCTTAAATAGCTCCGTGTGAGAACACAGTTAAAACAGGGATTAAAAAGAGCAGAGTTCATATTCCTACCTGCAAATCAATGGACACTTTCCATGCTTGGTGGGAAAACAACCCCAGAGTAGTGTTGAGAAGACCTCAGAACAAATCGAGCGTGTATGAGACAAAGAATCAGAATAATAATCTTAAATTTAGAATTGTGGTGGTAAAGCAGCATGGGCATGGATGTGAAATACTTGGGTTTTTTTCAACTTCAGCGGAAGCTTTAATTTGTGGTGCATTAATTTTTGAAATGCTGACATTACCGAGGATTGACAGTACAAATCTGTCAGATTTATAGTGAGGATTGGAAAATGTTGAACACAGTGGACAGTAACTATTTTTTTGAAAGTGTCTCTAAATTCTTCCCCTTGGAGAAATTCCGTATCTCTTTCAATTCACATTTCAGGTTTACTGACTGAAAATCTCTGTGGTTTGACTGGTTACAAATGTTTTCATGCAAGCACATTAGCTTTTAAGTTGGTACATAAGCTGCTTTTTTTTAAAGAAAGTGAATAAGCTTGTATAATAGTGTGTTGGAAACAAAAAAAGTCTTTTCTTCATATAGACAGATCTGATTCATCAGAGAGCATCAAGATAATTGTCACGATTTTCATTTTAAAAGGAAACCAAGAAATCTTGGCACAAGTGTAAAACTTTCTGTTGCTATACTGGCCTGTTGCCTGGAGCTAAATATTTGCCTCATGAATTTTCCTTTCCCTATCAGGAACAGGAAGCAATGTTACAGATGAAATACATTAAGGTTTGTAAGTGATGCCTATTATTCAAAAAAGGAAAGATGCTTCCATGTTACATGATTTATCAACAAGACAAAACAATTTTTATTCTGGCTGAAATTGGGGTGGTCACTTACTTTTTGTGAGTACTTCTAAGGTGGAGATTTGTACCCACTTGCTGCAAGTCTTCTAATGAACACACATCTTAGAGTCAGGTTTAGTTAAACAATTCCAAATGCTGTTAATATGACTAGGCACATTTCCCTCTATTTTCCACTTAATTTTTCTTTTCTCTTAATGAGTGCAGCCACCAGCCCTTCAGGCTCTTGCCATTGCTTCTCAGCCCATTGTGTTTCATGCTCTTATGGTAACTCTTCATCTTCCCTTTGGTCCCTGAAGAGGGGCATCTGTGGTTGGCAGCAAGCAGCTGCATTTTCTGTCCTGTATCACTCCCTCTGTGACAGGCTGTTACCTGGAGTAAGAGGAAAGAGAAACCAATCCTGTCAAGAGACTGCAAAACCTCAAAGGCCATGGAAATAGGGAAAAGGCATTTTAAGATGCTGTTCCTTTCAGGGGCTTCTGGAAATGCTCCTACTTGTTGGCAAGACCTCACTCTGCAGCAGGAAAGCCCACCACCCCGTCAGCGTACCTGCTGGCATCCCAGGCTGGGTACCACAGGCATGCTCTTGGGGACTTGGTGTATTTTATCAAATGCCATAAACTCGGCAATTGATTCACCTTTTTGTACTGCTTGGGATGAGGTAGAGGGTGAGCAATTGATTCATGTGCTGCTCTTAATCATAAGGGAATTCAAAGCCACCACACTACATTTATGAGCAGATAATATGGTGAAGGGCTCTCTGAGGCCACACTAGCAAGATTTTTCTCCAACTTGTGTTGTTGTGAGACAATAAAGGTGATAGTGGTAACTGTGATTATCACTAAAGATTGGTGAAGGACTTGTTGTTATGACTGTGTATCCTACAAAATCTGCTCTGTGTGTGGAAGATATTAGCGACATTTAACAATAGTAATTCATTCAGTTTGTGTCTTTATTGAATCTGCAAGGGCCTCACTTTATTCTGTATTTTTCTGCTTTTTAAATAACAGTTGCCATCTTTATGGTATTAAAGGATAAAATTTAAATGGTGAAATAAATTAGCCAAAATGCAGAGCTTCAATTTTTTTGCTACTCTCTCTGTTTCTGAAGTTAGGCAAGTTGGGTTTTCCCCAGTGTTTCTCCAGGGATATCATATTATCTGATATTGTTTAACTACTTCCCTCTCACTGCATATTGTAAAGTAAGATTTCTCATCTCCAGCACAGACTTGCATATTTTATTCTCTTTATAGGTAGTTCTCAAAACTCTTCCTTTCATTTTGCCTTTTTTTTTGCAGCTGTTAGAGGGCTTCCTGTTTAGCTAAGCGTACTTGACGTTAAAAATTCACAGTGTATATTATTACTACACATTTATAGTTTTTGAGTTAAGCTAGTTTGAATGAGAGTTTGGCACACAATGGAGTTTTTCCATCTATTCTGGGAAAGCTTTGCATGGTAATAAGCCCTGCAGTTAGCTGAAGTACTCGTGTTTCCTAATGGAATCTGCTTTCTTTAGACTCTCAAGGAATTGAGTGAGAGCACTGTGGTAGCCATGGTTTGTGTCTACCTGTGCATTATCACATGTCCTTGCAGGAAGCAGCCAGAAGAGTTCTATAAAATACCTGTACTGTCTTTGATGTTTACATTTTTCATTTTATAGCCTTTCAACAATTTCAGGTACTAATGAAAACTCCAGTCCTACCAGGGACCTATCTACTGGCCTTGCAATCTGTTGATTTTGCAGGGCGGGCATTTTTGTTTGTAAAACATATTAAGTTAAATGCTTCCAGTTCCTGATGCATGTCAGAAACTATTTCTTACATTGAGGATTTTCTATTTAACTTCTTATTGAGTTTTATTGAGTACAAGCATTGGGGTATAAAATAAGTTTTTGTCAATCAGTTATAGTGTTTGTGTGTTAAAAATTGTGTGTATGGTGTCACTGATCTGCAAAAGTCTTTAGTGTGTAACAACTGCCCTTCATTTGGATGACTTATTAAAAAAAAGTTCAGAGAAATTAGAGCCAAACTGATACAGCTCCACCCCAAAAAGCACCTATCTCGATTGTCAGAACTGGAATGACCCACATTAGCAGCTTCAAATGGAGAGCTAGAAAAGAGGGGGGAAGAGAAAGCAGGTTGTTTTAGGCAAGAGAAAGATGGTGAATAACTAGAAACACTGAAGGAAAGGTCAGGAAGTTTGGAGCTCAGCCTAGCCAAAGCTCAAGGTGTGTGGCATAGGGATTGTGCCCTGTGTTACTGGTTTTCAGCAGCCAGCAAAGGAAGCATCCGTCTCCTTTCTAATCCCTCATGCACACAGGGACACTGGGGGTTGCTATGAAAACTTTCAAGCTCTCATTGCAAATTCTCTCTAGCTACAGCAAATTATCACACACTGAGATTTTGTCTGGCTATTCTAATGCAAATGGGCAACATGGATTCTTCTGTCACAAAAAAGAAGTGATATTGAGCAAACCATCTGCAAGGGTGTTTTGCTTGGTACAAATGCTGGGAATATAGCTGTTTCACTCTACCATGCTTTCATTCAGAGTCGATTTAAAACTACTGTTTTTATTTATGCCTTTCAAACTGTGAAAACTTTGACTCTTGTTTTGTTTCCAAAGATATTTACTAATGAGGAGCTGATGTAATTTGTTTTGGAGGACAGGCTCTTTTATACACAGTTGTGTGAATTGAGATACAGTCTCTGATAAACGTGGACAAAATTAATGGGTCTTTACTAGTGGCCAGAATGATATTTACTGTTTGCAAGTTGTGTTAACTCGTAGCGATCCCTTGACAAACGGGAGGGATGGCCTGTTGTGATTTGCAGCTGCCTGTGCCACAGAATGCGCTTACTAGAGCTTTCCACCCACTATTCAGCTTGCTGTTGCCTGCTTGTTTTCTGTTTTAAAAAGTGTTTTCATTGTCAAACCACGTCCAAACTATTCAGTGGAAGCAGCCCATTTGCTGGTGCTCCGAGACGCTTCGCTTTGTCCCTGCTGACACCTGATGATGGACACAGAATATTCTGAGCCGAATGGTAAATATGAGTCTTCTACTTATGTCACTGTTTTTAGAGATATTGATTTTATTCAGGTCCAGCACATATTTTATGACTCTGATTGCATGTGGATGAGGTCACAGTATTGTCCAGAGCTCTGGATACCAGCAAAATCCCATGGATGTAAACATATAGAAAAGAGACAAACTGCATAGGTAAAAAAAAAATCTTGTTTGCAGAATAGTGCTGTGATAACAAAGGAAGATTTTTGGTTTGTGTTATTTCTGAAAACACAAAGATCCTACAAATATGTGTAGGATAATAACAACATCTGATGATGAACAAGGGTCTTCTGTGAAATCGACTTTATAGGCACTACAAAGCTAAATAGCATGAACTGATGAAGAGCTAGCTACCAAAGAAAGGGTATTTGGAATACCTGCCTTGGTGAAATAGCAAAAAAAATGTAGAAAAGCCTGAAATTATGGGTACAAACTGAGTGCTGAGTTCTGGGAGAAGACTGCACAAAAATCTGTAGATATGGATGAAAAAGATATATAAAAGTCGGTGCACTGCATCTTGCATTCTTTGCACTTTTAATTTATTAAAGGTTTTTCTGCTCAGTTAGTGCCATGTCAAATACTGAAATTGGGTAAGAGTGCTCCAAAGGAACTTTTCTGATTTGTTTCTAGAATTCTTGTTTGTATTTTTGGAATTAATGCAGTTCTTAGGGCACAATTCCACTGATATGCATATTTTATTTTCTTGCACTACCTAAAGGGAACTGCCCACATGGTCAATCAAATGTATAACCCCTTTCAGAATTAAATATTAAAAGAATAAATTCTCCAGAATATTTCTAGGGATTTAAATGTTTTAAGATATATATGTAGCAGGTGCTTTCGTGTGTTATCTCAGGCATGCTTCTGTATCATTTCTAAGGTGGAAAATTCCAACTTGTTTCTTTCTTTTTGTTTCTCTGTCTTTTACATCGTCACTCTCTCTTTTTATTTTTTAACTCAACAAACCAAAGGATACTTTTAAAAATTACTTACCTCTAAAAATCTAGAGGTGCTACAATGATAAAAAAAAAGGAAAAAAAAGTTTTCATTTTGATGTTGGAGAGCTTTTGTTTCTCTTCCTACTGTGCAAGTGTTTATATTTTATGTTTTTAAGGAAATTAATTTCGAATGGTTTCTGATTAGTGGCTTGGCCCTGCTTCATTGTCATGCTGACTTTCATATGGTTCTCTTAAAAGTAAAATATCAGCAAGGCAGACATTATAACAAGGGAGAGCCAGCAGTCCTGGATATTTCTGGACACCTTAATGTGCAAAAAGCCTGTGAGGGAAGGGATGGAACTGGAGAGCCATGTCCTCAACTGGGTGTCCCAGGCAGAGGGTGAGGGAATGTGAGGTGAGGAGGGATGCAGTGGTCAGAGCAGCACAGAGGGGGACAGCTGGAGAGAGTGCAATAAGAATGCAGCATCTTTTTCTCCCGAATAAGGGAAGTTTCACGTGTGACTTACAGCATCACACAGTGGGCTAGAACAAAGGGAGTGTAACTGGCAGCAGAGATGCAAAACGTCTTAAAAGCGAGATGCTGAGGGGAAATGCTGTGTTGTGGCTCTGGATGCAGCCAGCAGTGCTGCTGCTCCCTGATGAGTGAAGTGAGACTGTCGGCTGTGCCGGCTCTGCACTCCTGCCATAAATAGGGAATTGGAGCGGTGCCGGGGTACCCAGATGAGATGTTCTGTGCTGGCCAAATCGCTGCTGAGCAAGGTGGGATTGTCAGCACTGGGACCTGACCTTTAAATCATTGCCCCTTGTACTGGGAGGTGCATGGTTTGCCTGCAGAATGTCACTTAATCCAGGTTATTCCCTACTGGTGCTGGAATCTCCACATCTCTGAGATGTGTTATCGCTGCAGTTCCAGCATTCATTGCTTTCATTTATCAACTTGAAATACATGAATGCCAGGTACACAGAAGTACTCTGTAAATAGCTGGAGATGTGTAAAGGATTGGGGGGAAAAGTACAAACAAAATAATTTCCAGTGCACATTTAATTTTTTGTTTACTTACATGCTGAATACGTAACTAAATTAAAACTTCAGTTACTGAAAGAAGAGTTTTTCTTCATGGCTATACAATCAGTAGCTTTACATTTATTCTCTTGCTGCTGGCCAGGTGAATTTAATACTTGTTTAAGCTGATGAAATTGGGCTGTTGCTTTGTCACAATAAAACATGTTTCCTTAATCCTCCTAGGAAACTGAATTGCAAGGTGGTAGTTTTCAGGTATTCTCTTCCATTTTTTGCTCCTTTTCCACTGGATAGTGAGCAGCCTTTTGCTGTGGCACGTGTCCACTGCAGCAGCATGCTGATTAAGCCCATCACCCAGTGTTGGTGTCTCTCCTTCTCTTAGGTTCTATAAAACCTGCTGTTTTATTATTATCTGGTAAAGAATTGTATGTGCTATGTCCCATCCTGTACGTTTGCTTCTTTGTGTCAGTTTTTTAATCTTGTCAGGATAAACGAAGCTTTGGAAAACCACAGTGACAACTTTAGTATAAGGGAAGGCTTAAATGTTAACTTGCTTTCATTCATATCCTGTGGTATGTAAATCCAGTCTCGTTTTCTCTGCCATATTTGAAGTAATAGGTGCCGGCTGCATCCTTGTCTCCAATGTTAGTGGTGTGAAGAGCGGGATTGCAGCTCTTGGTGCTCTCGCCTGCCCCTGCAGCTGCCGTGATGGCGCTGGCAGCCTTTGTGCCTGCTCTGGGCGCTGGTTATTCCCCACCAGTGCTGGAATCTCCACATCTCTGAGCCTCTGCCCAGGGGCTCGACACCGATGCACTTGGTCATAAGTAGCAGTCCCCAGTGTGGGAATGTGCTGCTGGCTTAGCACTGAGGAGGCAGCCAGGGCAGAAATGAAACTTACTCTTCATTTTCACATTAGTCTTCCACCTAATTACTTTTTTCCCTGACAAAGTGACTGTACCTGGTTTTTAGGTGGCAGAAATCTGTCAGCCTGGCACTTTGATCCTGAACTCAGAAATACATTGTGATTGAATCATGATGCTGGTCTTTTCATTTGCTGAAGCTTGCAGTAGCTGCTCAAGAGGAATACAATGCCCTGCTAACTCTGCTGTGTCAGTGTTGGCTTCGTCATGACACCAGAAACATCTTTTGTTCGCTGCTAGTTTGTAAAGCTTTTCCTGATTGTTGTTAAATTGATACTACCCACTGGGAGAAGTTATAGGTGGTTATTTTTTTTTGCAAAAGCATGAATGCACAAATGTGCCTGTACTTACTGTCAGCTACAGCCTGAAAAATTTTGAGGAAAGGACCACATTATTCGATGTCAGTAGATTTGATAGTAATGGGGTTTTTTTTCTATTTTTTTTTAACTGAAGACCATAAATTTGTATACTGCCCAGAGGTGCTGAATTCCCAGGCAATAGATGATAGAGGAACTGAAGTCACTGAGAAATTACATTTGAAGATGCTGCTCATATGGTTGTAGAGCTCAAGCAAACTGCAGTCAAGTTGTTTATGTAATTGTTTATAGATATTTTAATTCAATATTTAAATAAGTTTTGCACATTTTTGTCTCTTCCCTCCAAAAAAATGTAGGCAAAGGGAAAGTAGTGTAAACTAAAAATATTACAAGGTTAAACTGAACTGCAAAGTTATATTTAAAGTTTTTATCAGTTGTGTTCTTTCCATCTGTTTGTGCTTGGGATAGGGCAGGCTAGAGCTGAAGCTTAGACTTCTCTATTTCAGATCCTCCTGATTTGCCTGTGGGTAATTCAGAAGAAGCATCCCTTGAGGGCCACATGCCTTCTGTGTGCTATGCAGAGATGCTCCTGACCCTCTCTGTGATTTATGTGAAACAACTGTGCTGACCTCTTGACCAAAATGAATGAAGTTCTATTTTCTGTTAACTGGCAAATTACTTCTGTTGCTTTATTTCTTCAAAAGGGTTAAAAAACTTGTGGGTGGCCCAAATGAAATTGGCTTTTTTGTTGTCTGAACTTGATTTTGTTACTCTTGCAGTGTCACTCTTTTGCAAACTCTTGATCTTCCAAGCTAGACAGGATCTGCATTTCTAATACAAAAATTCAGGCTTTTTAAAGATCTAAATGGAACAAAAATAGACATGTTTCTCCCGACTTATTAGCCTGGCGCCTTCTCATGAGCACTAATTAATTTACTCAAAACTAAGACGTCAATTGCAGCAATTTTCCTTAAAATGTGAAATACTGTAATATCCACAAATTTTCAGGATTATTAAAAAAATGCATATCCAGTAACACTCGAGAATTAAATTCTGGTCGCTTTAATATAAAATTTGCCTTCACAGAGTAGATGTTTGCCAAATAGAAAATACCTGTACAAAATACAAAGGCTATTCAGGACACAGGGTCAAAATGTTAGCGGGTGAAACATGAAGTGAAATAAAGCATTTTATTACTATAAGGTGAGTTAAAAATATTTTAAGAATTACATTTGCTGAATTTTTTTTCCAATATTTCACTGTATGAAAAAAATCTGAGTGTGCTAAAATCTTGTCAGTATATTCTTTTCTAGTCTCCAACTAAATTGAAGCTCAGCTACAATAATGATTTTCTTTCCCAACGTATCCTCTTTATTCCTAGTCTGTGAGAGTATAATTTGAGGAACACACCTATCCCCTGGGCAAGAACTGACAAAGTATGACTTGTTCTACTAGATGAGCTCTTTGACCAAAATAAAATGTTTCCAAATTAAGAGTTGGGGTTAGGTTGATGAAAACAATGAACTGAAGTTTGAGAGCTTGCTGATACTCATGCTTCCCCGTACCAGACTTATTATTTGTCAGGTGTGTCGTGTGTCTTGCCATCATTCATCAAAATAAATTCCATTGGAGTAAATGCTAGTTTGGCATAAATCTTGAATATAAGTAGCAATGAACATAGGAAAACTGTTGTGAAGTTTTTGCTAAATGCTAAATTTGGATGTGATGCAAAATTTGTGGTAAGAGTTCTGGAAGACCATCACTGAGATGGATATCCTTTGGTGCTCATAGTCCCATACAGACAGGTTGGTTTGGGAAGAACAATGGAAGTTGCTTTCACGGTAACAAATAATTTGGAAGTTGGTTTTGGCTGAAGTGTTTTGTTTATAACAGTTCTTAGCTAGTTAGAGGTTTCCTTCACACTTCTCCTACTAGGGTAATTTTCTCTGTGTCTTTAGAGCCTAAATAAAACATTAATGTTAATCCACAACATTATTTGAATGTTACGCAAACTGATATTATGTGAACAGGTTTGAAATGCAAATTAACTGAAATAAAAGCAATTTTACTAGGAGATGTCATGCTGAAAGCAGCGCAACATGACATTGAAGCTATAGTAGAATATCCTTTAGAAGTTAAGGTTATAATTTTATCAGGTACCCTCCAAGTCTAAAGATGGTCCTTTAGCTGGATGCTTCCTTATGCTGAGTTGTTGAATACAGCAGCAAGGAGCAGTTGGCCATAGCCTGTGCAGCCAGAAACCTGGTTTGATGAGTATGTTCACATCCTGTTAATTCTTGGATCTGTTGGAGCCATTTCCTTGTGGGGTTGTCTGGCTCTTGTAATGGGAAACTATATGGAAGCTGAATGCAGTGTTTCAGGGAGAGGCTACAACTGGCAAGCAATTCCACTTGCTCCTGTGTAGAAATCTACACATTTTACCTGGGCATATACCAAGGTAAACAGACTCTGGTTTCTGGGAGGAAAACTACATTTGTTCCCAAGCTACTCCATGTGCAAACTGGGAACCTTTGCCTTGGGACATGGTGTGTGGGTGGAGATAGTAGCTACTTTACTTGTCAGACTTTTACCAACTCCTACAAATCTGTCAGAGACCTGATGTGAGTTTTGGTGTCTGAGGCAGGAACGACTGCAAAGTTTAGGGAGTTCCTGCCTTGAGCTCTCAGCTGCAGCTTAGTGCCCCAACAGCAAGATTTCTCAAAGCTTATCTATCAAGTGCTGCTTTATCATGAAACTCCTTTAAAAGTACCCTCAATCTACTTTGAGGTTTCACTATAATAGAGATGCAAATAAGGCAGAACATTTTCATGCTCATTTTATAAAGTCAGAAATAGTTTACTTCTCTGTAACCTGCTCCAATTTTTACCAAATTCTTAACCACAATTTATTATACTAAATGGCAAGACAGTAAAAACTCAAACCCGATATCATGTGACTCTTGGAAATTTGCCCTCTCCAGAGGGTATCTGATTTCCTTAAAAGCATTAAATCTGTCCATATTGCTATATTCCTATTTCATAATTAGCATGTGCCTAAACTTTGCAGTTTTGACTGCTTTACTACACTGTGCAGGTACTTAATGTTTTTGCATACTTGAATTTCATAGAAGCATAGAATGGGTTGGGCTGGGAGTGACCTTAAGGGTCATCCAACCAATTCCAACCCTCCTGCTGTGGTCAGGGACACCTTGTACTAGAGGAGGTTGCTCAGAGCCCCACCCAAACTGGCCTTGAACACTTCCAAGGATGGGGAATCCACGACTTCACTGGACAACCAATGTTCTAGTGCCTCACCACCATCACAGTAAAGAATTTCTTCCTAATGCCCAATCTAAGCCTGCCCTCTTTCAGTTTAAAGCCATTTACCCCTTGTCCTATCACGGTATGTCCTTGTAAAAAAATCCCTCTCCACTTTCATCAAGATGAATATCCAGAAAGTTTTTGGCAATATTAGAGAGACAAGTGTTTTAAAAAGAGTGAGCTTCAGCTAGATAACCATATCTGCTGTGCTTTTGCCTATATTCTCTCTTGTCACTGCTGCTGCAGAGCTGGCAGGCCAGGGAAGAAGGAAGAAACCAACCATGGCTCCTTGTGCAGCAGTGCACTTGCCACCATTGCTCTTCAGCAGGAAGCAGAAGGCATGTCAGTCTTTCCAATTATTTGCTATTATCTTGTTCTTCCAGGCTTTGCTGCCTTCTAAGGCACAAGAAGTTTGGCCCACCTTGTTAGTATTGTGTATTTACTTGTCAGTGCAGTGATTACTTCACTGTTGTCCTTGCCAGTTCTGGTGCTTAGTCATTGGATGTCTTTCCCTGCTTGTTGCTTTATTTTTCTTTCATGTCATATAGCATGCATGAGCTTTTACTGAGTGATATATGCAGAATTATTCATCATTTTAATATATAAATGCTTAATACATACCTGAGTCTAATGAGTAAGGAAATAGTTGTTTAAGTGGCAGTATTTTATTTATATTTTGTAGCTCAACAGTACAAATCCACAGGCTTCTTTCCAATTAACCACGCTTACAATAGTACTATGAAGCTATATGTCTTCTTTCTCTATTTCCATTCCTTCTGCCCATCAACCTCGACATTTGTTTGTTATTCCCATTTGTTTTACTTTCTCTCAAGGCTTTAAATGACTTTGAGAAAAGGTCTTTTATTGGGTGTACAGCTCAGGTTGGAGTCTTTTAGTGTAGGCAACAGGAGTTTTCCATAGGAGTGACACAGGTGAAAGACAGCAGTTCTGGCACCAATATTAAAGAGGTAGGGCCAGTTTTAGGATGAGCACAAGCTCCAAATTATGATCTGAGAGCAAAATTGGAGTAGCCTGTTTCTCAGTTCTGCTCAAGTCTGTTTACAGAGCAATGCTTAGTCAGACCTGCACAGGAATTTTATCCAATAAAACTCCTCATGGAATTTTATCCAATGATCTCTCTACCAGGCTCAGTGACATGTGTCTGAGCTGATCATCTCTCTTAGAAATATGTTTGTCAACTAAAAGTTATAAAAGACAAAAACATTTTTCATCCTAAGAGAAGGATTCTGAAGGTATACTTTGAAGTGTGTTCCTATTACCTAAGAATTTGTACTCTGCAACATATGTGAAAAATAAAAATTTAAGTTTTTTTCAGTTATGAAAAAAATAACTACAAAAGATTTGAACATGAGTAATTTTTTTTTTTTTTTTTAGTATGTCTGGGTTGTCCTGGCATTACTTATATAGTCCCATGTGTATGGAAATGTTGAATCTGCAATTTATTTGCATTGTTTCAAGAGACAGCACAAAAGGACTTACAGAGGCCACATACTGAGCCAAAACTTAGTGCAGAAAGAAACATGAATATTATTGGCTGTAAAGCTGGAAATGGTGGCTTTATCAATGTATATCTGTCATACAACTCTTGATCAAGCTTTTGGAGTTTGCATCCTCACAGTAGGGAATTTTCTAATGCTAACACTTTTTACCAGATAAGCAGGGTTTCCTTAGAGGTAGCACTTTGTCAGGCCATGGTGTCTAAGAAACAGGAGAAAAAGAACCTTATTGTTACATTCCTTTTGTTTTCCAACTGCTACAATCAGTTAATTTTGTTAGATGTACATCAAATGCATCTTTCTAGGAAAGCACAGTAACTGCTCTGAACATGGTGTGTGCTGTACACTCTGAGAAGATTCAGTGAGCAGCAGAAGTTTCTTGCATCACTCGTGGTGTATTTTTGTGCTGGTGTCATTCCAGGGGGCCAAAGGTTCTCACACTGTTGTCAGAGGTGGAAAAAAAAATGCAGTATTAGAAAATGATAATATTCTTTTGGGGGCTTTTAATGAAATATTCAAATAAGAAGAAAAGAGCTGTTAAACAGAAGTAAACCTGAGTAAGGTAGCTGGGAGAATTGATAAAATATATTTTGTGTGAGATTGACTACTTGCACCAATTTTCACATAAATAAACATCATTAGGACGTGCTTCCAAATCTTGATGAATTTTTTTCAGCTGTGTACCATGGTGTAGTGCCAGAGACCTGAAGAGCTACAGATTGAGCTTTGCAACTTAATTTCTCAGTAAGCTGAAAGCTTCTGTGTGTTAGTTCTAGTTTTGGTTAAGAAACTTCTTGGAGTTGCTCTTTGGTTAAACTTTCAGTTCTATATATATTAATTTTCCAAATTAGTAACTTAGAAAAGTAAGTGGAATGTGGATTACATGGATGCTGGGATTAAGCATGGAATATGGATTATATGAATTACATGGATCTGGGAATTTCTGTTAATAAAAGGCATAAAATACCTTTTCTAAGTAATTGTGAGGCTTGCTGGGATGGAGTGGGAGCAAAAAATGAGCTCTATTACCTTTTTCAAACTGCTTTTTTAAGTATATATGGATTTTCTACATGGTTATTTTATTCTCCAAAATTTATCTGTGCAAGAATTAGGCAAACCAATTACTCCTGCTACTTTTCTCCTCTGCATTGTTGCACATGTGATATTTACTGCACATAAGGCTTCTTTTACATTCCACAGAAGCCTGCCAGGATTTTCTCTTCTGTTTCAAAGCAAGGGTTCACATCTAAGTGTTTTCTCACTCTAGTGGTGGAAAAGGTCTCTTGGAGTGTGCTGTAATAACTCTGCAGAAGAGTTAAAACTCAGGGGAACAGGAATCAAGCATTTGAAAAGGTGGAAAGGTATTTTTATTTTAATAAAAGTGATGAGTATTTTATTTTCCTTGGGCATGAACGCTGTTTGCCTTGCAAATGAGAATTCAGCTTCTCAAATCAAAGATCACTTAAGCAGTTGTGGTTGTATGAATGAAATAAAACATAGAAATTGCAAAAGCAATGCAAGTTAAGTGAGGAATTTTATCTCTTTAAAAGTTAAAGTAAATTGAGTTGAGGGGATTTGAAATTGATATGGAATAAAAGAGTCAGGCATTTAACTGCACTCAGAATCCTGCTTGTAATACAGGTGTTAATAGCAACTGCATTTTCCCCTTGGATTCAGAGCTCTGTTTGAATGTCAGCGTTACTTGCACTAGAACACAAGAGCTTTGGGGGTTTGCAAGTAAAGCTTTTCTGTGTGCACTTTCTTGCACGTGGCTGTTCAGGAGCACAGGTGACAAGCCTTGGACAGTTGTCTCTCTTGGGATGCCATGTCACAGCTTGTCCTTTCGTAACCTAAAGTCAGGGCTGTAGCCTGGGCGTGCCAGCCACAAGCAGTTCCTTCAGCAGGTGGCTTATGTCTTACACTCCATAAAGGGCTCTGTTCTGCAGTCTAGTGACAGCAGACATTGGCAGTGACAGGGAGCCAGCATCTTTGGAACATGATGTGACTTATTCATCCCCTGAAAATGCCTGTTGGATACACAACACAATAATGCAAGAGATGTAGATTTTTCTCCAGAAAGACTTACGTGGATAGGTTTTACTTGCTCATTTACAAATTCCTCTAAGCCTAGATAAATCTGTCCCTGGCAGGGAGAGCTGGCTTTAACTGTGTTTTTATGAGATGAATTCACATCCCCTGTTTCAACCCTGTGCACACATGTACACTGGTTGTTCTGGCACAGCCATACAACTCTCATGTGACCCAGAAGAGGGACTGGATCTGGCTTGAAAATGCAAAAAACCCCAATGGGTTTTGTGGCTTTTGTTTTGCACGGCGAAGCCAGATCTGATTCTCAGCGTGGCTGTGTAAACTGGCGTGCTGGCATCGCTGTAGGGTGCAGGCAGCAGCATTTCAGTCAGGCTCTGCTGTGGGAGGCTCTTGTGGATGAAATCATATCACAAGCTTACAGCATGTCAGTGTGGGGGTCAGCCTTTGCTCTTCTCACTAGCACAGTCATGCTGATTTTTGGTTTTCTTTCCCTGCTTCAGTCAGACCCTTTCTCTTTCCTTGAAGTATGAAATAGACTTTGATTCAGTTGTAAGCTTTGGGAAAATTAACGCATTCAAATATGGATGGATTTATGCAGGCAGTCTCTCCAGTTAAGGGTTTTGGCACTGTCAGTTCCTTTTGAAGCTGTGTCTTTGAGACATTTACCTGCTTGCTTATTTTCCTTTTCTTTTTTTTTTCTGCTTCGAAGCTTGGCAATCCCTTCATAGCTCACTTTCTTCTACACCAAGGAAGCAGAAGTGAAACTTGAAGAGCGCATTTGACAACACTGATCAAGAATAAGCATTTTTCTACTTCTTCCCTTTTCTACTTCTACCTGAACCTCTACCTCCCCTCAAGTTAGTCTTTAAAACTTCCAGTGCAGTAGTTGACCAAAATAGTTAAATATTTTGGGAGATGCCTCCATCTTCCCTCTTCCTGACTTCCATCTTCTCCTGTGGGCTGATTATACTGGCTTGTTATCTCTGTTCACTCCTGGGGTTGGTTGCAGATACATCTCTAATGTGAGAAGATGGCAGAAGCTGCCACTGTTATTATTGAGTTTTGAATATGTTGTAGTCTGGTATTTTCCTGCTTCTAGAGCTCTTTGAAGAGCCTGAGAACCAGTTGTGTGTGCTTTTTGAAGTTCTTCCTCTTGAGTAAGGCAGGAATCCCAACTGGCTGTTCCTGCTGATATGTGAACCCAAGAGCTTTTCCTCAGGACCACATCCTGAAAAATGGATGTGGTGACATAATGGCCACTCTGGTTTTTAATCCTTTACCTTGATTACTTCTCCTCCTCCCAGATCACTGAGGAGAAGCACATAGATGCATGCCTGAAACCATGGAAAGACACCTGCAGCAGTGCTAGGATTGGCATGCAAAAGAAATTGCAGGTTGTCTGTGTTTGTTGTGGAGGCCTTAGGATTTGGTCTGATTGTTACTGTATGCAGGTTTCAATGCTTGAAACAGTTGTACATAGTAATTTGAATGAGATGAGATAAAATCAAGAGGAAAGGAAGCGACTGAAGGGGCTGTAGCGTGCCCTTACTAAGACTGTAACAAAAATACATGTAGAATTTAAAGACCAAGTCTGCTTTTACACTTCTGATCTGAATATTACAGTTTCAAAGGGGAGGGATTAGTTTGACTTGTCAGTTAACAGAGGAAAGAGATGAGAGGTGGAAAAATGTCTGATTCACCAGTTAGTACATATCCCAAATTGTCATGTTTGACTTTGGCTTATTTTGTATATGCATGATTGCAATTTCCCCTGTGCTTAATGCATGGAGATCAAGCATTTCAGGAGGCTTGGCAAAAAGGACGGGAAGCGTGCTGTGTGCAGGGAGCCACTGCCACCCCTTGCCTGAACCGTGGCTGATGCCTGAAGTGGTCCATCCTCATCCTTCTGGCTACTGCAGCCGGGTGGTGGGCTCTGGGGCAAGCTCCAGTGTGGGAGAGCCATGTGTGGGCATGGCCTGCTGGGCTGCTCTGCTTTGATGAATTGACTTCCAAGGCATTTCAAAAGCACATGTATGTTTGTGATAGATCAAATGGGTGTCACTGATGTAGTTGATTTGAATGTTTTAATGGAGAGATATAAGCTGTGATTTTTTCAGTGGAGCCACGTGCTGTGCTCTACTCTCACATCCATGCTTTCTTCCTTCCATTATTTTTCAGAAACAGATGCATTTGGTTGCCTAGATCTTTTGAGACTCTGCAAGTGCTGTGATACATCAGGAACACAACTGCTGTGGATATTCACTTTATCTAGGCCATTGTTCTATCATTGCAACAAATTATACATAGCTTGTTATGAATAGAACAAAGAGTTCCTCCCTATACATTGCCAGTCCTTAAGTGCAGTCAGGTTCAACTCCACACCTGTCTGCACAGCTTAAGAAAGTCTGGGTTTTTTTTGCAAACATAAATAGAGAACATGGAAGTTATGTAAGAGAGAATGCACAATTAGTCACTTTGACACAGTTTCCCCACCATGTGTCACTGTCTTGCAGTCCCTGCATTACTACTAGCATTGCTTTTCATGATGCTCTCCATAGGACAGTTCTGCCATGATCAGTGGTCCCAGCTGCAACATTCTGTAACAGAGGTACCTCACAGCCACTTTGTTGGTGGCCACTTTGTCTGGTCTGATTGAATTAAGATGCTTTGAGCAGGGACTATGATCAGGAGTAGTCTACAGGCAATGTGGAATATAGTTTGAAGAGCAAAGCAGAGAGCCCAACTTAAAAAACCAAGAGATAGCTCTCAGAGTGAAATTGCTGTCTAGGTTGATACTGCTGGCATTGAATATTCAGTGTCTTGAAGGAGAGATACCAGTTGGATGGGTGTGGATTTTGTGTGTTGTGGTATGCCAGGCTGATATGCAGAACTGATTTACTACTTGATGTTTGTCTCATGATGGGAGGTGGAGCTTGCAAACAACAGTCATTTAGTCCTCAGTTTCTTCCCCAGTTATTTTCCTTTATTGCCTTTCTGCATTTTATTACAGCTGCAGAAGAGTATGTTCCTCTAATAGAACAGAAGATGGTGACATATATATATATATATATATGTAACTTAAGTCCCTATGCAATTACCAGTGTAATAAAGCAAGTGATTCAGTAATTTTCTTTCAAAGCTGTAAACAAACAATGAAATTAAAGATCTGCTGGAGGTGATCATTTTCCATGAGGAGATTTGATGGTCTTCTGCACACATGCAGAAGCTGCGGAGCTCCCAAGCCCTGCTTCTGGCCCTGGCAGCGACTGCTGTGGTGGTGAGCAAGTTGCATCACTTCTCCCCGGCTTCCGTGTTAAATAGTTTCCTCTATTAACTGGCCGAATGGTTTGTTTCCTCTAGAGCACTTCATCAGGGCGCTGCCAAACCTGATGTACAGTGGATCCTGTCTTATTCTTTGCCTAGTCTCGCTGAAGCCAGTGGGTGTGCTTGCTAGGCCATAATTAGACTTTGTTATGAGTAAGCAGCATCAGGCTGTAAACTTAATATCCTTCTGAGATGAGTGCTGGTTAAATAATAAGTAACCTTCTGTTTCGTCTATCCAGTCTAGTTTAAGTTCAGTAAGCTTTCAAAATGAACCACTATATTGTATGGCTCTAGTAATGTCCTGTAAATAGCAGCTATTTCATACTGCATTTAAAGCTGCCTTATACTTAATGAAAATACATACTCTGACATGATCCTTACTTACTAATATACACTTTTTAATTAAAATATCTTACTTTTGCAAATGAGGTCTTCCTGGACTCTCTTGGCCTCAGTACTAACTCTCATCTTGTATATTACTATTCCTTCTAAAGCAATTATTGCTTACATGCTGTGCTGGACTTGCTGTAACAAACATTTTCATGTGGGATATAAAATAAAATAGAGCTAGATATTTCAAACTTTGCACTAACTAGAACTGGTAAGGGAATCCTGGTTTGTTTCTTCTTCAATTCTATCTTTCTTTTGCTTCCCACGTTTTTACCTATGAAAGCTGTTGAGTCTGAATACTCTTTGCTAACCTTGTCTCTTTTCCCAGTACTTGGAATAATATGACAGGGTTAGGAGGTGGGTAATGGCACTCAGTAAGACTTGGGAGTGGATGAACTCACAGAGAACATGGTCCTGTTGGTAGACATGCAGCCTGCATTATTTTCAATTAGTAAGTCAGCTACAGAATTTCCAGTTGTCAACACATGTCCCACGAGCTCTCTGTGCTGTGTAGAGCCATGGTGGCATGATGGGAGAGCACATGCGAATCTGCCCACGTCGCCAAAAAATCATGTAATTGTGGTGGTTTCAAATGTGTTGGCTGTCCTTCCCTTGCCCCCTGCTGTCCCTTCATCTGGCACATCCTTTTCTCACATGGCCATGTGGCCTTACACTGTGGGTTGGCTGTGCCACTACAGCTCTGTAAGCTGTGCAGCTCTCCTGTGAGCTGAAGTGTAAGCATGGAAAAGGAAAACAGGAAAAGGATCAGGCTTTTTTCGTCCGTGTCACATCCTTGCTGGGCACAACTATCAGGGAAAGGGAGAGGAGGGTTGAGGTGGTGAGGAATGGCAATTGTTCAGCTGAGGTACTGCTCTCACTCTCTGTGGTGAGGCCATGGTGTCAGAGCTCACCAGCCAGCCGACTTACTGCCGGCTCAGATGTTTCTGTGAGCAGCTTCAGATGCTTTTGCTACTTGTGTATGCTTTTAACAAAATGAGTGTGGCTGATTCATCGTGTAGTTGGGACTACTCAGGACCATGTGAGGTTGGTGACCAGCTCTCTGCTAACAGGTTGTAACTTTTGAAGAGGTACGAGACAGAAACCACTTCCCACGTGCGGTCCCTGAGGAGCCACCATGCCACCTCCTCCTGGGATGGGCTCTTCCTGGCCCGGGTGCGTTTCTTTAGGGATGAAAGTAGGAAGAAGTACGTGAGGGCAGGTGTTGGTGAAAGGGTTACCAAGAAGGGGGAATAAAGCATAAGGAGGGTAGGGGGTCCCCCTGAGGCATTCAGGCTGTGCTTGTGGTGTATCAGACCCATCAGTGCTCATCAGCACTTGGGGGAGCTTACAGCAGGCCCCAGGAGGCACAAGAAGGGATGGGCAGGGGAGGTGTATTTTGTGTGGATTTTGACTTTCCCCTCAAGCTCTTTCTAAATAGAACGAGAGGAACAAAACCTTTCCCCCCAAATGTTTCTTCATAAAAGGTGTAAAGACAACCACAAACCCTTTTGTGTTACAAAGATAATTCAGTGGGCACCTTAAACACCAAATTTCATTGTTTGAAGTTATTTTTTGTTGAAGTTGTATGTGTGCCTCTAAAATTTCTAGATGCTTAGATATTTGTTTAACAAAAGAGCTTGCTTTCTTTGAGCTAAACTAAATACCCAAGATTTGAAAGGACTTCTTAGGCGAAAGAACCACCTTCTCATCCCAAAGACTAATTACTGAGGCCTTCTGTTTTCTCAGGAGTCTCATCCTCTTAGAATACATATTGCATTTGCAGAGTACATTTCCTTGCTCAGAGTTTCTCTTGTTGGGATTAGCTATTGTAGTGCTGTCACCTACCCTGCAGGGTTGCTCCTGCTTGGCTGCACGCGGGAGAAAAGGGGGAAATTACTGCAGCTCACAAGGATGTTTTGCCCTAATTATGATTCTTACATTGAGGAGCAATGGTCCAACCCAGTGCTGACCATGGGAAAGCATGCATTTGCCAAGTGTACACTCTTGGAGATCCAGGACAAGCAATGACCTGTATTCAGGGATAAAGAGAATTTCTAATTCAACTACTCCAGGTGTGAATTTGATCCATTTGTTTCTGTTTTTTTGTTTTTGCTTTTTTTGGTTCTTTTTTTTTTGTTTGTTGGTGTTTTTTGGGTTTTTGTTTTGTTTTGTTTGGGGGGTTTTTTTTGTTTGGTTTTTTGGGTTTTTTTTCTCTTGCAAATATTTATGTTTTTTAAGGGAGGCAGATGTTATTCCTTACAGGAGAAAAGGATTGAAGTTTCTTTTAATTTGGTTAAGTAAAAATAGGACATCATTACATGTACAGGCTACTTTTGGGGCAGTCAGACTGGTACCCACTACATGGTCGTGATTACACTAAGAGAACAGAAGGACTCTGGTTTTAATTTTCACAATTTAAGCACAGTAAAATGCTGTCAAATAGGGTCCATCAACATCCTGTAAGTTTGATGAGGCCCTTTTCTTCCATTTTTTTTTCCTTAATAAGCTGCTTGGTCTTCCAGTGGCATCCAAACTTTTGCATGCTGTGAAGTAACGAAGCAGAACATTAAATCTTTTAAATCCTAAGAGTGCCACCAGTCTACTGAGCATTTCACAGTGCTGTTGTCAGTGAAGAATGCTTGTGTGTATTCTCTACATTGTAATCCCCTGAGTGTGAAATTAGATTTGGTACCAGTTTATCTTTCTCTTCTTCAATTCTTTTTCATATGAAATATTAAATGTACCTTAATCACCCTATCTGCTTCGGGGTATATAAAGCAAAGGGCTACCTTTTTGGTAAGTAGGTTTCCAACTTCTTATTTTTTAGTAGCACAGCTTAATAGTACAATTGAAATAGAATAAAAGATCGTGTGAAAAATTAGAGGCTTCCCCTCTCCCCTTTATTTTTACATGTGGACTCTTTCTGAATGTTTATTAGTGTCAGTCCTATGCCTCTCTTTTTTATATTTTAAAAATTTGCTTTGGTAGCATATGGCCTTTTTGTGATCAAAGTTGGGCTTAATGAGTGCTTTCAAAATAGTACTTTGCTAAACATAATGATAGTATTGTATTAACTTCAAGTTTCAGTAGTATAGTACTAACAGTGCCTTAAATAGTTCTTATCCTTTACTGTGTTTCTGTTGATCACAAATGTTAACTCACAAGTCTTGTTTTGTTTGGTTTTTTTTCTTTTTCCTCTCCATTTAATCAAGTCAGTACCTTTTTATATACCTGTGTCTTCAGCTGTGAAATGAGACTAATGCTTACCTGGCACATCATGGAAAAATGTGAAACTGGTTCATGTCTGAGATTTAGAGAGGGGCCAGGGGAGCAGGAAAAGTGTGTGAGTGACTGATATTTAGTAGCTGGCATGGATGTACAGTTATCTGCAAGGATGAAAATATGTAGACAACTGAAAAGACACAAATGAGATTGCATTGGATTAGTCTGAACAAAGAAATCCAGTGGTACAGATGGCTTAAGCAGCTCTGTGCTCACTAGCATGATAAAGTCCTTACTTGTGATATGGGAAGCCCCTGTGTGGTGAAGAATGGAGACCATGCCAGTTCCTTTATACAAAATTGAGCTACTTAGATGTTCCTCCAGGGAAGACAGCAGGTAGTGCTTTTATGTAAATGTGTTTTGAGTTTGCAAATGTCTTGTGAGTTAATCTGGAGAGAGAGTGGATGGTCAAAGGGAGGCGACTAGGGCCTTTTCTGGATGCAAGCACTAGTTGCTGAAATAAATAATTTTGTTTCCATGTAAAACAGATTTCTAGTCCCTCCATATTTTAAGTAAATTTAAAAAGGGCATTATATTTTTGGCATTTAGTTGACCAAAGAGAAGAAAAGGCTTGCTTTCACGCTTGTAAAAGAACAAGTTGTCCTTGCTGTTGAGAATATTGTTGCCCTTCCTCCAAAAACGAAGCTAGTTTAAAAAAATTGTCTAACCATATACAGTGTACAAGGTCTGGTGCTGCACAGAAACATCAGTGTTCTTTGCTTTAAGTGAATAAATTTATCACTGATTTATCTTCAGTAAGGAATGCAATGTGGGGAAGTTGTGAGGGACTTCGTTGGAATTAATCCTGGAATGACAGGATTCATTGCCCTACTAAAAACACTCATGTAAGAAGACTGTGGAAATCTTAAACTTCCTTATACTGATAAGCTCACAGAAGCTGCAGAATAAGACTGGCAAAGAATGATGATTCTTATTTCTTTAAAACGGATTTGCAAAAATATTTTCATGCCTTTAAAAATAATAAGTAAGTGCTTTGAATATTCACAGATATCCTTGTTTAAGACCAATCTAAGCTGCTTTTTCTAAGTGCTTGATATCTTCTGTAATTCTGTCCTGTAATTGTGGGTAGGTCAGAAGCAGTGTTTGTTGAAGTTGCATACTTTGCCGTCCCGTGGTCTTACATGTTTTTAGTGAAAAGTATGAACACTTGAAATGTTGGAATTTCCTGTAAGCATCAGCACTCTGGGATTACACTTCCATTCTCTTTAATCAGGGTATGCCTGAAAAATTATGCTGACACAGCACTTACTGTCCACATGACAAATGTTTACATTGTGCTGCAAAATCAAGGAAAGCTCATGTAAAAATTTCATTGTTTGAGATTTATTTGACATACAGGTGTGTATGCTTTCAGGATGCTGTTGCATCCCTTGTTTCCTGGAGAATCCTCTGATGCAATAATCGTGGCATTTTTCTCCTGTGGGAAACTAGAGCTGTTAGCTATGCTTTTCTGGCTTCTAGAGGTGCTTAATGAAGCTTTCTCTTTAAAATCCTATGAGAGGTATAGCAAGATCAGAGTGGGGGAGACCCTCCTGTTTATCACTTTCCTTGCAGGGAGAGTCATTCAGCTGCCATGCTGAATCCTTCCCTGCTGCCTGATGTGGCTCACAGCAGTTCATTTGCCTGTGACTTTGCCTGTGAGAGCTGCTGTACTCATGTTGGTCAGTGTAGCTCTTGCTCACACTTAACAAAGGCAGGTCCTTTGATGCTGTTGGCACAATTCTGTGTGTGTGAAGGCCCTTGGCTGCAATGATTTGGTCATAGTTAAAGCATAATAAAGTAAGGTATGTTTGCTCATTTTCTGCCCAAAAGGTTTGGTGAGAACTTGTGTATGCCTTTGTGTTAGGCATATCTCATAGTCAGCATATAACTTTTGTTTTGAAATTGAGCAAGGAAGTGTGGTGGAACCCATCTTTCATGATCTTTAGGATGCATTTGTTTCAGTGGGACACTATCTATGTAGAGGAATGTTCATTATTCAAAAAAAACCCCAGGTCAGCCAGGTGCAAGAAACTCTGTATGTCTGCCATGGCTTATAATCTAAACAATCTCATATTGAGAACTTGATCTAAAACATTCGAAAAGCTTTCAAGCTTTCCTTCTTCCATTTTGAAGTATTTAATGATTTTTTTTCAGTGAATACAGCAATAAGCTTGTTGACTGGGTGAATCTTCCAAATCTCGTTACAATACTATTTTAATTGGAAAATGAAGCAAAAGCTATTATAACCAAGGGCAAAAGCAGATATGAAAGAAGTGAGAATCCTCAGAGGGACTCCATCCCTTGCTGGAGTGGCCTTTAGTATGCACTTTAGCAACACATTTAAATTATTCATACAAAAAATTTCAATATAAGTAATAACCATTCAGTGTTTTTTCAGTAATGTTCTTCTGAAGAACAAGAGCTTTTAAAAACCTTGTAGGTTTTGAGACCAGATTTTGAAGCTCTTTAAAATTGCTCTTAGATAGATGTAGTCTCATAGCTAATAATATTGAGAACTCAGTGGTGCCTTCCAGTGATCAGTGCTTTATAAACCCTTAGTCTAGTCTTGCTTCTGTTAAAAATAATGAGAGTTTTGCCACAGGCTTCAGTGGAAGGAGGCTATGTCTCTTTAATTATTTGAGCTTTGCGTCACTGAAGTTTGGTAGTAACTGTGAAGTTAAAGCACAAGCACAGAGTCAGAGACTAGAGAAAAATCCTGGCCCCATGGAAATGTGCTGTCTTCCATTGTGGGTTTCCTCACAGAGATTTTAATAACCTCTTCATCTGAGATAACTGCTGTTGTGTAGTTTTCTCTGTTTGTAAAGTGGAGGAAATAATACCACAAATCATAAGGTGGTCATGGGGCTTCATGTATTAATAATCTCTAATGGAGTGTTTGATGGTATTGGTTGAAGTATGATGTGGGTGTGTAGATAGATTATTGAGCCTCTTGTAAATAATAAAGTTGTCTCCTCCCTGCGTACTAATTCACTGGTGGAAACGCAGCAGAAAAAAAATCTCATTTATTAAACAAAGGCATATTTACGCAGGTACCAATTAATTCTTTTAAGGTATCTGTAGCTGGATGGTGATTTCAGACAAGGGCGTCTCCTCCTTCATGATCCCAATGGTGTTTTTCTTTGTATTTTTTTCCACCTACTGCAGGAAATTAAAGAATAGTGGCCCTGCCTTCATAGCATGTTTACGCAGTAGTATATGCTGTGTTTCTTTGTGGAAAAATGCCACGCTGTCACAGGCAAACGATGACAGGTTGTGCTGGCTGTGTTGCATCAGATCTCTCCTGTCAGAGAAGATCAACAGAGATGCCGAGGTATAGCAGTGGTTATCCCACCAGTGGTGCACTGCTGGGAATCTCAGGCTCAGAAGTGGCTCTGTAACCTGCCCTTTGCTTGGTGCTCAGCCTGGGAGCTCCACTGGGCTTGAATGTCACTCGTGGGAGTTTGAGTGAGCCTGCAAATGCTGGGCTGCAGTCAGGACTTCCCTCAACCTGTGGTGAGACGCCACTCCACCCCATGTCTCACCACAGCCTTTCTCTGTGGCTTTGAAGAGGGGAGTTTGGAGGAAGTCCTGATAGATTTTTGCTTTACAGAGCTGGGATTTAGTATGCAAGTTATGAGACCTGTAGGAATCATCAGCCAGCCCTTGCATCCCTTTGATGACTTGCTGTGGCAGCATTGTGGAGCAGTGCTGCAGTGAGACTTGTATATTCTGCAGTCCTGAAAGACATGAGAAGTGTTTTCAACATCTCTTTACTTTAATGTACAGCCTATGAGCAAAGTTAAATTACAAGCATGAGTGATGCAAAGGTTTGTGGCAATGCTAAATTATATCTAAAAGAAGACAGCTACAAAATGATTTAATGCAGGCTGTAGGTCAGCAGCAGCCTAAGAAAACCTATCTGTGAACTGAATGGTGTCTCCTCCACTACTGCGGTCCCACTCTCCATTCTATGCTGAGCCATTTCAGTAACCAGACAGAAACAAAACCCATGGGATGACACGACAGGAAAAAAAAAAAAAAGATTATTTTCTGTTGGGTAATGGGCTCAGGAGTGGAGGGCTGGAATGCTGGCAGACAGCAATTAGATCGGCTTAAGCTGCACGAAATTGGGGCCTCGGGGCTTCCTTCTGCTTCATCTCTTAGCTGTAACTAGCTGGTCTCCCACTGCAGCGAGGTTTGCGGCAGGAGCTGCCGGGGCTGGGCAGGGGGTCAGTGCCAGCGCAGCTCCCGGAGTGCTACAGCTGGAGCTACATCTCTGCAGCTGGTCAGTCGTATTCTTCTCTTGATGGCCTTCATTGGGAAGTGAAGACAATTTGGGGCCTGTTTTGAGCAGACCCTTGGCCCCCAGAGACTGTGGTGCCCTCCTGGCGCAGGCGCACGCGTGTTTGTGATCGCACGGGGGATCAGACGGCGGTGGAGAGGATGGAAACTTGGCCGCAGAAGGTTTGATTTGATTTGATTTGCTTGGCTTTGCGAGGTTATTTTTCAGCCGGATCAGCTCGTGGGGCCGGGTGTGTGCGGGGGCAGCCGTGCCCTTTGCCCGGCGCAGGGAGGGTGCGGGCGGGCGCTGCTGGGGCAGCGCAGCTTCGGTGTGTCCTGCGCCGCTCCGACAGTCCGTGTGACTCGTCTGGGCTGCTCCAGGGAAAGCCATTTGTTATGAAAGATTAAATGTAATAACGTTGCTTGGCTAATTCCTCCCTCATTAACCATGTGATGTGCCATAGGGAACTGTGTGATTCCATTTTCCCCCGAGAATGGCTGGATTTCAGTAACGTGTGAGGCTGTGCTTATGCTGTGTCTCTGTTCCAGCAGTCTGGACTGAAGCATTTATTGAAGTTGTAAAGATATGTTAATTTCCAGTAAAATTTTCAGCTTTGCACTTTAATAAGAATACTTAAATATTTTAAGGTACTTTGAACAGATCTTGATGGAACATAGCTTTGTTATTCTGTTAAAGTGCAGTGTCACTGTGTCTCATACAATGTAAATTGCTTTAGAAAAGTGAATATCTCCTGTTATTTTTAAAGCAAATGTCTTCATTTAGTTGTGGATAAATGGTAGATTTATTATTTTTTAAAATATATGTATAAAGGAAAAAGGAGGGAAGAAATACATAAACATGTAGAGTTGCTCTGTAGCTGCTTACTACAAATGCATTTATGCCTTAGACATCACTAAGTGAAATGCCCTCCTTTTACAAGTGCACTGGTTATTATCTCTTCATGTTGACACAGATGAGTCGAATTAGAGTTCAGTGGTAACTATATTCATTGGAAAAATTGAACAATATTAGTGTTAATGTTTCCCTTTATAATTATGGGAAATACATGATCTTATTTGTGGTCCTGGTCTGCTACCCATACATATAATAACTGTAATTGTTACATAGAAGTAAAACAGAAACATGGGGTTTTTTTCTGATGCCACATAAATTTCTTTGGAGCTTGGTAGTGATTGCAATGAAACATGAATTTTTGAAGACATTCAGTAAACAAACAAAAAAAAAGGTGAGTTGGCAGGCTGACAACTTGCTAGAGTTTCTGCTGACTCCTCTGAGTTTCCACTGTGATCGCCTTCCTTTGAAAACAGGACGAACGGGTTCAAATTTATCTGGCTGTGCTGTCTAAATTGGCCGATTTTCACTGTCACAGTAAATGAATTTTGATTAAAGAGATGCTTTGAGCAAAGGTGGTGACAGATTTATGCTGTGCAAAGCTTTACCTGGTGACCGGAGTGTCTAGGCCTGGCATTATTCTATATTTAAAAGAGAACAATTGACTATAGCAGGAGCAACTGAAGGTTTTTATTAAAACTGTGCAGCATTTATAATTATGCAGCTAAAGGCCACATTTTGGTTTATGGATGAAAACTTTACAGTTTGTTTTGGAGTGTATAAAAGGTCAGAGTCCAAGTGCACAGATTCTAACCTAAGTATTTGTCATTTTGAGTGCACAATGCGTTTTAAACCAAGCATAAATAACAACAGAGAATGCTGCAGAGTAAACTTAATTCCCTGAACCACTTTAACAAAGGAAATAATAAAAAAAGGTGAAAACTCTCCTCACTTTTAAAGCAATACTGGTGAACTGAACCTTTACCTGGAAGACTTCAAAATTCAGATTTACAGTACAATCAAATGAGTGTCAGTGTTCTCATACTGCTTCACTCCAGATGGAGGAGATTTATAAATTGAAGTATAACTAAGAACATATTTTAAAATGGGATATTTCACATGTTCCAGGAGAAGCATCTCTTTTTGGATGACCCTTTTTGTTAGCTGCTTTATATTTGGGACTTTAAATATTGGGTAGATTTAAATAGTCTGCAATATCTAAAAGGTATGGAAAGTGTATCTGTCTGTGTATATGTATAGATAGATATGAACAGATGTCTGATGGGAGTAATTTCCTACAGAGAGAAGATGCTGACTGAATGCACTCCATTCTTGCACCTGGATTTGTGTGTGTGTGCCTGTATGTGTTTTATAGAACATCAAAAGCCTTTAATGAAGTCATCTGGCTATTGATAGCTTTCATATACATTTAGAGTGTTAAAGAACTTACCATCAATTACAGGAATGGTAAGGTGTCCATAGTATTTTCTTTCTTAGTTTAATTTATATTAACTTAAAATTGTGCAATTTTAAGTTCCTTATCTGTTGCTAGTAACTGTTTCACTTGATGTTTTTGTTTGGAGTAAACCTAAATTTTGGGGTTCACTTTAGGATTTCAAGATTAAATACTTCTCTCAGTTCTCTAGCCAGGAGAATTTCAGGCACTAGACTGGATTTTAGCTGGCTTAGGTCACCTTATATGCAAAGACTATTTTAAAGCAGGAAATTGCTACATTTGGGAATTTTTAAAACTTGTGTTCCTGTCAGAACTAGTACAACACATGAATGTGTGGGTTAACATGCTGCATGCATGGGTCAAGAGAATTGTTGTGCAGTTTGTCCAGGTAATGTATGCATTTGCTGCCTTGGTAACACTGGTATCAGACCAAGTAAGGGCCAGAAGAGATGAGAGGGATGGAAAGGAGGCAGTGTGCCTGTAGTGACTGGCTGGAAAGGCAGCCAAGCAGACAATCCTGTAGGGAGACTGGCCTCCACAGCCCTAGAAGAGGTACTTGGTTCCCATTCAGAGTCCAGAAGCAGATCCTGTGTTTCTATTACAGTCTGTCCAGATTTAAAATCCCTGGAGTTCCTCAAACCCATTATTTGGTAAGAGGACAGACTATTTTTACATGCAGTGTGTAAGGCCAATATTACACAGTCCAAGAGTATTACAAGAAAGTGTTGGTATGTGTGAAAAAAAAACCCCCAAACATATGATTGAGTTTATATTAATGCCTTTATGTGAAAAGTTGTTTTTGAAAAAGTGTTCATATTGCATCAAGTCCAGGTTTAAATAATGAATTCCAAGATTCTCTAGTTACTGATGAGTTTTGTACATGGTGCTATTGTAATTTTTGGAAGAGAAGCAGGAGTGACTTCATTTGAATCAAGGGGAATGGCTTTTTTCCACCATCTCTTGGAACCAGTCTGAGAGAAACACATGTATCCTTCCACAAAACTACCAAGGGTCCACATTTACAAAGCTCTCATTAAAATGTGCTAGTCCTTCTCAAATAAGTAAAAACAAGACATGAATTGCCAAGTTTATAAAACAATATGCTCTGCTCAACAACACTGTCTTTCTCTTTAGCATGGTATATTAAAAAAAAAGGCCAGTCTGGTTGACAGTTTCTAGGAATATTCCAGGCCCAGAATCTGTTCATTTTATTTACATTAACTTCCCCCAAAGGGGAAGAAACATGCAGCACAGTGCTGTATTAGCCTAGCCATGCTTTCTAGTGCTTCTGCAGGCTGCAGCAGTAATTCTCCTGCTTATGGTCCCTGTAGAAAATGTGTTGATAACATGAGTGATCATCTTCAGGAGAAGCAACAGGTGAGGGAGAACAGTGCTGGGAGAATGGAGGGAATGGCTGGTTTCAAGAAACAACTGGCAGGTGGTAAAATAGACACTTGTTTGGGAGAATTTTTGACCCAGTGGTGGGGAGGCTGGTGCAAATGAAGTTTCTGAGGGGGACAGGTTGAAGCACGACAGCTGATGGACAGAGTGCAGGGTGCTTGGAAAAGTGGTGGCATATTTGGCCTCTAACATTTTCTCTTGCACATGTGGTTCCCTCCTTGCTGTGTCAAGTAGGCTTGAGGCATGTCAGCCTTGGGGACAGTAGATGTCTGAGAATTTCAGCTTTGGTTGCAATGGCTCTCTGCTGGAAAGTGGATTTTATCTCCACAAGAAACTCAATTTTTGTGTTGTGTTTGTGTTCCTTTGCATGGGCTTGAGCACTTTTAGGGGAGGCCAGCTGTGTTTGGGGAGCAGTCTGCTGGCTACACTGGTGGCACAAGGGGCATGCTGACAAAAGCTGTATCACTTCAGTGTCATTTGTCGGCAAGGGCTTGTTGGCAGCTGTGGTGGGTAAATGAAACTCTGCAGCATCTTCCTTAACTCAGGACAGGGAGCCCTTGGACCATGGGACACTGCAAGTGTCCTTCCCTGTAAATAATGTGCCCTGAGTGCTGGCAAAGCAACATTAGGCTGTTTCTGAGACACAGAGGTAGGGCCATACTGCTGAGAATTTAGCAAATGGAATATAATAAAAACCAGGCTGAAATGACATCATTCTTTTCTGTTTCATAAGCACGCGCTGCATGTGTGGACAGTGCACAGATGTTTTGCTTTGATAACTTTCTGTGTAGGTTTATGGCCTTGGAATGTCAATAATTAAAGAGGTTGGTTTTATTTTGAACAGCATTAAATTCTGTGGAAGCATATATCAAACTTTAAGTTACATGCCTGCAATTTTTAGGATTTTTTAGTCTTAAAAATGGAATACTTTGCTACTTAGTGTTTTAAGGTTTTTTTTATTTTTATTACTTTTCCTCTTCCATTTTTCAGTTCCTAATTGTTTCCAGACATTTTTTTTTACTGTGATGAAGATCTCTGTTGATGCTTTCCTTTTATTAAATTTCTTTCTTTCTTTCTTTTTTCCTTTTTTAAAAGTGCAATGTGTAGGGAGGTGTTTTGATTTCATCTTCTTGCTAAAAACTCAGAGCAGTAAACTCATGATGTTTCTTGCCATCAGGATTTCCTGCCACTGGTGTCTGAAAAAGAAAAAAAAAAGAAAAAAAGAAATCTCTGGAGAATTTTCTAATGGTTTGTCTTAGTTTACGCTTGTATTTCAGACTCAGCTCTATTGTGTCTAAGAGCAGGATTGATATAGGCTGCCTGAAACTGCTGATTGCTAGGGAACAGCTTTGCTAGATGAACATAACACATTCCATAGGTTTCTCCCTTTTATGGTCTCTGTTACAAATACTTTTTTTTAGCTTCAGTATACTTTAGTGAAGTATTCTGCTTTTAAATAGACATTCAACATATGTGTGTCTGCTTTAACAAAGGGCCAGCAAGCCATACATCAGATCACAAAATCATTTTTCAGTTTGACTATATAATCCTACTAAATGGAGTTTATTTTTCCATGTATGTCTTTTCTCTTGTTTGCCAAAGTTGCTGTTCCTTAATATTATCCCCAAGTTTCCTGAGAACTTCCCAATTCCCAGGACCAGGACCCTATTTTGGTCTCTTGTGTTGATGATTCAGAAATGCCAAAAATTGAGGAGAAGAAATCAAGCAGTAAGATAGATATAGTGGAGATGGTAGCAGACTGCTTCAGCCATGGACCAACAGACTGACAGTAGGGCACAGCTTGTGCTTCTTTACCCATGATTTGTGTTTCAGAGCACTGAAAGGGATCAATAAAATGGGAGAAGTAGTTTTTCATTTTACATCATATGAAGGCTGAGCTGAGTTCTCAAAAACCCCTCAACAACAACAAAAGAAACAAAAACCCCTGCAACCCAAAACAGGAAAAAAATAATCATGAAACAAAAGCAACCCGTGTTCAAAAGCCCAACACTTGTAAAATCTTTGAAGACGATGAAGCCTTAGGTCAGGTGCCTTACATGGGTGAGGGAAATACTTATCTCTTCTGTCCCCAAATTTTGACATCTTTCCTGTGGGCAGGGGATCATCTTCATCCTTCTCATGGAAACACCAGCTCTTGTTCTGCTGATTATCTTTTTTTCTTTCAAATCTTTATTAGCAGCCTCCTATGTTGTCCAGCATACTCATCATCGTCTTCCTTTGCATGGCATAAGCATGTGATTTTTTTTTTCGTAAATGTTCTAAACTATTGTTTAGTTCTCGTTCCAAAGCATTATTTTGGTTTAAAGGAGTTATGATTTGTTTTGAGTAACTGACTCTTCTGCACTACTTGTCTCTTTCCAGCAGTCTGTTCACTTGATCATAACAGAAAAGTTATCTGGGCTACACATCTTGTTTTCAAGGCAAATCAATTCATGACTTAGTTTATTAAATGTCAATTAAATTTTTTTCAATATACCCTGATCTATAGAGTCAGTCATTAATGCTGGTTCTTTCTCACCCCTCTTAATATACTGGCTTAATTTTCTCTAAGAAAGGACAAAAGAAAATGTCAGTGTATAGCACACAAAGGTTACTTGACTAAATTAGTAGGCATGTTTCATCTTTGGATACAAAGTGTTAAATGTTGAATTCAGTCCCTTCTTGCTTTTTCTGAGAATAAAGTAGCTTTTTTTGGAAGCTGATCTATGAACTCAGAAGTAACCTGTATCTTAGAAGAAAGTAAGGAAATATAAATCAGAAAATTTTCAATAGAAATTTATAGTTTAATCTTTCACATCATGCAATATAAAAATTGGTAAGCTCATTTATTGGTGAATTGGCTTGAGTAGGTGTCAGTGATTGAGTTTTTAGTCTTGTGTTTTTGTCCTAAATTCATTGCTGATGCAGGAAAAATGAAATGGGAGAGGCAGAAAATAGATGAAGTACAAATCCTGTGACAGTAATTGATAGCTAGGTGGAGGCATCCATCCAGAGCTGCCTGCTCGCCTTAATACACACCCAGCTTCGTGTGATCGAGAAAGAGATTTTACACAGAGCTAGTAAAGAAGGGGAGGGAGGTGGTTTTGCTAGTGACAATCTGACTCTGGTCATCTTGGATATTGCTTACTTTGTGCTTAACAAAAAACAACTGTGGAGTTGCTCTTTTCAGAATGAGAGCTTTTTAAAGTTTGGGGTTTTTTTTTAAGGTTGAATAAAATCTGAGTGTACTCAGTGATGAAACTTTTTTAAAATTGAGATCAGATTTTCAATAAGCTCTCTGAGTAAAACAAGCATTGTAGGATAAGATTTTGAGTTTCATTAATTATTGAGTGAAATAATTTTAACCACTTGTGCTAATTTTTGGCTGCGTTTTTTTGGGAAGAGAATGTGTTATTGGTTGGTACTGGCTAAAGCCTTTACCATATGGAAAGATTTCTTACTTATTTTCATACAGCTGCTGCTTCAGCTCTTGCTTCTCTTCTAACGCTTGGGATCTTACAGTATTTTTATTACTGTTCTTGTTCTAGCTGCTGGGAGGTGACGAATTACTTAACAAACTACTTTCACTACTAAGGGCGTGCATCCAATTATCCAGTAATGAAAAGCCTGTGTTTTTTCCTTGCTTCCACCCTGATGGGGCATTACCTTGACAGGAGTTAAAATTATTGTATGCAAGCATTCAGCACCCTCCCCAGAAAAGCATCCCATATCCTGCTCTAGCTGCATTCCTGCAGTCTAACGCCTGCCATTGCAGAGAATCTGGATTTTCCCACCTGTAGAATTGTGTTTAAGCAAAACACAATCTCAAGCTTACCCTCCAAAAAATCATGCAATATGGAAACAAACAGCGTTTTTAATACCTCCTGGGATTTGAACTTTTATGATGTTTAGATTGTGTGAATTTCTGCATCCCTTGAATCAAATTTGGAAATTTTCACTTTCCTTTGAAGATAAAAGACATGGCTCTTGCCCAGATACGTGACTCTCAAGAACTGGGATGTGGGAAGAAGCAGCACAAATATGATTCACCCTGAATTTTGCAGGAATTGGCAGTGCTGTGAAAGGCGTGAGGGAATCATGCACGTGGATGCTGCTTCCCCCCACACCCTGTGTGCAGAGGGGCTCGGTGGTTGCTCTGTGCTATCCTGCCTTCCTTGGCTTAGTTTCCCACTAGCGCTATCCTGGGAAGCTGTGCAAGGAGAGCGAGTGATATTGGAGAGGATGTTTGCTGAGGTTAAAGGTATTTTCTCATGTGTCAGTGTGTGGCTCTGACAAAGAGTGCCCATGACTGGAGAAGAAAACAGTCATTACAGAGAAGCTGTGGGATGAGAAGGGAAGGTAGGAAGGAGGCCAGCCTCCCTGCAAGGAGACAGCAGACCCAGTTTGACAGGCAGAACCTGTAGGACAACTGCAGATGAACCTCTGGTGAAGACATGCAAAGGCAACAGCCCTCTCTATGCTTAAAACTAGGTGGTAGTGCCTAAAGGATGAGTGTTTGCCCAGTGGACCTGCTGCTGAAGGCAGGGAGGGTATTTCAGGATGCATCTTGAGCTGTTTTTCTGAGAAGGGGCGTGTGCATGTTATGTGCTTTGGCTGAGGAATGAGCTTGTGTGTGCACACCTCAGCTGCAAGGCAGTGACATCTCTTTTCCATCAGGGCTGGGATGCCCGGGATGCCTGTCTTACCCTCACTCACATGACCGACTTGTCTTCTTGGTTTTTTCTCTCCTTGCTTACCACACTAGCACAGAAATGTATTTCTGCCCTGTCTTGCACTGGCTTTCTACAGTGTGGTCTGAAGCTGAAGGTTTCCATGAAAAATCAAAAGAAGTGTTGAAAGGCAGGTAGCAGGCAACAGCATTGTCAAAGAGGCCTGGAGTTAAAAAATTTGTAAGGGAAATAATTTTCTCTGGAATTAAGGTGGAAATACACTTCCACTTAATTTCAATGGGAAAACAAATTGTAATGTTTATAGTTGGCTGACAATGTAGAAATAACTCATGAACCAAAAGAAAAGTTTACTTCGGAAGACGGCTCTCAAATTATTTACCTTGGCTTCATCCTTCCCTGAATTGGGGAGAACATAATAATGTTTCCCTCTCTTGATCCCTGTCTTGGCTGGTTGCTGAGATGCTTTTGGATATAATTCTCAGCATAGGAGAGAACTTCCAACATAGCAAAACTGATTGCCAAACCTAAAAAAAAGAAAATCTGCATCTAGTAATGACATTCTGGAGATCCTGGATGCCATATTCCCTTTCTGCCATCTCAATGAATTTTCCACACATTTTTATGAAGTGTTTTGAGTCTATTTTGGTGATATAATTCACATGAATGTTTTGAGTGCTGTCTTTGCTCAACCCTGATCTCACCCCTATGGAGATTTTCTTTTCTTCCCATGTTGAAAACTGCCAAAGACTTCAGGCATCATTTTCCCACGCAGAGTGAAAATAAAGCACTTAAAAAAACCCCCAAAAAATAAAAAAACCCCACACCCAAAACACACCACTATAAACAGATTTTCCCCCAAAAGAAGAGTTCTGTTTGAAAACTACAGTTGGTTGTTTGGTTTGGTTTGGGTTTGTTTGCTTTTTTTTTACTTTGAAGTACAAGCTGAATAGAGATCCAGGGGAAGTACTGTGCTTGGGCCTTCTTTTCCTTATCAATACCCTCAATTTGTTCACCAGAGAACTGGAGAGTTTGCAGAAGTCCTGGACAGTTGTAGCCTTGGGGAAACAGCAGCTTAACCTGCCGCACCCTGCTTTGGAAGGAGTTCCTGTTCTTTCAGTGCTCATGCCCACCCCTCTCCTTCAGGTTACAGTGTTCTGGGTGTGCTGACACAGCTGGTTTGGGGCCATGAGCTGGCTCACTGCAGTGACTTAGATGAAGTCCCAGCAGTTCTGGGAGGCTGGGGTTGCAGTGCCTGAAGCAGTGGTGCTTGGGCAGGATGAGCCCAGCTGAGGAGCACCCGGAGGGCAGGGAATGACAGGAGCTTGCTTTCCTGGCTTTACTTGTGAGCAGGAGAAAAGGTGCTTTGTAATGCCCTCACCTCAGAGTAGATCCCATTGACTACCCAGGAGGGTGGGCTGCAACCTGGTGAATGCTGTAAGGGGTTTTTTTGAGGTGCTTGCAGTGACCCCTAGAGCAGCCCAGAATCTGGGAGCCATAAAGAAACTGCACTGTCATTTAGTTTCTTTATTAAGTGTCTAAAAAGTGGCATACTTTTTTTTTTTTAAAAAAGACAAACCATGTAGGATGATAACTTAGCAATCAAACTGTATTTTAAGGTAGCCCATTCACTGCTGAAGGATGCTGGCAGGTACCAAATATTTTAGGCAGTATGTAAAATATATTTATTTATTCATTCCCCTCCTGAGTGATGTTTAGAGCTGTCAATCTGTTGCATTTTTCTGGCCCTAAACTAAGCAGAATAACTCAGGATCCTGTAACCGGAGCAGCCCTTCATAAATTAAGGTCAGTTGGGTGCAGTGCTGTAACAACAGCCTGTAGAAACAGCCTCAGACCAAGGCATCTTTTGTTAACCAGAGGAATATTAACTACGCTGGGAGTTCCTGAAAGTGGGTGGTTTCTACTGCCAAGCTCAGCAACGCTTTGTCGTAATGAAAAAACAATACTGTCTGCAAGTAGGGATTGAAAGCGTCTCCTCACATCTGTTTGTCTAAGCTTGGGAAAAGGTGCCATTGGATGAGAGCAGAAAATCCTGCTGTGACTGTGCTTGTGCTTGAAGGGAAAGCTTGAAGTGTCAGCAAATGGCCAGGCATCTTTGATGAAGCTAGTTTTAATTTATTTTTAGACTTGATTAATAGTTACTGCAATATTTGCCTTGCACATTTTTTAATGCAATGCTTAAGAAAAATTGTTTAATATGTGATCCCTTCTGTGTAATTGTGCTCTCATACAATGTCTTTGGTGAGAATGAACTAGCAGAGTTTTACCCAGAATTGTTTGGAAGACACCAGTGTGGAAAGCAGAGATGACTCAGTGCCTTGGAGGAAGAAGAGCTAGCAGTTAACCACAGAGCATGGCATTATCTCCATGCCAAAGCTCACTGGGGGAGCCAGCATATTTTCCACTTTGCTATGTCAGGGGGGAAAAAAGTACTCCAGAGAAATATTGGCTCTCTAAGCAATCTTGATAATCTTGACAACTTGATGAGTTTAGAACAGGTAACATGGGAGGTATATGAATCAAAAGGTGGTAGTTCCATCTAGACACCATTGTTATTTTTATTTGATTAATGAATACATATGAAGCATTCTCATTTTTTGTGGATTCCTCTGGGTGAATAAACTTGGTTTAATAACAAGAATGTGGTATGTGATAGAGCACATGATTAGATAATAAGTATTTCTGCATAAATTTATTTTGTATCAAATCCCATGTGTCTGTATTCTTATTTCCTTGGGATTATCTACATAGTATCTCTTTCTAATGCAGGCAATTTGCCAGAAGCCTGTAAATAAGGAATGTCTATTGCAAATGAAATAAGTATCTCTTACTTCTCAACATAATTTGTTTTCCATTTGCATTTAGTGATGTAGTGTTTTTGTTGGTGAACGTGGTTTGACTTTACAGGCAGAATTACATGAAAAACACAGCAGTTAAAGCTTCATTTTGATTTCATTACAATAAAAATCTATCTTTTACAGAGGAGTTTCATTTAAATTAATTTAACAAATCCTTTTACGTCTAGTGGCCTTTACACTTACACAGAAAATGTAATACAAAAGGTGTTGGCTTCCAGTTTGGGTCTTTCTTTGTCTCACCAATCACCTTCTGAAAGATGTAAAGACATATTATTGCCAAGGTATGGTACTGTGCTGCCATGGGACCCCGGGCATGTTCTCCTGTATATCTGCTGTTCCACTTCTTTGTGTGGAAGCTTGGGTATCCAGCTTGAGCCATGTTCCTTGTTTCTGCCAAGGAGAAGGTGAAAGACCTCATGAAATACTGGATTTAGCATGTGGGCTTCCAGTTGTGCCAAAGGAGGAAAAAACCAGTGGTGTATATTGGAGCAATATTTTGGCATTGGCCATAGGAGAAGTCAAGCTGAAGGATGCACCAAGATTGACAGTTTCTTTCCAAGCATCTGAAAAGGAAGGTGTTGAAGAACCTGTGTGATGAGGACCTTAGAGCTGCTTTCAGGCTGGCAGGGTAATCCAAGCAGGTTGTCTTGTGGGCAGGAAAAAGCACTAGGTGAAGACTAAGCCTGTAATTTAGTCCACTGGTTAACAGTGAAATGCCTGGATGACTTCATTTAACAACAACTATCAAAGTGTGAATCTTTTTTGCCCTGATGAAACCACCTGAAATAGTGACTGGTGGTTGGCATTAGCTGTGAGAAGGCAGTAAGTCTGCTTTCTAAACTCTCCTGCTTGGAAGAAATCGGTTTGGGGTGTTAGTATTGTGGGAGACATCCATTGGGCTCTCCACAGATTAGTATCTGATGAACAAACATTTTTTACACCTGTAATTTCAATAGTATGCGACTTCTCTTTCACTTTCTACCTCTCCCACCCTGTATTCAGGGAGTGCCAGAAGATGATCTTTCTTTAGATACATAAACAAGATGATGTGGTGCAAATTACAGAAGATTGCAAAGCCTTGATTTAGTTTCTCTGTGCTGTGATTTAAGAATTGATACTCTTGAGTTTTTAACTGTGACTAAGCAATTGTTTTGTTGAGGCTGATTATTTCACATGCCAGTGGTTGGGAGGTAGCATCAGATTATTCCTGCTGGTAGCCTGAATGTCCTTATTTTGTCTTCTCTTCTACTGAGGATAATTTGGGCTTTAATTTTCCCTCCTGTTCTCACCTTGTTTTGGCAGCTGATGTATATGAACACTTTCTGTGTCTCAAGTGTTTTATATAGGGGGGGACCACAAGCTCTGCAGGACCTGTGACTCTGCATATTAATCTTTTGTATTCTCAGGGTTTTTTCCACCTAGAAACTTCTGTTGGTTGCAGAAAATATTAAAGTGTTTCAGATTGAAAAAAAAAACCCAACAAAACAACAAAACAAAACAAAAACAAAACCAAAAAAAACACAACCCAAAACCAAACAAGGTTGATTTCAGACCTGTATATGGCAGAAGGGAAAATTACAGGGAGGGAGAAAATTTATCTTGTTGGTCATAGCTGGTGCTCCTGCTGAATATGTGGATGTGTACATATGGAGTGAGCACATGGACAGGCACTCCATACAGAGAGAGCACATAACATGGGCCATATGTTCATGATTTTGGAAGTTTTGTTTTCTCTTGCATTTTTATCAAGCTTTTAACAGAGCTATTTTAATTGGGATTAAATATAACTATGTAGGACAGTAACTAAGACACAAATTCAGTGTTTTCTTCCTCACCCTCTGCATGTCAGCAGCATTTCTTGTGCTCATCCTCCACCGAGAAATGAGTTTCTTTTAACCTAGGGCCTGTTGTCAGGAAGAGAGGAGATTGCAGCATTCTTCCAGGTGTGGTGGGGCTGGGCTTCATTTACAGATTTTGTCCAGAGTTGCAACACACTCCTCTGTACTAAGAATGTGCCAGACTAAGCTGGCATGTAAACTTAGCAATAAACTGAAAAAGCAGTGCTGCAGTCCTATACCTGTGCACACATGCAAATGTGAGCCCTTTGTCTGTTTTCTGAAGCTCAGTACTTATGAATGGTTTACAGAAACAGCACATGCTGAGGTTGGCTCCTAGAAGAGACTTATATACAGTTTCAGTAAAGTAAATAATTTTACTGGCTTGGCTGTGAAATAATTTTGAAATGTGTTTTAAAGATACAGTACTCAAGACAAAACGATGTACTCAAACAGCATTTGTATCTATAGGAAGCAATAGTTTCCTGTGGTTTATATATCAGTGAGACCTGGTTATAACACACATGAACTGTGTTTTCAGTGTTTGAATGGTCAGGTCTGCCTAAGTGTCTCACAGCGTTCTAAAGTTCCTTTTTAGCATTTTATTTTTGCAAATATCTAGTAAAGTTTGTTAAATTGCATATTTTGTAATTCAAAGTGTATATAAATACAAACAGGAAAAAAGTAAAGAAGATGAAAAATAAGGATTTCTGAGATGCTGTTGGTTCTCTGCTTTTTCTTTAGCCACTGTCTCCTTTTATGTTCTTTGTGGTTCTCTTATCTACAAAAACATTTAATGTGCTAATTAGTTTATGTTAACCAGCAGAGGGCTTCCACCTCAAAGCAAACAGCTTTATCCCTTCTGCAGTCTCCTTGGTATCGTCTTAATCAGAGAAGTGGGAAATAGACATTTATTCAGTTGTCTTAGGGTACTTCTCTGCTGGCAGAACGATCTTCAATTACACGTTAACTAATTTTTTTTACGGTTTGTTTTTAACCGGCTTCCAGTTAGTTTCAATACAGCTGTCAGCATTTCCACAGGCAACTCGGATTTTTCCGTAGAAGTTTCTTGTGCCTCATCGAAGTCTCCTATTTCTGACTTTCTAATGTAACTGGTGTGTTGCAGCTTCTGTGCACAGTCAGGTATTAAAAGTGTTTTGAGCCCCTTCTTAGTACGAACACAGCATATGCTGAGTAAAGTAGTAGGAAAGACTGAACTGATCTTACAATTTAGATGAAAGCAGTGCAAGTTGAGTTTATAAACTCATGCATTCATTGTAGAGTGCTCCAGAGCAAAGAGGAATACACGTGGATACCGGATATCACAAAAGCACACAGCTTTTCGGGGAGACACGGAGTGGTTTCATTGGGAGCATCCTTTGTGCTGGCTGTGCCGGCGGCTTGGAGCGGGTGGGTGCTGGTGGAGTGAGGGTCAGTGCAGTGTGGCAGAGGAGTGCCGAGGTGCTGAATGCTGCTGGAGCACCTCCCCAGTTTCTCTCCCACACTCTGTAAGTGATTTCTCGTGTTGATCAGAACTGCTGTTGATAACTTCTGGTGATTCAGTGAACAGATGAGTGCCTGGGAGAAAAAAACAAACAAAAAAAACAAACCCAGCAATCTTCTCTTTAGACGGAAAAGTTATTCTGTCTGGAAAATTTCCATACTTAGATAGTTAATCTTCCCGGTCTATCAGCACTTGGGATGTGTTGGCTAACAGTTGTGAGCAGAGTACTTCCATGGCCAAGCGTCAGCTTTGGAAGGGAGGCGACCCTATGGTTAGGGGATTTTAAAAAAGATTATGAAAGCAAGAGCCCCTCAACCCAGGAGATTCCTACACTCCCAGCGTGTAGGAATCGAGGCGGTGACTGCAGTTAGTGGGAGCTTTGAGCAGAGCTGTCTTAATTAGTGAGTTGTCATGCCCGAATCAAAACCCACTAAAATTGTTAATTACTTTTCAAGCAGAGATAATAACAGCTTACTGCAGGCAGACTGCTGAAAGATAAATCACTGCCGTGTGTCACCGTAACTGTGTCGCTACTGACGTCCCTGGCGAAGCCCGGCCCGCCTCGGGCGATGGGGGCGACCGTCCCGTCTGGGTCCCTGCTGGATCCCTGTTGGGTCCCGTCTGGGTCCCTGCTGGATCCCGGTTGGGTCCCGGCTGGGTCCCTGCTGGATCCCTGTTGGGTCCCGTCTGGGTCCCGGCTGGATCCCCGGCTGGATCCCGGTTGGGTCCCGGCTGGATCCCTGCTGCCACCTGCCGGCACGCGCCGCTCGCCTCCCGGCCCGGCGCTCCTTGGGGCTGCGCTGCTGGCCGGGAGGGTTACCCGTGAAGTACCCAAATATTTGCACACTGCCCGAAGTCACTAAAGCCCTGTTACTCGTCCCCTTACACTGTACGACGGCATCAAACCTCATGAAGGAAACCTCGTCCGTGCAAGGCTGAAAGTTAACGCAGTTCGAGCCCTCTCCTCAGAACATCATAGAATCATCGAAGTTGGAAAGGAGTGCTAAGATCACGGAGTCCAACTGTTAGCTCAGCACTGCCAAGTCCACCACTGAACCATGTCCCCAAGTGTCACACCCACAGGTGTTTTAAATACCGTAAGGGTGTCCATCACCCTCCTACCTAGCAAAGTGCAGTACTTGAAAGTGCTCCTGCCATCAGTGATTGCCCTACTCCTTTCATACTTGCAAGCACATTTTCTGTGAAATTTGGGGGTTGCATTAGTTCTGGAATTATGCTGATGAAGAAACCCAAAAGCTTGTGAATGTATTTGTATGTGGTTGAAGCAGGTAGGTGTCTCTGTGCGCAGTTAACTTGACTGCTCTTGCAACATCAAACTATTTTAGAGAAAAAAATGTATTTTTGGGGGGGCAAATCTGGCGTTGGTTCTGCCCCTCTTACAAATATCTTTCTGGCTAACAACCAGATTGTACTGTTTATGTTCCTTGCTAGATTTCTCTCTCTCAGTAAGAGCTGTCATTATCCCTATATACAGCTGGTGTTGAGGGGAGAATCAGCTCCAGGTTAGCCTAGCACTTTACAGAAACTGTATCCCTATTTTTACAAAATCTCCTTATCAAAGCAAGCGCAGCTGTTGAATCAGAGAAAACATTGCCCTGATGCAGTGAATCCTTCTGGGGCACAGAAGCTGAAAAGAGGAAGAGAGAATGGTGGCATACAGACCTGTCTGAAAGCTAGTTATCCTCTGCAGGATTAAAATAGTTGTCTGCAGTCTGTTGTTGTTTGGTTTTGTTTTTTTTTTTTCTTGTGGACCTAATAAAGTTGGAAATGTGGATGGGATGCTTGGAAGCAGTCTTACAGTATGAAACTCCCTCTATTTTTAGTTTTGATATGGTATATTTTTAAGCTGAAAAAAAAAAACAAAAACAAAAAACCCCCCAAGACTAAAAGGATAAAATGGGTAGTAAAACAAGAAAGGAAGTTTTTCTTTGTAATTAGGGCATTCAAAGGCTCTGTAAGGGTTGTGATAGAAACAATTAATAGGCATTGCTTTTGTGTGAGACAGGGCCTACTTAAGTAGGTCGTGAGGCTGGTAGCCAGGAGACCTACTTTCTTTTCTTAGCTTTGCTGCTTATCCTTTCTGTGATCTTGGGCAAGTAACTTCATTTTTGATCCTTTTCTTTCTTTACTATTTTTTCCCCTTGCAGATCCATTCACACTGAGAGGGAAGGGGTTTTTCACTTATGTGCCCTGCACATAAAAAGGGACACAGCCTTAAGTGTCAGTTTGAGGCCCTCTTATACCAAAATGGTCTCCATGGCTGCTTTCCTGTAAATAATCATGCAGGAATATGGATTGCTTTGTGAGTTTGCTATACCTCTAAAAGAACAGGCACAGTGTAAAGACCTCTGATGGAGGTCAGGTTAACAAGGTTTCAAAACTGACTGAAATTCCCACACATCTGCCTGGAGACGATGAGCACACTGGGGAGGTGACCATATGTATGATCTGCTCTGGTGTCGTTAGGGCAGTTTCTGGGGTGGAGGGTTCTCAGGGTTGCTGGAGCACCCCTCTCCTTTTGCTAGCTGCAGCGAGAGCTTTGTAAGGACGGGATGAGACTGCAGGGAAGGTGTTTTCAATGGGATTTTGCCGGTGCTTAATCCAAATGGCTTTATGACTGGGATGATGATGAGTTGTTACTACTTGAGGGAAAACACCCAGGAAGCCTGAGAGAGAGGTGTTCTCTCAGCTGTTGGAGCATGAGCTGTCCCAGGAAGCTGCTATTGTGAATCATCCATGTTACTGTGTCCTTGAGTCATGAGAAATGATAGACTAGGAAATGTAGGAATTAAATTAACATGTGAATTGTGCCAAAAACCACAGCCCAACTAAAAACAGAACATGTCTGTGGCGTTTTGGGGTTTTTGTCTTTCTGCTTTGTTGATTTTTTACACTGACCCGAAACCTTTCCCGTGAAACATTTTTTTTCTGTTTTTTCTGGCCTTAGGAGAACACATTGGCTGTGAACCATGTGCCTGTGCTTGCTTTACAACTTTTAGAGAACTCTTAGACAATCAGATTGTGATAGATGGTAAAAATCCTGATGGTATGTGAGACTACACATATTTGCTCTCATTCACCTCTAAAAATAAATTAAAAAGGGCAGGGGAAGGAACCAGTTTAGCTTTCTACTTCAAGCCATGTGTTTCTTCTTCTGTGATTCCTTCATGCTTTTTACTGGGATGGATTTGTATTTTTAAAAATGTAGCAAAAATAATGCCTTAATCTTTACATACATAACCTGGAAAATGTGACGCCTATATACTTGTATGATGTCTTTATAAGGGAGAAAATAGTCAGGTTGGAAAATTAGCTAAGCTTATTAGAAGTGTACCTTGTTTCTTTTAAATGGCTTTGTAGAGTGTTTTACATAATTAATTGTAAGCCTCTACAGTATTTCACATGCTAAAATTTCCAGCTTCTTGGCCTTTCATTTGGCTACTGATTAAAGAATGGCTTAACCTGCAACAGTTACTTAACGTGTATTGTTTTTGTTTTTCAAATGGTAATTGCCTTTTTCTCTTTGTCTTGGGAAATTTACTTTCTGTCCCCATGTACAAGGACATATGCTATATTAAGCACATCACCTAGAAATTAGCATTCTGTGGTAACGGACAGTGTTTCAGTGGATCGCAATGGATCTTTTCCTGCAATGAAATGGAATGATACTAAACTTTGAGCAAAGCATTGCACTACTCTGTTTACAGTAACAATGGAAGTGTTATGGTCAGTCACTGTGCTTTTGCTCTTGCATCACCAAGTTGTGACTCAGCACCGTGTTAAAAAAGGCAGAGGTTCAGACAGGTCAGGAAAATTCCTGAAATCAAATTGCTGCCTCGACTCTGGAGAGGTCTTTGGGATTTACCCTGGCATTTTGGGTTAACCTGAAAGGGTTTCCATCTTGTTGGTTCCTCTGATCTTCTGTTTCTAAGTAGTACAGTGGAGAGGAGATGACTACGATTCTTCTGTTTCTACCAGGGTTTTTATACATCTGGCTCTGTATAATTTAGCCAGTTATAGCTGTGGTAGTTCGTAGTTCTCTGTACTTTTCATTAGTGGCAATTCCAAATGTTTGCTCTCTGTCAAAAGAGATAAATTGACTTTAGGCATGGTCTTTGATTCTTTAATTTTGATATTAAATCCTGGCAATTGGTACATGAGCCGCCCCAAAATGGTTATTTCACTGTTTGGGTCTCCAGGGGTATCTCACTCCACATTCTCAAGTGTTCTTGTAAGCAAAAGGTCCAAGGAAGAAAACCAAAACAAACCTCCTAACCCTACACAGGTCTCTTGTCTCATCAGGAATGGGGAGTGGTGTTTGTTAACAAAGACAAAACCCTCCAAACTAGAAGGACTTACTGACATAGTGAGAAACTTAGCAGTGTGTTAGCGCCTACTCGCACTCACTTAGGACACACCCGGCGTGCCCTCCCGCAGCCCCCTCCATCCACGACCCCACCACAGCACCACTGACTTTGGGACGTAGTGGGAGACCTGTGTATGCACATATGCATTACCTCGTGGAGTGAGGTCAATTTAAATATAGCCTATTAAATTATTTACAGAAGACAGTTGGCCAACCCATTGTGCTGTGTTAGTGGGAGCCAAAGGTCACTTTGGTGTGCCTGGTTGATTCAACAGGGTAATATGATACAGTACTTAGCTTTTTGCCTCCCAGTCAGTGGGTTAAACCTTATCCTCTTATTATGAGTCAGAGAGCCATAAGTTTCAGAAAAAGCCAGAGCCTTTGTTTTTAATGGTTTTGAAGACGCTGTGCAGCACAATCCAGAAGGCTGCGATAGCATCTGCCAGGGGGTTGGGGCGTGTTCTGCAATAGTGTAAATCTGACGGCCAGCTTGGGAGCCGGAACACTGCACCCTTGTTTTCTTACTCTCCTTGTCTTTTTGATAACATCATCTGCAGCCGTTAGGATGTTAAGACATTAATGTTTGTTCTTCAGATAAAGGGCATGTTTTTGTGTTCTTTTTCTTTTTTTTCCCCCTGGATTCCTCGCTACCACCATCTCCTTGGGGATTCACTGAGCTGATTTTACTGGCTATCTCTTACATTCAAGTCTATTTTTTTTCTGCAAGATAGAAACTTCGGGGGTTTTTTTGCTAACTTTTATCTTGGTGACCAATTCCAGCAAAACCCATGGGTATTGGGGTGCCTTGGTATAACCAACTCCTGTCTGCTTTAAAATGCTCCCTTTACCTCTCCACCTTGCAGGCTTATTCCCTTCTGGGAGCAGCACTGGTATTGGCATGCAGGGCAAGCACTGCAGCTTCCATTAGTGCCTGACTTCTTAAAACTTTCACACTGTGGAGTTCTTTTCCTGGCTGCTCGTTTAAAGAGAAGGCAGCAGAACGTAAGAGAGCTGGGAGCGAAGCCTGTTTTATGAGCTGTAGTGATCCCAGTGAGAGTTTGATCACTAAATATCTGCTCAGATTTTGTTTATGTCTATGCACTTTTATTTCGTTTCTTTTCAAATGTACCACCAGTTACGGGGGCACTAATGTTTTCAGCACACTGTTCAGGATGCTTTTGGTGTGGACAAGCTCCAGGATTTTATTTTCCCCCTCTCCAAGTCCTCAGAGGTGCGGCAAGTACTTTCCTATTTCTGCACGCAGAGTTCAGAAGTTTGCGCTGCCACTGAGCTGGCTGAGGAAAGGAGGAGTTTTGCTTTTAGGAGAGCGAGCCTATCATATTTCACTCTAATCCTAAGCGATAGCCACGCAGTCGGTTTTATTGTTAGGCGAGCTTCCTGGAGCTCCTTCACCAGGCTTTTCTCTAAGGGAGAGCAGGGAAGCCAGAATGAGGAGGCAGAAGTGTGATCGCGTTATTGGCCCTCATGAGCTGTGCCATGCCAGGGCGTGATCTCTGCCTGCTCTTCCCTCCTCCTTCCTGGGCTGTTTTTGATGAGCCAGAAGAGAGGATTGAATTGCAAGCCCGTTCCTGGGGCGCGATGCTGGAGAGAAGAGCGGAGCTACAGTTTTTGCTGTTGAGTGGAGAATGGGGAAAACACTTGCCTCAGTGCTGCACTCTGCTCAGCCCTCACATGCTCTGCTGAGCTGCTGCAAGGTGCCACTTTCTGCTGCTTTTCTGCTCTTTGTTTTGTTTGGCAGCTCTCTAAGTGCTGTATCAAAACAGCTTCAGAGGAGCTGCGCTGGCACAGGCACCTACCTCCATACTGGTATTGGTTTAAAGGCAGCGAGAAGAAACCTGGACTGAAGTTGGATTGAGTTTGTTCAGCCTCCCACGAAAACCGCTGAGAAAGAGGACAGGAACAATTTCAGAGAGGTCTGTTTGGAGCCGATGCCAGTGGCTGGCTTGAAAGAAAATGAAAAAAGAGTGTGTTTCGAGATCTTTCAAACTCAAACAAAACCCAGGCTCCCTCTCGCGTGCTGTCAGCTGGATAAATTTCTCCTCCTTGTCAAGGCAGACAAAGAGATTGTTTCGCAGCGATGGGGAGCTCTCCTCCATGTGCGTGCAGCAGGTAGATGAGGATGACGAGAACTGGACCTACAGGAGCCAGCAGAGAAAAGGTGACTTGCTTTCTCTTTAACCCTTGTGACTGCTGCTGAAGTGTCAGCCCTGCTCCATGCTGCTCTGTCCAGCTGCTCCGGTCCCACCGGGAGCCGGGAGCTGCAGGTGGGGGAGGAGGAGGAAGGCAGCACAAAAGCCGAGGTGCAGCACTGCCTTGCCAAGTTTTTGGGGGGGTTAAAACTGTGAAAGCTTATAGTTATCAATAGGAAAATCCTTTAATTTCCTATCTGGGTACTGATTGTGTGGGGTAGAGGTAAGTTTTGTTGATGTTCTTGTAGCCAGTAGTCACTGGCGGCAGAGCCTTTGGGCAGGTGCTGCAATAATCTCTCTTTAAAATGTGGAACCCAAAGCCATTTAAGACTTCACTTCTAAATGACTGGGTGGCTTTTCTTGGATGACTGCCTCATGGTCCTACTGGGAAAAATTTAAGTGTATTTTGTTTTATGAGGGCAGATTGAGAAGAGGTCCCAGATGCAAAATAGAAGAGATGATGAGAAAGTGATGGGAATTGCTCTATAGAGAGGAAGGATATCTAGGATATGAGATAAGCAGCTCTGAATGAACCCTTGAAATGTTCAAACCTGGAGTGTATTTTATATGAGACCTTTTAAAACTACTGTTATTTTTTGTGTTCTGTTTTTGAATGAAGTTTGTTAGGTCACTAAATAAACAATTACCTCATATTTGCCATAAATCAAAACAAATTTCAGAATTTACTTGTGTGAGTTGGTGAGGTACAGTTACCAGTAGCTGGCTAGCAGGCAGTGGAGTGTGTATGCATGGAAGGTTAAAAATACTCAGTAAAGTGAGTGATTTGTTTGTAATTTCTCTAGTGCTGCCAGAGCAGTAGTTTGTTAATAGGCAGTATAAGGTTGACTCAGTTTTGCTGTAAGGTCACTTTTGTAAGAGCGGGCAGACTCTCCAAGGACATTTGATCTTCAAAGGGCCTTTTATTTCTTTTCATTTCTGGGAGCAGTTAATAGCTATTTGACCAGAATTTCACTTCCGTGTCAGAACAGATTGTGGCTTTGGTAAATTGTTTGTATGCAGGAACACTAACACAGGATGTATGTGCTTGTGCTTTGCTCCCTGCACGCTAGGACACAACTTTAATCTGTGCTTTGAAGATTGTTTTTTAACCTACTTTGCTGCTGAAAATCTTCTAAAAAGGGAGTTTGCATTTGCAACCAGTAATTTTTACTTTTGACTGTTGGTATATTGATATTGTGCAGTGATGCTGGATATGCTTCTAACACCTGTGGGATCTTGCGTGAATCAGAACCATTGAGCCCTGCTGCTGGATTCTGTGTAACTTCCATAAAGTTTCTCGTGCTGCCTTCCTTAGCCTGTGCCCACACCACAAGGCAGAGATGGGAAAGGAAGCTTTACTGGTGGATTAATGGTGTATTAATTTTTCTGAGTGATTTACATAAAGAACCCATTGTACAGGCTAGAGGGGGAGGGCAGAATTCCTTCTGTAATTGGGCAGCAAGCTATGAAAGCCTCCCTGCCTGCCCATAGAGGAGATGACAATATGTCATTTTTGAAGGGAAGGTGGAGGGGAGGTGAAGATTATGCAGGGCTTATTTCCTCTTTGCAGGGAACAATTTGACTCAACTTGTAAAATCTGCCTGGATCATAAATCTAACTGTGCATTTCTGTCTGCCCAGGGTCCTCTGCTGGACTGACAGGGATTGCCAGGGCAGAAGGGAGTGGGGGGGTTATATATTGGGGCAGGAGAAACTTGTCATGGCTGCAGGTCTTTTACCCTGGGCTGTGGGTCAGGCTTGCACGGTGTTGGAAGGATTTGAGTATCCACACCTGGCAGAGTGGTTGTCTTGGGTTTGTGTTCAAAGGCAAAATGTGTTTGATAAATGGCCACTTGTATTCTCGAATTAATTTGCTCCACTGCTCTGTTGCGTTACTGCTTGCCAACCTTTGTAAAACTGAGGGCTCAAAACAGTATTGTCTTTGGTGCTCAAATTAACCACATCACTAAATTAATACAAACTAGAAAGAAATGAGAGGCATAGCAGACTGGCAGGATAGCAAGTGTTATAGACAAAACCATGCTACTTTAAGCTAGATGGAATGTTAGTAGTTTTTCAGCTGTCAGAATAGTTTTCCCTCCAGTTCTTCCTCAGGTAAATTGGTAAAAAAGTAAGTCTGACAAATCACAAGCTGCTCTTCTCCTAACTGTATGTGTAAAAGCAGGAGTGTTAATAACAGAAACTGGAAATTAAGGAATTGTTCTTTCTGAGCTGGTTCTCTTCCTGTCTTTTTAAACCTCTTCTTTTGCCGCTCCATTGCTCCTCCAGGCTCAGATTGCATTCCCACGAGGCTGCTGGGTGACAGGCAGAAGGCAGCATGTGTTGCGTGGTATTTCACCAGCAAAGTGGCTAATCTGCCTTGGCTGCAAACCGGAGCTTGCACACAGTAGCGAGCACGGAGATTGGTTGGATTTGTCCGTTTGAAATGAGCAAGAGGAAACAAAAGTGAACGGTAGCTGTGAACCTGGAGTACACCTCAATGCCCTACGTGGCTGATCCCTGCCTGTGTGGAAGTTAGGGGGCTGCTGCTTCTTTCTTCTTTTTAAAGTGTACACTCTGGTGCAGAGTGTTTTGGAACTGGTAGCAGCAATCAGACTTCACGTTTGATAAAGCTGTTAGTTGAAGAGATGGTGAAAGTTGACAGTAAAATAAAGGTTTGTTGTTTGAAACATATCTCACTCAGCCCTCTTCCTCCTCAGTCAGCTGGAGGCCCTTTGAAATGAGGGCATACTGTAACTCTCATGTTTCTTCATCTTTAATCAGATATTTTAGTTCAGATGTTTAACTTTGTGGGGTAGCACGTATTTTCAGACTGAAGCTTAGAGCATTTTTCTCCTTTAAAATCCACTTTATTGGAAAAAGACTGAGAGAGGTATCCTTTGAAACAAAGGAGCTTGGGTGTGTTGCAGAGGGTTTCTGACGGATGGAAGAATAGGACAGTCATTCATGTGTGCCTGTGGTGTTTACCACGAGTATAACACAGCAAGTAACTTTGATTAGAGGTAACACATGAGTTAGTTCGTGGTCCAGGTTTCTCTGTATTTACTTTAATTTTACAGAAAAGGAAATGAGTCACATGGCAGCATCAGAACACCTTAACTGAGCTTTTGTGGCCAGGTGCTGGAGAAGCACAACTAGCAGTCAGGTCTGGCCACAGGTGGTAACGCATCAGAAGAAGCTGTTACCCAATGAGGTTTTCACTGCTCTCCCCCCAGCTCCTGTCCCTGTTTGTTGCTCTAGTGTTTTACCCACTTCCTCCATTTCACTCGATTGCTTTCCAATCTTTCTGAATCCCGCAAGTTAAAAGTCTTGGCTGCTTTTTACTGCAGGTTATATTACCTGGAAAATTATTTCAAGTCATGTCATTAGTCAGAGAAACCTTGTTTCTCAGGTAACTATTGTGTTTCAAGGACTGATTAAACTCAGTTCAGAAGGTGGCATCCACTGGCTGTCTGCTGGCCAAGTCTTAGTCTTTAATACCAAAGCGTGTGAAATGCTCAATTTTTTTTTTTCTTCCTTGCAAAACCAGTCTAAATGTGAAAATTAGTTTTAATGCTAAAAGTTATTTAAATTCATAAATAACTCCTTGTGGACTGAGCTTTTTGTGTCCTTGCAGTGTGTCTGATGGAAGCAATCCTGACATCCTGATGACAACTCTGACTAAAGCTGTCAGTTAACTTCCTAATTGCTTATTGTCCTCTGAGAGCATCACACTTACCAAGGGGTCAGATTTCCATAAACTGAACAATTACTGAATTGTCACAGTAGCAGTATCAGTGCTGCCTTATTATGTCAGTAAAAAAGATGCTCTTTAGTTTTGCCTCTATTACCTATGCTTGGTCTAAATGTGCTTCATGAAAGTTTAATACTATCAGATGATTTTTTTCCTCACGTTCCAGAGGCAGACTTGGGACTCAAGACCTTTTGGTCTTTGGAGCTTATCTTTTCAGTGTTTTCTGTAGAAACTTAGGGTAGGGATAGGCAATTCTGGTCTTACCTAACTGCAGCACCACAGCCATCACATAATTCTTTAGTCCAAATAATTTTTAAATTCTAGGTTTTTAAGTTGTGAATATAGTTTACAAAGGGGTTTCAGGAACAGAGGAACAGAGCAGTAATCACATTTTTTTTAGTAATGAGATATAAAAGTACCCTAAAACTATTAAGTTCCCATAAGCAAGATTACCAAATCCAGACTTCTTGTTGCTATTCCAATGTAAAATCATTTTATTGGGCTTTTTTCCTGTATGTTTTTGCACAAGATCTTGTGTTCAAAGGGGAAAAAGTCATGTCAGTTACTACACAGATAAAGGCCCATAAACCCAAAGAGAGCTGTTAGCATTTGTGGAAGCCATAACATGTGATGAATTGTAGTGTTGGGGCATGTGTGTCTGTAAAAAGGATTCTTGAAGCTTTGGGCAAGTCCATAAATAATAATTTATGGAAACCTCAAAAAGCATTTGAGGCTGGAATAAGTCCAAAACAAATGTATGCTTTATATGCCTTTATATGCCTTTTTGTGAAAGACTTCTTTTTTTTTTTTTTGTTTGGGTTGTGTTGTTTGTTTCGTTTTGTTTTGTATGTTTTCTAGGGGAATTTTTGGGTTTTTTTTAAAAGAAATTAATGTTTATTTAGTATATATAAGCACACATATGCCAATCTGAATGTTTGAAAGGAAAAAAAAGAGAGATTAGATACAAAAGCCAATTTTGTGTCTTGTCGTACCTTTTACATGTTGTAGGTTCTGTGTGCAAAGATAAAATTGGATGTAGTTCTATGCATTTGTAACAATTGGTCAAGTTTATATCAAATTTTTGTGGTTGGACTGTTGATGTTGTGCTTTTATGGAAGCACAGCCAGGAGCAGAGGTACTACTTCAATTACTGATGTGTGTTCTATTTGTTTTAGTGTATTTGTATCATGGCACAGCAGAGGGTTCTGTAAAATTTTTGTGACATACAGTGGCAACCCAACATTTTCACACTGGTAAAATAGCTGGGGACAGTCACAAGTGTTGCATTTAACTATAACTTGAAGTAGCAACTTTTACATGCTCGTACATAAAGACAAATTTAATCAAAATTTTGCTGTTTTCCCCATGTCTTCTGGCAAATATTGCCACAGATGGGAATCTGAAAGTGGGTTTGCTAAGCAAAAAATTTGTTAAGCTGCAGAAACAAGTTTAAGTAAGAAATGTTGGTATCACAGAGTGTCTGTGTTGGTATCACAGAACCATTTGTTTAAAACTGTATCTCTACTTTTGCTTTATCAAAAAAACATGGATCCAGCCATCATGGTTATTTATTCTACAAAAACCTCACCAAATTCCAAGTCTTTGCTATTTTGAAAGTGCAAATATCTAGTACTTTTAAAACAATAAATTTTGTTATCTGATCAAAGTGTTCCAGGTTAAAAATAGAAGTTTAAAAAAAATTCTATAATCTTATAGATTTGGTGCAGTCCTTCCTTTTTTCCCAGTTGCTATCCCAGCATGTCTGTGCCTCTCCAGAAAGTAGTGACTAGAGACCAGCAGTCTGTGCTAAAGGACGTTTCCCAGTAGATTTTTTTTTTATGAAGAGTTGTGGCTGGTTTCACTGCCTACACCAAGAGCCATAACTAATGTAAGTTTACTGTGTTGAAGAGTCTTAATCTCTCAGGGGATTGTGGGATGTTTTTTGTTAGGATGGAGGAGCTGAACAGAAGAACAGGCTTGTGTGATGTTGCTGAAGCGTGCTTTTCGTAGGCAGATGGGAAGTTGACCCCTGGTGTTTGAGAACTCCCAAGAGCAGATTCCAGTTCCTTCTGGGCAGCTCTGTGCTGCTGTCAGGTGAGACCCTGGCTGTCTTTGCCTTCAGTAGGTGTAGTGGTTTAGTCAGACCACGACAGTAGGGCACCTTGAATTTCAAGTGCAGAGTAGCTCCAGCCAGAGTTCTCTTGGCTGCTTGCACTGTAGAAGACCACAGTGTTGGGAAATGCAAACAAATTGAGTGGCACCTAACTTAAGCGTGTTTCCAAAGTGACAAGGACGCTGCAACGCAGTTTGTCTTGCAGTTTCCGTGCTGATTAGCAGGGCAGCAGGAAGCGCTCCTTTGCTTGCTCTTTCGCAGCTGTGAAGAAACACACGAGGTGCTGTGTTTGAGAGTGTATTGTTTTGAAAGGTCTCCAGTTTTATTTTATGATACATAAACTTCTCTATATTTGTATACACTTTGTATACTTTTTCTTGTTCCCAGGGTACTGTCTGATGTTCATCTTATCCTTAGGCTGAAAACTTGGGGCAAATGTTTCCCCACACTGGGGCTTGAAACTGATGTCTCCTTGACCTTCACATTTTACTCTTAAGTAGCGATATTTTGTAAAGCAGACTGGATGTTTTCCAGTGATTGGATGCACTGTTAGAGCTGAAACAACGTGCTGTATGTGCTTTCCTCTGCACTGCTCATAAAGAAATAGAGTACATGAAAAATTCTGTTTCTGTGCAGTTCTTAGCCAACTGCTTCATGAATTGTCCTCTAAAACTGAGAGGTCCTTTGTCTCCAGCATGGTCATAGCTCACCATTCTGGCAGGATATTGCAAATATGACAATTTTTTGTTTTCCCTCCAATCTGTTACAAATGAAAAGAAAGTGAAGCTAAAGGTTAAGAATTTGGCTAAATAACTGAAGTTGATGAATTTTGAAAGGCATATTTAGCTTCTATTATACTATTTGGAAAAATTAAGTAGGGTGGATTTGACAGTTTGTGATTTAAACTGTGAAACAAATTTTCTTCTTGTCTTTTAGCTGCAGAATTGCAATAAAAATAAAGAAATTAAACTCTAGGTTTGCCCTCTACCTAGTTTGTTGGGGGTTGCTTTGGGTTTTTTGTTTGCTTGTTTGTTCGTTTTTGCTTATACTTGTATACTAAAAGAATTTATCTACCAGCCTCTCTTTCCAATTTGTAAGTGGAAACCTCTGTGGGTTTTTTGCTTTGTTTTGTTTTTTTCTTTTTTTCTGGAGAATTGAAGTGTAAATGCTGTTATAACTTTGAGATAAACACGACAGCCCAATTAATATAGCAACTTGAATGTGTAGCTTGTTGTTCCAAAGCCTGAGCTGAAGTGGTTTGTTAAAATGTAAGGCCTAGGTGCTTTTGCTTCCTAAGCAAGGTGTATTTTCAGCATGTTGGACACTTAAGAGAATGGCTCATTTTTCATCCCTGGGAAAGGTAATTAATATGTACACTCTGCTCCTTCTAGAGCTTCCCTTACATACAGCATGGCAACTTCTGGCTCGCACTTTATCTCCCTGAAGCAGATGGATTCCCTGGACACTGAGTCCTGGTGAACTTGTAGTGTTTGGAAGGCAATTATGGGCTGTGAATTAGGTGCTTTGCAACTGGTGCATCGTTTACTTACCCATTCACTCCAAACAAAGAGATCTGAGAAGCACGTACAAGATTTTCACTGAAGCTGCTCAGAAGTTGTCAGATCAAACACCTAAGCAGAGAGAGTGACAGGGCTGCATTTTGCTTGAGAGTAGCACGTGGGAATGTTAGAAGTTATCCCTGGTCACATTTCTCCCGGGTAACACAGGTCCATAGTAACAGTGCCAGTGTATATTGTCCATATCGGAGGGGAGAGGGGAGGCCTCTGCCCACACCTCCTCCCACTTCTTGCCTGAACTGTGGGCCATGTCCATGAACCACGGTACAAGAAGCTGTGCTTGCCAGTTAGCAGATCAGGTTTGATGGAACAGTTCTGGCAGGGAGGCACAGCTTGGCCTCCTGACTGCTTTGGAGGGGCACGTGTCCTCCAGGCACTGTGTGCCTGGGTGCTCGCAGCATGTCCCCATCAGTCTCATCAGACCTGCTCCCATCACCTGCTGCCTCTCTTTCCTTTTGCCTGTTTGCATGTGATTTTTTTTTTTCTTCCCTATGGCTTTGTTTTGCCTACGCAGGTGTTTGCTCCCTAATGCAGTAGGGATGCTCAGAGTTTATGTATTAGGCTTAATACTATGAATCACACTCTTGCAGGAACCTTGCTAATGACTACATTAATTAAAGAGTGACCTTTGGAAGAAACAGCCTCTTAATTTTGATTCTGTCATTCGTGTCTAATTTTAATGCCTGAAATGAGGATAGAAACTAATGAATAGTGGAGGCTGTTGCCTTTTAGAAATTGAAATTTGTTTGTACTTGCTTATAATTTCCATGGAGCCTTTTGTATCTTTTTCTCCCTTGTAGTCCAGACTGCCAAAGAGCTGATGAGTAAGGCTGACTGATTACAGCCTACTGAACATTTACATGGAAACTCTCCTCCAAGAGTTACTAACTCAATTTCATTAACCTTGAGTAGTGCATGTAATGCCATATATGGTAAATACGGCATTTTCATTTCAGAATGAAATGAGGTATTGTGACATGCAGTGGCAGAATCAGGTATTAAATTCTGTGTTTGACTTGTAGCTAGCTTGACCTGGTTTTGCAAAGAGAGAAGATGCCCTGTGCTCGGCAGCACAACTCCTTTCCTCTGAGGTGCTGGCTGGCTCTGTCAACAGCAAGAGGGCTGCAGCTCTTCCACAGTCTGTCAAGATTTTCGTTGAGCTGGGACTGTGAGGAAAGCAGCAAATCTATTAAATTAATCAGGTCAAATAAGGAATAACCCGTTTCGTTCTGGCTGCTCTGCACTGACAATTCTCACATGCTGGGATCTCAGCCAAGAAGCAGTTGTGCTTCTGCCCTAGGGACGATGGCAGAAAACACCTCGGGGCTGTCTCAAGTTTGTAGCAAGGTAAGAATCAGAACAGGTGGGAATGCAGAAATAGTTCCCATTGCACCACACGTGTGAAGCTGTAACAACTTACAAATGGCCCCATCACCCGGCCCTGGCATGGTTACTGATAAGAACACTGGCCCAGTTTGCAGCCCAAGGACAGGTCATGCCAATTCTTGTAACTCTTTGTCGAGGGCTTGATTGTATTTTGGCCCATAGCTTTAAATCAGAAGAGAACTGCTTAAAGTGCTGCTGGTTTCACCTCAGTATTTCAGTGCCCTATTTCTTCTTGTGAGGTAAGCATTGTGATGGTGTGAATGAAACCAGCTCCCCAGGTAGTACGGATGGTGGGTCTGCACGCTCATACACCTTAGGGCAGAAGAGAAACTGATTTTTCTCTTAGCTATTTTGTGTTGGTCTGGCACGTGTTTCAGCCTCGGGGAGATTTTTGATAAAAGACCACTGCTCTGTTTGTGCATATTTCAGGAAACAACCTGTTCTTTTCTCCTCGTCCTTACAGGATGGTGCAGCTGTCTTTGGATGCCAGGAGTATAGGGGGGGAATTCATATGTCCTTCATGCTGCCTGTGCTTTTGGTATTCTTGATTACCCAAAGGTGGCCTCAGAGCATTCCTCTTGTTGTTACCAGGGTCAGTGAAACACTGACGACATCAATCTGAGAGAACAAGCCCTTGCCAGCCCGTGGCAATTTTCTGGAGCAGTGCACAGATGACTGGGCAAATGAAAGTGCCCGTAAGGGGCATTTTTGTTTGGTTTTAATAGTAAACATTATCAATAAAGCCCTGTTACATCCATTAATCAAAGCTAATTCAGCACACAACCCTTGCAAAACAATGAATCTTTTTTTTTTTTTTTATTGAGAAGCAGGTCTTTTAGCAGCAGATTTAAATTACTGGATTGCCTATTGTTTTCCCAAGCTTTTTCTTCAGAACTTCTGCTGTAGCCTCTCTTTAAATTTAGGACCATCAGTCACTGTTTCCATATAATTAGTGTTGTTCTGGTCATGCGGTAATGCTCTGTACGGTAATGCTCTGTACACTCTGGTCGTACCCGCACAACCAGGAATGTCCTCTTTGTTCAAAATCTGTGGCAAAGAAATTCCTGAATGAATTTGGAGAAGCTGGTTACAGATTCCTTTCTTGACCTACAGCAGCTCTTTAAAAGATTTTGCCCTTTCTGTGCCCTTTGTCTGAAGAGTAAGGCAAACAAAAGATAAGGTGAACTAATTCATTACTTCATTGTGCTTGTTTTCTTCCTCACTTAAGGCAGAAGGCAGCCCATTCCTAAAACCATTTATTTAATTATTTTAAGGCCAAGCACTTTGTGTCTGCACCTGCAAACTCTGCTGGGTTTATTACAGAAGAAGTTTTTGTTTGTAATAATCAGAAACCATAGGCTTTCACAAATGCTGTCTGCAGTACCTAATTGAAAACGCCATCGGTATAGCTGTAGCTAGGGTAGGATTAAAAACAGTTGTTTTGAAAATCAGCTTTTGATGAAAAAAAAATACATAGATAAAAGTTTTTACTTTGGTTCCTGAATTTACATAGGACTAAAGTGGAACTTTGTCCCTTCTTCAAGAAAAAATGGTCATTGTTTCAGATTTAATTCTCTAGGTAAACAATTTCACATAGTTTCAGAAGTTTTATTGGAAGAAAGTTGTTCTAATTGGCATACATTTTTTTTCCGCCAAATATTAATATTGGTTCTGTTCATTCCTGTTTCTTAAAAGTACGAAAAGTTCCGTTTTTTCTTCTATGTTTGAAGGTTTGGAAAATTGTGTTCCTCATGCCTGTCTTGAAAGATGGCACAAATGTAGCTGCAAATCTGTGAGAGGGAGAGTAGCTCTGTACTAGTTGTTTCACTGATAATTTTAGAAAATCCATTCATCACAAGTCACCTGCCTGTAATACTTTTTGCAGGACAGGATACATTTTTAAGCTCCTGCTATGGTGAATACTTAGTAATATGAGTTACTTTGAGTTACTGCTTTAAAGGACGTACTTTCTGCCTGATCATTTGAGTAAGTTACTTGTTTCATTATGTTTGCTGTGACTTTCCTCAAATGATTTTCCTAATCTAAAATAATTTTTGAAATACTTCTTTCCTTTCTCACTGTATGAGGAAACTCCACCCTCACTTCTCAAGTAGAATAGGTAATATAATATGTGCTATCAACTGCAAGAGATAATAGCAAACTATTTTTCTCTATCTTCACAGTTCTATGAATATTTGGTTTTCCTTATCAAAATAATGGTTAATATCTTTTTCTCCAGTGCTTGAGTTTCCAAGTCAATGCAGACTCTTTAGAGATATGCTAGGGCTGAACTAACCTCCCCTTATTTCCTGTCTCTTATCACCAGAGGGACCACAGTGCTAGGTAGGTTCAGGTTCTGGCTTTCCTTAGTGCTTGAGCTGCCTGCAGACTAGATGGTGTGGCTTGTGTCAACCCTCAAACTGAAAATTTAATTTTTACTCCAGCTGTTTCCTTTGGATAGCTTTTCAGGGTGTATTTTTTTGTTTGTTTGGGTTTTTCATTTTGTTCTGTTGCTTTTGGTTTGGTGTTATGCACAGCTTGGAAGGCAAACATGTCAAAAGAATTCAGGCTTTAGAAAAATGATAGTTGGCACCCATCCAGGGTATCAGAAATGGATGTCTCCAAGGATTGCTTTGGTTCTAAAAGGAAATAGGACTTAATTAGATGTCCCAACAGCCCTGCTAGCTGGCAGTCAAACTGGGATGCACTCTGACGTGCAGCAACACATGAAGCAGGACAGAAAGCCTAAACCTTCATCATTTTTTTCTGTGAGTTGGGCAGGTCTGAGCTGGATTTTCTTTCATGCTTGTTTTAATGGTACAATCTTTAGTATCCAAAAAGTGGAGCAAGTATATACATATTCTTCTTGAAGAGAAAAGAAATGGCACTAACAATGTCATGTTTCAACAAGAGAAAAATGGCACTGCAGCTTTTCTTCTAATTGTGGTCAGAGAGCTGATAGACATTTCAGTGAGTTGAGAGTAAGGGAAAGATGAAAGATGTGGTTTGGTGTTTCAAAATTCCTGACTTCATGTGGTTAAAACATTTCTTTTTAAAAGATCATGACCATTCCCTGTTAAATGTGGATATATATGCACAGTTCTCCATGTCAGTCGTGGTCTCCTCTATGGAGCCAGTCCACTTAGTGCCCATTCGGTGGGAGCAGTGTTCCCCTGAGAGGTGGCAATGGCAGATGCATTATGGCAGCTGGGAGAGGTGCTTCTCCTGTCATGGGATAAATGTGGTGGGATGTGTTCTTCCACATTTGTAGCTGTCTCTTGGTATCCAGCACAACGTGTAATGCTTTAGAGAGTCAGCATGCTTTGTAATACGGCTGTTGGAAGGTATTTCCGTGTTATTTCCATAGAGTTCACCCAGGTGTCATGGGGAAATTTGGTTCCCTAGCATCACACACTGCAAAATGAGATGCAAGGTGTAGGAGAACTGGTTCCTTGATGGGAGTTTGATTTCATACTGCAAATGGCCAGGCAAGAGACGACCTGGGGGAAGGAGGCGCCAGATTCCTGGATGTCAAGGTCCACTACCTCTGAGGCCATCAAGGATCGGATATCAGGCCTCCTTGGTTTTGCTGCTGTAAAGCTGCCTGTGTCTTTGGATCACTCATAGAGTCCTGACACACTAACAAAGCTAAAATAGATGCTGAACTGCTTTATGCCTGTCTGGGATTTGATAATTCTGCTCCCTTCCAAAATATGTGAATTTTTATTTCACTTATTCTTTGTTTTAGGCACTCCCTTTTTCCCAGTGCACATCAGGAAAGTGGGGATCCCTTTCACACTTCTTTGCTTTACTCCTGGTGAGGGTGGGAGAGGAAGCTGGTGAATAGGACAGAGTGTATCCCCTGAGGAAGATACACTTCCCCAAGGGCCCAAATCTTCCCAGAAAAGTATGTGTCACCGGTGTTATGGCCCAGAGCAAATCAGACTTTTCAGCAATTGTCTCTAATTTCTAGTGTCTAATTTCTCAGACACTATTATTGTTTCATAGTTGGCTTCCTCTTCCTTGTTTTATTGACAGTTTTCCCCATTGCCCATGTGCAGAACGGACTGTTGGTTTTGTTTCTTTTTTTCTTGTTTTGCTTTGTTTTTGTGGGTGTGGGGTTTTTTTGTTGTTTTTGTTTTGTGGTTTTTTGTGGTTTTTTTTTGTTGTTTTGGGGTTTTTTTTTTTTTTATTTTCTACTTGTGTTTGTGATTTCCCTAGAATCTGCTGTGTCCTTTCCTAGTCCCCAGTGAAGTGTTGGCAGCTGCTCTCAGTCCCCAGTGATTATCACTGATGTGCTTCTTACTTCCCCTTCCAGGTAATTAATGAGTAGATTTAACAAGATTGGACCTTAAAATCTCTCTGGTATCCAAGTAACCTTCCTCCAGCTACAATATGGTTTTGTTTATTTTGCCTCCATAAACTGTTTATTCCCAGAGCCCTCTGAAAAGTTATGGTAGGAAAGAGCACATGCATGCCTGGAGCACCAGAAAATGGAATTAAGGCCCCTTTGCTTCTTAGAGCATAAGGAAATCTTGACATTAGTCTGTACCCTTTCTAGCAGTATTTGAAAGAGAAAAGGCAGTCTAAGCTATATAAATGTTCTTTTTGGATTTTGAGCTATTCCAATGTAATGTCTCAATTTTTCTGCCATTGCAGCCTGCTCATAGTCCATTCTAAAGTGAAGTAACTTTTCTTACATGAGGACAGATGCTTGAAATGTGATTCTTTAAAACTGAAGCCCAGCTAATGGTACTCAGCACCTCAATAACTCAGCTTCATCTGGGGTCTGAATTGCTGTTTTCAAGGTGTGAAGGCCGGATTTTTTTCTGGAGCTCCACCTAAAGATAATGTGTTTGCATGTGTTCTTTATTTTCATTTGGCTTTACATGGAGGATTTTAGGATTTGTGCTTTTGGAGACAGTTGCACTTCTTGTTTGTTCAGCAACATTTACTTTGTTCCCTGATTCTTGTATTTCTTTGCTGTACAAGGCCAAGCCCTATAAAAGTTAGTCAACACAACACAGGCTCATTTAGACCCAAATACCATGGCTAAGCACAGTGCTGGTGGCAGCTTTTTGTGACCCTTATAAATTAAAATGCTTACAAGGTTGTGTGCTTCTATTCCTGAAGGTGTCCTCTGCAAAAATGGAATAATGTAAGAAATCTTTTCTAGCCACAACATCTCTGGTGCTGAGCAGAGGAATCATAGAATGGCTTGGGTTGGGAGGGACCTTAAAGACCATATAGTTCCAAGCCTCCTACTTTGACCAGGAACACCTTCCAGTAGACCAGGTTGCTCAAAGCGCCGTCCAGCCTAGCCTTTGAACACTTCCAGAGATGGGCATCCACCAGCAGTCATAAGGCACACCGGCATATACAGTACTACAAAAATAAACATTTTCTCTATCTTGTCAGTTCAGATACACTTAGAAGATCTTGGGTTATGAACAAACCCTATATTTATAGATGAAGCAGCAAACTGCTCAAAGCACTGTCTGAAAAGCGACGGGGGGGTGGGGGGAACGATCACAAAGAGCAGAGTCAGTAATTTGTAAGGAACAGGCGAGCAGGATTACAGTGACTTCCTTCCCTAGCGCTGACCCCTGGATGCCCACGAGCTGCAGGAGGGCAGTGACAAATGCTGACAGATGAGCTGCACTGACCCTGCCCAGGGCCGGCGGCCCGTCCCGTGAGTGGCCGCGCTCGTTCGCTCGCGTCTCCCCCGGGCCGGGCGGGCGGTGCGGGAGGAGGGAGGCCCGGCCCCGCCTCGCCGGTGCCCGCCGGGCCGCAGGATGTTCTGCCTGAAAGGTGAGGGTGCTGCGCCGGAGGGAGCGGCCGTGCCCAGCGGGGCCGCTTGGTCTGGGGGACAGCCGCGTGGATTTGTGGCTCCTTTTGTTGCGGCGATTGCCATCGGTGCCGGGCAGCCCGGCAGACAAAAGGCCGGCGTGGTGCGAGCGCCCGGAGCGGGGCCGGGGCGGGTGCGCTGCAGCGCGGGAGCGGCCGCAGGGCTAAGCGTGGGGAACCTCTCTCCCGGTGACACCGCACCAGAGGCGAATTTGCCTTTATTTGGGTTTTCCCCAGTACGGGTGGGATGTCACGGAGCATCCGGAGAAGAGCAGAGAGGTAGCTGGTCGTGCTGTGTTATTGCAGATGCTTGATAGAAGCTCTGCTGCTATAATAGGTGATGCTTCCTCTCAGAGATGGTGCAGACTGGCGGGACAACAAGAGCTTTTATGTCCAATGTGGTAGTCTTATTTTATCTTTTAAATTAAACTTATTCAGTACGTGGTTCTGAAACTAAAAGACTAAGAAAAGCTTACTGGTTTTGTTTCACGCCCATATTGCTGTTTTTAGTAAAAATTGATACTACTACTACTTTTCTTACTGAAGTAAGGTGAAAGCTGACACCAGAGAGCCGTTGTAAGGAAGGGTTTAGGCGTTATAAAGAAACAATTTCCCTGGGAAAGAATAACAATTACGTTAATTACTTAAGTGCTTATCAGTGCTTGCTCAGAGTGTTTTTCTCTCTGAAGTTAGTTAGATACATGGTGTAGTGGTGGACTTGGCAGTGCTGAGTTAACCGTTGAATTCCATGATCTGAGAGGTCTTTTCCAAGCTAAATGGTTCTATGATTCTATAAAACACTGACTACTTTTATTCTACTAATAGCTTCTATTTATGCAAAGCTCCCACTAAAGGGTCTTGGTACAATAATAAATTAAAAAAGACATTAAAAATAGTTAATTTCTGCAAATTTCAGAGTAGTGATCCAGTGTTCCTAGAGAAAACCTGAACGAATTGCACAACACAATTTGCTATGCAGTGGTTTATCTTAAATGAAATTCTTCTTGCATACAAAAAAACTGCACAGTTTAAAATTTTTAACGCCACAAGAGGTATTCAATTCACAACAATTAAGCAGATGACAGGAATTACAGAACAATGAAGGATGAAACTTTTGCAGCATTAAGTTAACGATACAGGACATAGTTTAAATTAAGAGTATAGTAGGTAAAAGCTTTTCAAGCCTGTTGAGGCAGCTAAAAAGACCGAGACTTTTGTAATCTAGATCACCTGACTGAAAATAAACCAAGGAGTGAAATTTTTAGAGATTGTCCTATGTGCAGCAAATGAGCTTGTACAGAAGCAAAATATTTTTGCCTTGAATAATTAAATTCAATTACAGTAGCTTTTTTATTTTAAATCTAAAGTGGAATGCATAGGAAATGACTTTTTAGCATTTTCAGGTTTTATTTGTGAATAAGTTGCTAGATCCAAGATACAAAAGCCCATCTAAAGGCTTCTCTTAAGAGCAGTGAAGGAGGTACTGGATAGCTGTGCTGTATAGCAGCATATTTTGGCATGTGTTGATTATTTCCTGTTTGCATGCGCTCTGTCACTGTGCTTTGCTCTATTTTGCTAGCTTGGAGTAGACTTCTCCCTACCTTCAGCATCAGCAGCTACTGTGTATTACATTACTGTGCACTGAAAATCATGATCCTGAAATAATCAGCTGGAGTGTTACTATTGATAATGTCAGCATGCAAAGGAGAAATGTTGTGACATAGCCGTCCTTTTTACTGGCTTGACAGTAGGCTGTGTAGGGAGAAGGTCTCTTAAACAGCAGGGCACATCTGCCTCTCAGGTGCTGCTGGCCTGTTTGGCCTCTGAGGGCTCAGGGAGAAGCAGTGTGGTTGTTCTGCCCTGGCTTGCCAGCTCTCAGTGTTTGCTCAGTCTGATTGTCAATACACTCAATCAGATAAATGAATCCCACGTCTGAGTCAGTGTAGTCTGTGGGTGTGTATGGGGTGGGTGATGAAATCCCCACACTCTAAAACTCAGCCTCCAAGAGCTTTAGAAGTCTGCTGCCTCTTAATTTTTTCTTTTTAAGGGATAATAGGTGCTCAGAGCTGGGTGTCTCTGCCCACGCATGGCAGGTGACCCAGTCTCTCCAGCTCGCAGGCTGACCCTGGCTGGCCCTCGCACAGCACCGGTCTGTGGGCAGCTCTCAGCTCTTCAGCACAGCCTTCAGGTGCCCCCATAGCCAGAAACACGGGTTGTATTGGAATTTGAGCTAAGTTGGGCACCTGCAGCAGAGGCAGTAGTGCCTGCTAGTTATTGATCTTTGGGACTGAAGGAGTACAGATGGAATATTGAAATAAATTTCCCCACTAAAGAATTAATTCCTAACAATGTCATGAGCAGTTCATTGGCATGGGCTGAAAAATGAGCTCATGTTTTTGAGATACTTTCCTGGAGTTTCTCTTTCCTTCATAGCTTTTGTGAAGGGAATAGTGCCAAGAAATGCTGTAAAGCAGGCATGTGTGCTTACTGCTTGCCCGCATTTGGGCAGTATTTTTCATCCTTGCTTGTCTTACAGCTGTGCATTTGAGAGGGAAGTCTTTTACACTAATAATAGTAAGAAGTCATGATAGAAGCTATCCATGAAAAATCCCAGGCATGTGCTGCTTGCTCTCTGGAGAGCAGTTCCATGCTAGAAATGCGGATTTTTAATTTTTTTTTTTTTGTCAAAGATCACAAGGCTGCTCACCAGTTGTCTTGTGTTGTGTGTATGTAAGGACATTCCTTGGATTCCTTTCTTGGCAATTTTCTCGTGAAATATCCAATGTTTGAAATCAGGAACAGATTTTCTCTGTCTTTAAATAAACGTGTTTTCCAAGTTGAACTACACAAGAAAAAATTGTACAAGTTGCTTTCTTTTTTCTTTCTGTTTAAAGCTTTACTTTTTTTGTATGTATAACACCGGGCCAAAATGAGGAAGGGGACTTAATCTAAATGAAGGAATCTGTCAAAGTGAAGATTCCTGGCAGAATTAAATTAGTTTAGTTTAACCCTAGATTGATCTTGTGGCATTTCTTCCTCTGTATTCATTTCAGTTTTTTTATTTGTTTCAGTTATACATAATCACAATGGGATCCATTCTTTTTGTAGTTGTTTTTTATATCATATGCTTTATCTTATTAGGGTGAGTAACTTTGAGGGCACTTAACTATCTGCAGTTCTTCGACATATAAAAGCAGTTTGAACAAAGACTGAATTAGTACAGACTGACATTTAAGTATCAAGTATGTGACTATAAGTTTCAAAAACCCCCTACTTCTCAGTTATACCTGTGTGAACCTTGGACATGCCAGGAAAGCTCTGTGAGCACCACCACCGACAGCTCTGTCAGACATGTTGTGTTCTTGTGCTGTGGGGGGAAAAAAGTCAGTTTCCACTAGCTGCTAGCAAGATTTTACTGTTTAAGACTGCATAAAGTTTGAAGGTTTTGTTCATTAAATGACAGCTTTATTAATTCACTCTGAAGAAAGGAGAGGAGTGGAGGTAGGGAAGGATGTGTCTGTGGCTGAGTGTGGATAATAGCATCTGGTACAGAGCCAGCCTTCCTCTGTCAGGTGGCAGTGAACGGGAATGGCTTCTAACTGTGCCTGGAAGTATGGAATGAAATTGAACATAACAAAAGGAAGATTATAGGTCTGGGTAATAACATTCTTACTGGAGTTAGTCCATGCTCAGAAATACTGAATATAAACTTATGATTTTAAGTATCATTCAAGTCCTTTACCTATGGCTAGAGTCCTGTTGTCTAATGTACTTGAACACCAACAAAATACTGTTTCTGCATGGATTCATTTGCAATCTAAGTGCATTGGAAGAGGGTAGAATATATATTAAAAAAGTGACTCTTCAAAGGTAGAGGAATGCCTGGATAGCAGAGCTGCAGCTGTGCCTGTGGTGCCTACCCTGCTTGTTTCTTGGCTGTGTTTGTAGCAGAATGGGCAGATGGAAATCCCAGGGAGTACTTGTGCCATGCTGACCCACTGGGGGAGAGTGGAGTACCCCAGCTCTTGCTTCTGCAGTTCTGAGGTTGCTTGCAAATATATTTAATCACCGCATTGTGGAAGCATGTTGTTCCACTCCTTGGAGCTGTTTTATTTGGCTGCCTTTGAGGAGACCACCAAATGGCATGGGTACAGAACCTGCAGAATGAATGCCTATTGTTTGCTGTTGTTTTGCATCGCTTTTTTTGGTCATAGAACAGGGTGTGGGTGCCTATTTTTTCCGTTAAATTTTTAAGAAGGTCAGTGGCAGTGGGTGAAGCAGGGTAACCATAGTCAGGCATTAGATAGAAATCTCTTCTGGCAGGTACACCAGCCTTTCCCAGGGCACGTGGGCTTTCACCCTAAAGTGGTATGGTGACAAGGCAAGCCAGATAGATTCAGCTGTGAAATCAGTTAGTATTAAAACTCTCCATCAGTAAATCTTTAGGTGATGATTGGAAATGTGGAGGTCAGGGCAGACTACTTTATGTGCTTGGCCCTCAGTACTTGAATTCAGCTTGTGCTTTTCAAACACTGTGCAGTATAAACACACAGAGACAAAAATACTTGATGTTTGTAGTTGACTTAGGTGGTATTCTTTAAGACTATGAAAATTGACTCGTCTGCTGTCACAACTGTGTAATTAAGACACAGCTTTTCCTTCATATGTGCATTTAATGCACACTCTGCCTTTCTGCTGCACATCTGGCTCTTTATTTCAGGCTGCAATAGGAGCCATTTGTGCAATTCACACAGCACTGCAATTCTGAAGAGGGCCTGTTGGTAAGTGGATCATAGGTAGAAAGATCATCTGCTGTTTTCCTTGACCTGCTGATGTTTGCATTTAAGCAGTATCTGTTAATCCCCTCCATTGTCTGGAGGGCTGCAGTACAATGAAGTTGGCCATCGCTCTGCAAAGCAGTAGTAGAGTGCAGTGAATTTCTGTCAAATTGCAGCAAGAAGCCAGCACTTAATTTTAAGCATTAAAATGTGTGCAGGCTAGAGAATATTAAAACAGACATAAAAGTAGCATGCGCAGCTGATTGGATTAATAAGCACTGAAGAATTTTGTGTTGAAGTGGTCTTTGAGACAGCATACACATACTTGAAATCTGTTAATATCTTCATGCATTTTTCAGTGCTTTAAGCATGGTAATGATTTCACATTGTGCAAGTACTGTGTTACCAGATTTGAATTCTCTGTGCTTGTTACTCCTCTACATTGGTTTTCTCCCCCAGTCCCATCCTCCTCCCAAACAGCAGTTTTGCAGAAGGCTGCTGTTACTTCCAGGGAAATGCCATAAACTTTTATCAAATAGGTGACCTGTTCCCTGTGAAAGCACTTTTCCTGGTATTAAGAAATGGAAATTTTGTTAATTCTTTTATTCAGAGTCCTGTCACAGCTGTGATCTTGGCTGTGGTTAATGGCTGGCAAAATAGTCTATAATTATCTCAGGCATCTCTTTCTAATACTATCCCAATCATCCAGAGCATCCCACTTTTTTCTAGCTATATTTAAAAAAAATTCAGAAAATGTTTTTGGCATTTGAATCTCTTGTATAACTTATCTGGACTTTCAGACTTTAAAATATTTTAAACTTAATTGCTGGTCATATACAGAGGGATTACAAAAGCATAGGTTATTTAGTCTAGCTGTTAGCTTGGGAGGTAAATACCACAAGGAGGGAGGAAACCTGTTGAAGTCCAAAGAGAGTATTGGCACAAGATAAATGGTTATGACTGTGTTCTGAATTAATTGAAGTCAGACATTAAAAGGTTCCAAACCATCTGAGGAGGGAAGTTGTGAAACAGACATCCAAACAGGATAATGAGGACAAAGAATGTTTTTAAGATGGTTCTTGATAATGTTGTGGAGAGTTTTAAGTCAGAGTTTCTGAAGCTGGTAAGGGAACTTTGTAACAGGGCTACATAGAAACTGGGGAACAGGATTGCATTTGCACTTTGCATACGTTGTAGTTGTCCCATGTTTAAGTGCTTCTGTTGGTCCTCCTGTGAAGACCAGGAAGAATTATCCCTTTAAATATGTAGTTGCAGCTTCTGAAGTTTCTCTTGGTTCTGCTTCACTGGAGGCTGGCTACAGGAAAAGGCTGGATGAGGAGCAGGGTGTGCTGCAGCTTCTCATGGCATCAAACCATCTCAGAGATGTGCCCTGCTCACCCCATTCTTTCCTTTAGACTCATAAACAGGTACGGCTGAGGTGGAAATTTCCCCAAAAGCCCAGCCTGGTTGGGTTTGCTGGACTTTTCCTGTTCTTCTCTAGTGCCAGGCGTGCTGCACTCTCTTTAGAAGTTTTATCTTACAGATTTCCTGCTTTCAAAGTCTCCAAACCTTGCTGACATCTTTCAGTTTTCTCTTGCTCTTTTCCTGTGATGCACTGTTTTTATGCATATAGTGAGATACTGCTGTCTCTCACTTCAGGCTGCTTGTTAGAAGGTCTTCCTTGGCCTATGAAACCTTTAAATCCAGAGATGTGTTGAAAATATGCTCTTTGCAGCATAGCATCTTGGCCCCTTTCTCTTTCTGACTTTTAATCCATCTCCATTTAATTTAAACCCATCAATAGTGCTGAAACAGAAATACAAGCCAGACACTGTAGCCACATCCCGTAGTTAAGACAAGGACTAACACTTGTGGTGCTCAAGCAGAAACATCTCCGGCATCAGCAGATCCTGCTTTTCATGAGTTTTTTTCATGTGCTTTCTGTCTGCATCTCAGCCACAAAGTCTTGGATTATTTTATGTGTCTTTTAGCCTTAAGAGAATTGCTGTATCTTTAGCATGCTTATGTGGGATAAAGAAGCCTGATGCTTAAGTAATGAGGAAAATCCAGCTTTTTCCTCCCTTCATTATTAGGGCAAAAAGTTGCCAACTCTTGCCTGAAGGTTTAATTTTCAGGGAAGCTTGTGTTAAAATAGGACAAACTCTTCCCCCATCTGAATGCACAAATAGACCCTTCTTCAGTCATTCAGGTTTGCTTTTTGTTGTCCTGGTTTCATATCTCAGATGAATCCAAGATCACAAGGAAGGCTAGCAACCAGAAGCCATCATTTGTGCAGCACCCTCTGGAGGGGTGACCTTCCTGCATGCAAACCGTACTGGAAAACAGAAGGTGGTGGGAACCCTGAGTCCTTCCTGAGGAAGAAGGATGCAAGGGTCAGTGTCAACAGGCAGAGTGCTAGAGTAAATGTGGCTGACAAATTAGGAGAACAGAAGAAAATGCAAAGCTGTGTTTCCTGCCTAATGGATATTTGGAAGACAGTTCTTTAATATTTTGAAAGCCTTTTTTTCTCCATCTTCAGTGTGTCCATGTGTATTGTCATAAGTCAGTGCATACTCTGGAGCAGTGTTGCTTGTTAGGGCAGTGGTCCTGCCCAGAAGATTGCTGTGGTGAGAGTTGTCCTACTCTGTCAGGTCACACAGCTTCTAGCTCCACTCTAAAGATCTTGAAGGGTTTCTCATGTTGTTCTCCCATGCAGTGGTTGTTCTCATTGATTCTCATCTTAAAGAATCGTTTTCAAGTCAGTTAAAAATAATGTTACTTTTCTGCTAAAATTTTGGGACCTGTTCTTGAATTATCATGCTAATGTGTGTGTCTTTACTCTCATTTTTTAAAAAAAGTCTAGTACAAAATACGTATAAAGGCTGAGTGATTCTTTTTAAGAACAAAAAAGCTTATAATCTGTTCAGCTTCGAATTTATCTTGATTCAGTGGCCTATAGTCTGTCAAAATGTGGAATTTTAAGAATACATAATTCTGAAATTAACTGAAGCATAGACTCAAAGAATGATATACATTTTTCATGTCTTAATTTGTGGCTTCGATATGGGCCTTGTTGTAACCAAGGCACTTTGCATTGCTCAGTCAGAGTTGTTGCAGAGAAGATCCTTCTCTAACAGAAAGTTTGGCATATAGGGAGGATAATCAGAAAGGAGACTTATTTTCAACATTATTCCTTAGAAATTCTGGATTAATATAATCTCTGGGTTGTTTCTTTTGATTTTTTTTGCCAGTAAACAGACTGAAAATGAAACCCATAGACAAGTGGGTCTATTAATTTGTGGTCTTGTATACAGATGGCTGCTCTTTCTAGTTCATTTTGTGAAGCTCAACCATTTGACTTTTTTTTTAAGAGAGCAGCAACTCCAGATACAAGAAAGAACAGCCCTGGTGGGCTGCATAGCAGCTGTAGCACCTGCATTCAATCATTTTGTTGGAAAATCAGTTGCTGTAAGAACAGTTGACTGTTGACTTGGTAACTTCATATTCTGCCTGAAAAAGCAGTCCGGAAAGTTTGTTGTTCAAGATACAAAAACTTCAAGTCAATATGAATTTTCTCTAAAAAAACATCAAGACTATGTAATTGATAGTAAAAAGTTCACACATCATACAGATATATTTATTGAGTGGGACTCAACAGAAATGCTCTTCCTAGGGTGTGACTTCATGTTGGATTGAAATACTGCTAATTTGTACTGCTCCTCATTAGCTTACTCTTTTCTTTGGCAAGGGGTGCATATTTTTGTCATTATTCTTTCTAATGGAATTTGATGCATTCCTCTAGCCTGATCTGTAAACCCAAGAGTTTACTTACTCTTTATAGAAAGCCTTTATGTGACCTCTTGGAAAGTAGGTGGGCTGTATTTAGTTGTAGTTTGTAAGAAGCTAGTGCTAACTGGCTTATCTTGCATAGATATGATTTTCAAGTAAATGTGACACTCCAGATTAAAAATTTACTGCTGAACCATTCCAGGTTAATGGGATTATGTTTGATACAAAGTTTTGTTTTAGTTCTTTTAATGTGATTATCTTTTCTGAGTAATGACCATTCCTTAGGCGGCTGACAGAAGCATGGGACAAGGTTACTTTTTTTCATTGATTCTGCTTTTAAAAATAATAAAACTACTTTATCTTAAGCATGTGCAATGATTATGAGAAGCTATGTCTACACTGGTGAGTTACCATGACAGGGGAGGGATCTGTGGCGTGGAGTAGGTGTGACATCCTTGTGCCTGCCATGCAAACCAGTGGCATGGGATATGGAAGGGCATCTCTGAGTGGAACCAATGTATGGCTGAAATGTACACCAATACACAGGAAAACCCCTTCAAGCTGAAAATTGAAAAACATGACTATTTAATTTCTTACTTTTAGACAATTAGGTTTGCCGTTCTTTCTCCTTCACTGGTGTTTTAATATTGTTGCATTCTATTGTAGTGTGTATATACTATTATGATGTATTAGCTGCTGCTCTGTTGTCTGAAAAACAATGAATGAATTCATTCAGCAGAGCTGAATGATGGCTCTTCAGTGTTGAATGTTGTGCCCTACAGAATGGAAAATCCTATCCATGTCAGGCTGAGTATTACCTACCAGTTTCTGTTTAAAATGGATGAGCAAAAGATCAGCTCATCTTTTGACATCCCGAGAATTTTTTTTACTATATACTGAAGCACCACTCTATTAATAAAACTGAGTTTCACTTTTTTTCCTTGCCTAGATTAATAGAATCATTTAGGTTGGAAATCATTTAGTCCAATGTTAACCCAGCACTGCCAAGTCCATCACTGAACCATGTCCCCAAATGTCACATTTACGGGTCTTTTAAATACTTTCAGTAATGAGGACTCAACCAGTTCCCCATGGACAGCATGTTGCAATGCTTCACAGCCTTTTCAGTGAAGAAATTTTTCTTAATATCCAATCTAAACCTCACCTGGTACAACCTGAGGCCATTTCCTCTTGTCCTGTCACTTGTTACCTGGGAGAAGAGGGTGAGCCCCACCTGGCTACACCCTCCTTTTAGGGAGTTGTAAAGAGCTTTAAATTGTCCCCTGTTCATCCTTTTCTCCAGGCTAAACACCCCCAACTCCCTCAGCTGATCCTCATGACTTGGGCTCCAGACCCTTCACCAGCTTTGTTGTCCTTCTCTGGACTTGCTCTAGCACCTCAATCTCTTTACTGTGGTGAGGACTCGAGGTGTGACCTCATCAGTGCTGAGTACAAAGGGACAATCCCTGCCCTGCTCCTTCTGGCCACACTATTCCTGATACAGGCCAGGATGCCATTGGCTGCCTTGGCCACTTGGGCACATGCTGGATCATGTTCAGCCACTGTTGACCAGCACCTCTAGGTCCTTCCTTGCCAGGTGGCTTTCCAGCTACTCTTACCTCAGCCTTTAGTGCTGGCTGGGGCTGTTGTGACTTAGTGACAAGACCTGCCACTTGGCCTTGTTGAACCTCACAGTTGTCCTCATACCACTTATCCAGCCTGTCCAGATCCCTCTGCAGAGCCTTCTTGCCCTCCAGCAGATGAACAGTCCCACCCAGTTTGGCATCTGCAAACTGACTGAGGGTGCTCTTGATCCCGTTGATCATTGATAAAAGATATTAAACAGGACTGGCCCCAACACTGATCCCTGGGGAGCAACACTAGCAACCAGCTGCCAGCTGGATTTAACTTCATTCACCACCACTCTCTGGGTCCAGCCATCCAGCCAGGTTTCTACCCAGCAAACTCTGTACCCAGCCAAGTCACAGGCTACCCATTTCTCCAGGAGAATGCTGTGGGAAATTCTCAAAGGCTTTACTGAAGTCTAGGCAGATAACATCCACAGCCTTTTTCCTCATCTTACACAGAGCTTAAAAGGAGTTCTTTATGAGGTAACTTACTGAAACACTGACCATGTAAAAACAAAATGTTTTAGAAGTACCAACTAAAAATAATGAATTCTCTCAATACAGATTTGCATTCTTTTTACCATTTTTGTTGTTTTAATCTTAACTCTCCATGGCGCACCTGGCCAAATCAGACTTTCCTGGGAACATGCGTGTCCAGGAGGTGGCACTGCATTTTTGACAGCAGTGATGGTGTACATGAACAGAAGGCAGTGTCATCGGACCATTTCCTCCAGGAGGAGGAGGGTGAGGAGGCTGCAGCCTTCTGACTGAAGGCTGCTTTCCAACAGTGGCTTTTATCAAGTAGTGTAGGTTGCTTTGGTTTTTGTACTGGACACCCCACTGTGTGTGAACTCTTCCAGTGAGCTGTGCATGTGGCAGAGATGTCGCTGCTGCTCTGTATCAGGAACGTGCTTCCTTCTTTGGGCTTTTAAATCCATTGAAAAAGAATTGTGAGAGATAATAGGAGTAGGGAGATGACTTCTTTCTCTTCCTGTTACCATGGTAATAAGTTTAATGAGCAGACCTGAACCGGGTAATCCTACCCAACCCTGTCTGAGGTGCCATTTAATATGAACTGTAAAATAAGCTGGTAGAATGTGACTCCTCTGCTCACAGAGTGTGTGGGTATAGCAGTAGTATCAACACTGCCATCCATTGTGGCCCCAGACTGGAAACTGCCTTCTCCCCCTGGCTTCTAGCAGCATCATCTTTTGCTCTGCATTTTCAGAGGGATCAGAGATGTGTGGGACCCAACTGCTAGAGTAAGGCAGCAAGAATAGCTTGTTGTAACTATCAGTCATGATATCTAATTGCTTCTCTTTCACTCACAGCCCTGTCTTCTGCCTCAAACATGTATCACTCCCTTCCCATAGGAGGTCCAGGTCACAGAGTGCACTGACCAAAGTACTTTATATTTCTTTTTGTATGGCAGCAGAGCTAAAGCAAAAGGGCATAGGAAGGCATTTCTGAGTTTCCTGCTGCTTATCTTGCTGGATTTAATTGCTTTCTCATTTAAATATTGCAAAGCATGATCAGGTGTTAATATCAAACATACAATATTGCTTGTTGCTCTTAAGAAGGCTTTCTAACTGAGAGATGAATAATTAGAACACAGAAGTGTATTTTCATATATTATAGGACTGCCAATAATGGAACACATGTACTTATGTACTGTGTATAAAAATCCTTATTGAATTAAAAATAGTTACAGAGGGCTATTACATAACAACAAAGGAAAAATTAAATAAAGCTATGAAAGAGAGGGTAATGGGTATGTTCAGAGTTGATGCGGTAGAGGAAATAGAGGCACGTAGATTCCTCATGATCCTCGTGCTTTATGTTTGGTTTTATTGTTGGTGGGTTTTGTTGTGTTTTACGGCTGCCTGCTATAACCAGTAGTTTGCAGATTCGGTGTCCTTGCAGAGGGCTGGGGTTGCCTAAGGATGACACCTGGAATCTGGGAGTGACTATTTGGGTACCAGGAATTAAGCTAGCCAAATGCCCCATCATTCAGGGATTTGTCTCCAGTTTGTTATGTACGCAGTTGCCAGTGACACTTGCTGTAGCTTTTTACAAAGCATATTTGCTTGTTAGGACTGCTTTTACCTGCCATGCCAGTCAAGCTCTTTAAGCTGCACATGCCTTGTTACTTATATCCTTAGAAAAAATTGAAAAAGAGCTAAAAGCTCATAGATGCAGTGTGATCACAAGCATAGGATAAAAATACATCCATGAAAGTAGTAGGGGATAGAACTAATGCTGGAGAGCGTGAATAAGGCCAAATGAAGAGAGCTTTTTGGAACATCACAAAGCTTTGTGTGCATCCCTGCCACCCTGGGTCCTTTTCATGTCCCGTGCACCCTGATGTCTGCCAGCACTGTACAAGCTCCTCAAATGCTGGGCTTGCTTTAAACTCTGTAAAGCTGATACCTCCTGCTCGCTTCCTTTTTGGGAGATTCGTGTTCAGTTAAAAAGCAAATTTACAATACCTCAAGGTGGTTTTTTTTTTCCTCTTTGTTTTGAAATTCTTTAGCTTTTATCTGCTGTATTTGTGTTAAAGGGACATGAGTTGACTCCACACACACTGTATGCACAGGAAAGAGGAAAGGTATGTGCACAGGTTAGGAGAGCAGGACATCCCATGTCCAGTCTGGCCATTTCCAGTTCCAAAGGATACTGAGTGCTCAACCATGACAGACATGTCCTGATTCTTGCTGTGTCTTGAGTTGTCCATCTATAAAAGGAGGATACTTCTCTCTTATTTTAAGGCTTAGTTAATGCTATATGTATGGTCTGATGAAATATGTTTAATATATAAATATTATTTTTTACCTGTTTGTTTTAAAAATAACTATTTAAGTACAATTTAAAAGCTCCAGCTGCTCATCCAAAAAGCCCGGAACACATCAATCCATCACTGCTAAAAATAGAATCAGTGTCTAATTAGGCCAAAGTTTATCCCTGTGGATTTCTACGAGCTGTCTTTAATTTCCAGCTTGGCTGCTGGGCTTGCATCAGGAATTACTTCATTTGATGATTTGGTTGTGCAAGGTGTCTGCAAAACTGCTGTTATATCACTTCATGGTGCATATTATCTTCTATCCAGAGGATCTACAAATTGTACATAAAGACTGATTATATAGTTCCTTACATAGCATATTTATAAAGATTATCTTAATGCCAGAGTAGGGTTGACATGACAATCCTTTGTGATTCCATATCCCCCAAGTTCCCAATAGATGTATCCTATATATTTTTTTAAACTCCTCTGTGTAATATTCTTCAGTATCATTGCTGATCTCAGAGCTCAGGACCACATATGCTTGTCTAATACAAGGGATAATGTTTTCTTTGATTGTTTTTTCTTTATAACCTTATTTCTTGTAATCCCTGAGTTAGTCACAGTTTTGTGAGTCCTGTCAAACTATTAATGATCTTTTTTGTTTAGACCAAACATTGTTTCCAATATAAGGAAATCAGTGTTTTCTATAATTATTCCTAATGATTCAAGCTCTCTTTAATAGAGCCTGAGTGTAAGGAGTTGGTTTAGCAAAAATGAAGTATGCTGATAAAGATGAATATGCACATTTAACAGCCTGCTCAGAACATTCGTACTTGCATTACTAATAGTTCCATTTTTAAAAGGCATAAAAAAGAATAATAAAGGAAATAAAATGTTACTTTTGGGAAATCTTTCTATAAAAGCTTAAGGCTGTGAAAAATGAACAGCCTCACTTTTGTGTATTTGAAAAAAAAAGCCATACTACAGCTGCAGTAGAATAAATGAAGTTTATTCAAAATTTTTGTGATAAAATTTTGACTTTATTAAAAGAACCTCTTTACAGAGATTCTTGCTCCATATAGACATAGCATAAAATAACTGGTTTTTTTTACAGGATTTCTGGGGGGAGATGAAGAGGCAATGTACACAGTATCTTTCTCACATGGCAACTGTTTATGGTTTTACATTTGCTAATAGCTGAGACCATAACCATCACCAAATTGTTTATCATTTATGTTACCAAGTCTTCCAGGCTTCAAGGAAGAACATATTTATTCTTCAAGTAAAAAACTTGTGGGGATATTAGTGCCTACCATATGGTAAATATACTTGTTAAACTGGATTTCATCCATGATCCCATTATTGTGCATCAGCCTTATTCGTGAGCATGCATTGGAAACATGGATAATTGAGTACGTCTGTAGTCTAGAGAAGTGCATGGTAAATGTCATGAGGACTCCTGGGCAATATGTTATCCTGTGTCATCTTGATAAGAGTTTGGGAGCATGGGAGTCTGCTGAACACTGAATTTTGTTGGTGTCCCCTGTCTTCTTGCCCCTGTGTTTGTACTGCATGTTACCTAATAATACTGGCTTGGTGTGGAGATCAACACTGAACTTTTATGTCAAGTAACATGATTGTGTAGGGATAGAAAGACTGCGTGCAAGCATCAGCCAGTATCCTTTAGAAATGTAATCTGATAGTGCAATTTTGAGTTGTTAAAGTAAAAAAAAAAAATCCACAACTGAAATCCACCTGTATTCTTATGTAATAAAAGATACTGTTCCTGTCTGCAGGAGCAATAAATGCACATCAAAGTGCACACTTTTATCAATAGCCTGGTATTGCTCTGAAGTTTTGTGCATCATATCTATGACAGTGACTCTTCCCAGGACCCTGATAATGACAGGGAATTGAAAGGGTGAGACAGCAGGCACAGTGGCTAGACAAGTGGGTTATAGAGGTACTGTCCCATTAGGGAGGCATTAACAGGGCCTCCTTATGAACTGGTTCACTGACAACACTCTTGGGGTTTCATTCCACCCAGGAGGACTGTCTAGACATTCATTTATTCTGGCAGACACTAGAATATCAGCACAGTTGATGAGTGAATTGAGCTCTGTTAATGTTAATCACAGTTTGTCTTTCTCATAGTCTGATGAGTAGATGTACTTGGCTTTGTAAATTTGTATTTGCCTCAAAGGCCTGTTTGCCAGCGTTCAGCATTTGCCAGTGAGTTTCTGCTATCTATATAGACAAGCCAGTGGTACTAACAGCCATTAGCCTTGCTCTTGGTACATTTTCCCCTTTCCATCCATATTTTTACAGATACCTGAAATTGTTGTCAAAAAATGTAAAATTGCAGGCAGGGCTTGTTTCATCCCTATTTATTAAAGGTATCTGGCACAGTTCATTAGACCTGTTTTCATCTACTTGCAAGTATGTGAGAGGTATATGAAACACTTTATAGTGAAAATTATTTGCTCAGATTGCTGTGCAGAGTAACAGGATGTTAAACAAAAAAACCCAAACAAACAAAATCCTCTCAGCCATTTTTTTTGTAAACTTTCTATGCTTTGCGAGCACTGTTGAGTCAGTGTTGCAGACAGTTTGTGCTGGATGGTGCTCTGTGTTTTGTGTCTCTGGAGGCTGATGCCACGCTGGTGCAGTGCCTGTGGGCAGCTGGTGTGTACACCCTGCTCCCAGGCTGCAGCTGCCAGTGCAGGCAGCAGCAGCGCTGAGGCAGCAGGAGATGCGTGTGTGTGTCAGGGGAAAAGAGGAGTTGTGCATCTCTGTGTTGTTTTTCTAAAACAGTGGGCTTGGTTGTTTTTTTTTTTTCCCTGACCAAAAGGTTATTGCAGCTGTAATACAAACAGCACATAAAGCCTTTTTTAATATGTGTAGGTACTTATATAGAGAGCAGCCACTTCCATGAACGGTATGGGCTGCAACCAAAGCATTTATAAAGAACAGTTAAGAAAGCAGACTAAGAATTGTTCTTTGTTGTACTTTACTGAGAGTTTTGATATCTTCCCATTTTTAAAAACAAATATTCTCCTATGTAATCTTTCAAACAACATAAAGCTTTAAAAATTGCTGAAGAGAGCAGTTTATGCCTAGTGCTCTCTTCATGTGACACTTTCCTTGCTCTCCCAGTCTGACTGTGCTGTTACAGCTAATTCAAAAGCCTAGGACGGACAGGCTTCCTGAATCCCAGAGAACAGTATGGGACCGTTAGCAGAATGGAAACTTGCTTAGTAGTGCAGTATTTGGGAGAAGTCCCACGGGCTACTTACTGACTTGCAGATGAGGCTAAAGAACTGAGAATACCTCTACTCTAATCCTGGCTTTTCCACTTTGTGGGCAGGTTACTAAATCCCTTTGAGACTATGTCTTCAACTTTAAATAGGAATAATAGCTACCCTCTAGAGGCATCGTGAAGATGTATGTATGTATTTATGCAGTACTGCAGGCAAGCCGATAACTGCTTATGCTTTGTATTCAGCATCAATCCAGTTGTAGACTAACCTGGAAGATACCATCTTTTGGTGACAGTCATTATGGTTTTAACTTTGAAAGGGAGCTTCTTTAATAAAATCCAAATACTGGAATCATGACGCTTTGCTCTTTTTTTTTGTTTTTTTTTTAAAGTCTGTATGTTTTTCCCTCTTTTACATCCTAGAAGAAGGTATATGTTCTTCCTCTTGGCAAGTGCCTGCCCCATTATGGTTCTGTAGCTGCCAGTGTCACAGCAATTATAGTAACTTAGCTTTAAATAAGCTTCTTGGATATGGCCATCTGTGTGTGGCTGTAGTACCTGTTGTTCAGCGAGTGATGAATAATCGGGGATAAGGCTTAAGAGAAGCCACAGACTGGAGAGGAAGCAGAAAGGGAGTAGGCCAAGGTCTGTGGCAGGTGGCTGGGTTTTCCAGCTCTCCGCAGCCTCTATTTTCCTGCTTGTGGCTGTGAGCTGCGGGTGGGAGGAAGGCAGGAACAGGGCAGCCAGTAGCTACAGTGAGCTGCTTAACCAGGTGCTTGATTTTTTTGTTGTTTTCCTTCTTTTTTAAGGACCTAGAGACTCCTATTCCAGACAGTTTCCAGGATAACCAAATAGCTTAGCTTGCCTAAGTACGAAGGAGGAGAAAATCTTTTCCTCCACAGCCTTTTGAATGCGTCTGCTCGAGGGTTATAAGCAGGCCACTCCCTTCTGCTCAGAGCTAGCCATTGGGGACAGCGGGGACATCCTTGAGAACAGCATCTCACAATGATTGCCTATGTGCACTGCCTGCCCGCCGACCCGATGGTCGGGTGCTTCGGCAGGAGCAAGTGGCAGCCCAGCTGCAACGATGAGGAGGAGGAGGAACTCATCCCGCTGTATTCCAGCAAAATGGGTAACACTCACACCAAGCTGCCTGGGCACCTCAAGAAAAAATTACTGAGCAAAGACAACAACTCCTTCTGGCCAAGTAAGATCAGTTCCTGTTCTTTAGCTATTTTGGTCATTTAGTATTGTGTTGTCATTATTGAGGAAATAAATAAATAAAACAAACATAAACAAGGAAAATATTCTTATTTCTCTTTTAGAAGATGAAGGCATTAGGAACAATTTTCTTATAAAAATAATGTATTTACTCTTCAGGACAATGTATGTAAATATTGTATCTGATGGGGCTGCTAAGTTGATACAAGATGGTACTGTTATGTGCATGTGATATGTCTGTGTTTGGGAGGTCTTGAGCACTTGCTTTCAGTTCAATAATGCTCCTTTTCAGCAAAATTATTGTTTTAGATGAGTGGAGTTGTTGATGTAGCACTCTAATTGAAAGCCATAGGAATAATCAGTGGATGAAAAGGCCAGGAAAAATAAGAAAAAGGTTTTATAGACTCAAAAGGTGCTTAATGCAGTTGATGAGTACTTATTTTAAAAAAACAGTCTGCTTTTGAATAACCTTTGGTCTAAGGTTATTTCCCCTCTGAATGTGAGAAGAAAGAATTCCTGAATTGTGATGTTTCTCCTTTTTTAATCTGAAGAGTTTCAAGTTTCACTGGCAAATACAGATGGGAAATAAGGAGAGAAGAGGACAGACATCGGTAATGCTCAGCTGTTTTGTTTTTAGCCTTATTGCCTGCCTTCCCTTCTTTTCTGACCACCTAAGCAAAGGCACCCAGCTGTTTGTGAAATGGTTGCTCAGAAAAGTCTATTTAAGGGTGATGGGGGAGAAATTTCACAAGACAAAGAAAGCTTTTCCTGCAAAAGCCAGCTGGCTGGCTATCTTGTGCCAGGTCTTTTTGGGGAAAAAAAAAAAAAAAAAAAGTTCCATGAGTATATTTACAACTGTATTGATTTTTCTTTTCCTCATTAGTCTCACACTGACTATCTGACAATGGCTCATTATTACCAGGAATTGAAAAATTCCCATCTTGCCACATGATGCTAACACTGATTAGCAAAACCACCTGTATTTTATTTTCTGAATTACCATATTCTCCATTCTTTACTAAGCAAGCTTCATTTGATGTCTCCTCCTGTGGGAGGAATATGATTTACTACATGATTGTTTCAGGCCTTTTCCAAGAGGAGGTAATTTTTTATAATGAATAGAAAGAAAAATCCATATCTTCTGCTGAATTTTTGTATTTTTGAGCATAGGGTCAATTCTGGTTCATCCAGAGGGAAAATGAAAATTCTTCCTTTATGTAAAACTAAATAGTCACTGTCAGACTCAGGGAAGCCCTGAAGTGGTTAGAGACTAAGAAGCGGCTCCAGGGATGTTCTAAGGGAGGAGAATACAGCCCCTCTTGCCCCAGACAGCCTGGGGTGTTTGTATGTGTATTTGGGATTTCTCTCTCTTTCTGGGTGACAGGTTAGTTCATCCCTACAAAGTTGTGACGTTTACTTTCAGAGCTATTGTAGTGCCCTCGGAGGTGTTGCTCAGAGCATTGTGAGAGACTGCTCTGTTTGAATCTGCTTGAATTGAGTGTGGAAATGGGATTGAGGAGCATGGGTAAGGTACTCAGAAAGCCCTGTTCCCTCACTGCAGTCTGCCTCCTTTTTCTTTTTGTGCCCCTTCTCTCTAAAACGCACTTAAATTATAAAACTTTTCAGAAGATAATTTTAAAATTGTATGCATGTGTATAATTTCATTGATTTACAGTACAGCACTTATATAAGCAATTGAATTCTTTGACTGGTGATCTACCAAAGCTTTTTAATGTAATTTTTGGTCCATAGCAATGAACTTTCACATGTTTCTGACCAAATTTATTGCTGTATCCCTTATGTTGAGTTTCACTGATGTGTGGTATGACCCCATACATTTTATTTGTTCTTTTTGAATTCCAAATTATTGGCGTTTCAATGAAAATTTTTCAATGAAACTGTGAATGACAAAAATCAGTCACCCTGCTTTCTGCCCTGACTTTTCCTAGGAGAACCTCTAGTGCTTCAGTGGTGTCCCACCACAGTACAAGTGTGTACATGTGGGACACCAGCTCTGCCTCACTGGCTCCTTTCTTACTCATTCCCGGTCCATAAGAAACAAAAGAATAGCAGAGTAATTAAGCCATCAGTTAAAAGTGTCATGGGTGGGACAGGTACTATTTCTCTTTGACATAGGGAGACTCTGTCACTTTAAACTCTGTTAATGTTTATTTTAAGGAACAAAAGTGTTTAAGAGTGGAAGTGCTTTCTGGGACCAGGTCAAGTGATAACTGCAGAGCACAGCAGGGGATTATTGGCTGGGCTTTATCTCTGTTGATAAAGGCCTCCCTTTGGGGTCCTTATCCAGCATCATGAGAACTGCGCTTGGAGAGGTTTCACAGTGCTGATACACTCCACAGAAAATGCTCCCAGTAGTGTTAGGGTTGTTTGAAAACATAATACAGTCAAATTATTTGAACAGCCTCATGGGCTGTGGGGCACATCCTCACAGAGGGCATCTTAGTAGTTTGCAGCAGTAGTCCTGGTGCTCCTGCTACCAAATAATCAATAATCAAAATACTTGTGGTGTGATGTAGCAGCCATAATAATCAGGTTACCATTTTAGGATTTGAGGGTTTTTTAAGCTCTAGCAACTATTCTGATAAAACTGTTAAATTAGTCATATTGTGAAGTGAAAGTTCTGCATTAGCAACTCAGCCTTGTTTCAGCATCTGTTCTTTTGCTGTTCTTTGCTGCCAGATCAAGAGCAAATAGACAAGGTAGGATTAAAATCAGCCAAAGTGCAGCAGTGCATCCTTTAACAATCTGTCTGCCTGCCAGAAAAGCAGTATTACAGTGGTGTAGGGGCTGTCACCATCACATGTTCATTCACAATTACAGACTCCAGGGCTGCTGAGTGTTTGGTAGCTGGTTTTCCTGCAGCAGCATTAAGCAGAGATACTCCACTGACCTGGTTTGGCAGAAATGTCAAGGGCTTGGTTTACTTTGGTTTAAATGCCTCCTGAATTGAAACATGAAGCAGCGAGGCACTGTTGGCAGTGACTGCTGCTGTGGGAAGCTGTCACTTCCTGGTTAGAGCATCACCTGCCTTTTGTAGTTCCCATTGTCACTTAACATTTTATCAAATTTTCAGAGTTTAAAGGTGTGGTATGCTCTTGCCACCTTTTTGTGATGATAAAGTTTTGATAAAGATTTTGGGAGTTTTTTCTTTCTTTTACAGATGCAGGAGTGAGCCAGTGGCAATATCAGATTACTTCTAATGTTTGTTAAACACTAGCTTCAGTTATGGGGATTTTTTTTCTCAGTGTTTTGTTGCCTGCTAGCTCATGAAAGAATGCTTTCTTCTTTATTCATTACACTCTCTAAGGACAACAGTTCTGTCTTATCTGTAAAGCTGAGACCTGTCTGTGTGATTTGTGTTTTGTGAAAAACACAAAATTTGAAATAATAGCTAAATCTATTTATAAATTAATATGATGTTGTGAACCAAGCTAGGTATTTTATTATCCACTGTTTACTATGGCTTTTTTCCAGGTTTCTCTTCCAATAGCTATGAGAGTTAAATTTCCCAATTTAAGCATGTTATACTAAAAAAAAAAAAAAATCCTTGCAATCTGTGAAGATTCATTCTTTGCTTTTTCATTTAGCAGTGTGAAACAAAAGCTTTCCATCTCTGCAAATTCTGGGCCGTGCGGAGCACTGAGCAAGCCTTTGTGGCCTTTCGTGCCCTAAGTGACACAAGGACTCAGTCTGTGTGGTGAATGGCTGGGACAGCCACTTACAGAGCCTCATGCAAGTGACTGGCCACCCTCATTCCCAGTTTTATCTGCTGTGTCCAGCTCATAACATAACAGCTCACATATCGGATGGCATCAGATGAAGCCAGGAACCGGTTTGTTTTGAAAAGAAAAAGTAAATTGGATACCATCTTTATTGCATGTCTAAAAAATGGGGGAATTCTCCCCCCTCCCCCCCTGCTTTTCTCTGTGTGTTCTCAATGTCTTGTCTTATGGCTGGGTTTTCTTGGAGGTTTTGTTCATTTGGCTGAAACAAGCCATGGTAATGTTGCAAAGCAGGGGAACTTCTCCATTTGGACAAAATTACTTCAGGCCTTGGATAAATAACAGCTCTTCTGGTGTGTATTTCTATATGAGTCTTGCATTTTGTACTCACTTGGCTGCACATTCTCTGCATGTTCTATAGGAAACAAGCCTCGCTGCCTGTCCTTCTCTGGATGGGCCATGGAGGTCCAGCACTTGGTCTCTTTATGTCTTTCCATGCTTCAAATGCAAGAGTGCTGTGAATGAAGGCAGGGATGAAGAAGAACTTGGATTATGATGGGTCAAAAGATGGTAATGCTGGGTTGTTGTAAAACACTTAATTGAATCACTAACATGAATATGAAGGTCTTGCTGAGTTTCCTTGCTGAAAGAAAATGCTTTGCTAGTCTGACTGCTCAATGTTAGGTGTGAACCTGAGCTTGCTGTTGCACAGAGGTGCTGGTGGTGGACATTTCATACATTCCTCTCTGCCTGTGAGCAGACAAGAAACTGTGTGGTACTCAGGAGCACATGGAAGAGGTGGTGAGGTTTTGGTATGGACCTCATTAACCCAACTCAAGTGCATCATGAGGAATGTGAAAAAACAGTTCAGATAGTACCTTTTTTGTAGTGTTTTTTTGCAATTGGGGCAAGGAAGCAACTGCTGTAGTTAAGGAGGTAGAGCAATGTAAGTGCAAATCCACATGTGAAACAAGTAAGATTGGAAAGCCTTTGACTGAGGATAGTGGTTAATGGTATACTGAACAGGTTCTTCAGTGCTTAATTTGATTAAATCTTCAAGGGTTTATGGAAGCTGTGTGCAGTCTGTTTGCAGATCTTACTGCAAGTTGCTTGTGAAGTCAAGAAATGGTTTTGAGTGCTGTAAGAAAATCAGACAGATTAAAGCAGAAACGTGATGAGGAGAATGTTAAACTCCACAAAAATGGCATAAACATTTTAAGGGAGGCCTCTATCAACCTGGCTAATGGAGTCATACTGGCAATCAGAAACGGATTATGGCAGCATTATCAAAATCCATTCTTACTTGCATCCCACCCTCCCCCAGGCCAGCACTTGCAGATGAAGTGATAAAAGGTAACCAGGTTTCATAGCTGTAATGTATTCTCTTGAGCTGGAGAAGTAGAGAAGAAAATTTTCTGATTAACAAGGCAGATACTAGTGTCATCCCTTCTGGACCCATTTTTCAGGACTCTGCAGGTTGGTGACTTCCACTCACCTCAACTGGGTTGTGTGCCTGTGTGTGCAGGCTTGCAGTGGTAGAGGGCTTCTGTGACACTAGGCACATTTGCAGTGGTCTTGCAGCTGAAATCTTCCTTTTCTTGTTAGCTGCTACTAAATGTGAAAGTCTTCAAAGGCTTCTTTGATACTACCTTATTTTTCCTGTGCCAACTGCTCCTCACAGTGTCCTTTCCCTTGTTTTGGGGTTTTTTCCCACTATTGGGAAGCTAGAAGCTTCAGTGTATGACCCCTTGGAAAGGTATGTTGCCTTGCAAATACTTTGATTTATCAAGTATCATGTTCAGTGCTTTGTGTATGAGATGGGCTGCCCCAATTTTAATGTCTGTTATCTCCAATGCTGCTTTTGCAGAGGCCATGGTAGGTGGTAATGAAATGATTAAAACATCATATTGCCATTTATGTTGTGGGCTTGATGACCTTTATGTACTCAGATGGGAAAATACAGGCTGTGCAGTGTACTGGTGGAGATGGGGACGTGGGCTTCTGCTGAGTGACCCTGCAGAGGAAAAGGGGTCTGGCTCCTGGATGGCAGCTCCTATGGAGAGGCCTGTGGGGGGACCAGGCTGGCAGAGCATCGCTGCCACCTGCCCCAGCACCTCTGCCCACTGGGGCATCAGGGTTGTGTAGATTTGCTGGTGCTTGGAGCTGGTACTGTGGTCCCTGGCCCTCTGCTCTGCCAGGGTGGGGGGTCTTTTGCTCCTACTCTTAGCTCCCAAAGAGCTCAGGGCTGTCCTTGAAACTGCTTTTCTTCCATACAGCTCCTGCCTAGGCTAAACTGACACCTTTCAAAGGAAATAGCATTAAAAATCTGATACGATTACAACAGATTTTTAGCCCTCAATTGTTTCCCTGCCCTAATCCAATAACACATCATTGACAAATGCCCATTTTGCTTGATTTTCAAGAGTTTCAAACCTCTACTTGGAAACAGTTGTAGATCAGCTCTGCTTTTTTCACCCATCCAGAGCCACTAGCTCCATCCTATAGGCTGTGATGCTTAAAAAGGTGTTCATTCTATGAAATACATCACTTCTCTCCTCAGCCCTTGGCTGGCTTGTGTAAACATCTCCGAGGTAAAGCAAACTTGTGCTTTGCTGGCATTGGAGCTGGTAGTGTACAAATCTGGTTTATTCATACCTTGTAGTGTTAATAAAAAAAAGACACGTTTAAAATAATCCCAAATGCCAATAGGCTTAGTGACATTTAAGCATGAGTGATGCTGTCAGTCCATCCACAAACAAAAGCGGTATGTCTTAATTTGTCTAATTATGCTCTAACATGCAGGCCAGCTGCTGCTGTGAACAAAAGCAGTTGATCGCACCATTTTATTAATTGCATATTAATTGCCACATTCATGTTAACCATATGGGAGACAGTGGAGTAGAGTGAAGGCTACTTAGTGATGGAAAAGAGAAAATGAACTGGCACAGTGGTGTCTGCAGAGGACAAATCTTAGAATGATAGGGTGCCTGGAGCTTGTTGATGCGATCTGGGTTTTTTTCCCCCCAATCTAAATGACTGTATTTAAAAGTGAGAGGGATTTGAGTAGAAAGGATTGCGTCTTGCATGGGGACTGCATATTTGTGAAAATACTACTGTGCAAGTTGGTATTAAATTTGTTTGGTAATTTGCAGAAGGCAGCCCTGCTGGCATGTGGCCATCTGCCTTTGTCTGCCTGCTGTGCCGATGGATGCACCTGCACTGCCTGGAATCACTTCTCATAGGAGCAAGGCTGGACGATCCAAGAGGAGTACAAAACTTGCTGGGTTTTATATTTTATGCAATTTTGCTCCAAGTATGTAGTCTTTGTAGATAATGGTACTAAGTCTTGAATGGAACTGTATTTCTTAGAGTGAAAAATAAAAACCAGGACATAGGTAAATTAAGTGGTGTAAAATACCTACAGCAAAAAGTAAACAGTAGTGGCCTAGCCTGCTGCATTTATCTGGCATCAGATTACCTAGTAGGATATTTAATGATATTTAATTTATCTTCTTGAAATTGAAACTTGAGAAAAATGCCTTCAACTTCTTTTTTTTTCCCCTCTTACTTTTTGCTGTGTGGAGGCAGCAGCCTCTCTCAGCAGATGTGCCGCAGTTCTGTCGGGCAGCAGGTGCAGGTTGGAGTAGACATGAAGTGATATCTGTCCTGTCACCCCCAGACTGACATTATCACGGTCTGTAGAGCATCTCCTGCAGGGCTGTGGGGTGGCTGTCTCCTGCCTCTGAGCAGCACTGTCCCACAGGCGGGTATGCACAGTAGGGACAAATTATATAATACGTGCAAAGGAAGCTCACTGGACTAAGACCTGAAAAAGCCCTCAAAACCTTGAGTTTATTTTCTCTGCTTCTCCATAATTTCTCTTTAGAAATGAGAGCAAAGACCCATGCTGCAAGTTTTAAGACAAAGGGGCAATAGGTTTGGTAGGAGGAAGCTCTTTGCTTTCTTAGAAAGCGTTAATTAATGGCAGATCAAATGGAAATATGTCTACTATGAAAAGAAGTGCAGGACTGGACTTGGAATCTGCAGTGATGTAGAGAACTCAGTCTTGTCAGTCAATTAAATATTTTTGCCTGGCTTTTCTAAAATGAATTATCTCAATGTTAAAGGCTTAGTCCCACCTCACTGCCAACAGATGGCATTTTGCTTGCATTTCCTGTATCTTTCAGAAGAGCTGGGATTGAGAGAGATTGGCTAGTTAAAAGTAAAGGGAGCGGGTCAGAGCCTTTGTTTTGATTACCATATTGTTGCAAAAAACCTTAAAAACATTCTTCAAACTGTATTGGAAGGCACAAAAGGAGACACAAAGAGTTGCACAGTTAAGAAATTCCAAATAAGTAGTTGACATGTAAATTGGGTCTGATCTAGTCTAAGAATATGCAGTGCAAACCAAACAATGATGGTGACTGACATTCTTATGCCAGAAATTGGGGCAGAGGGGTTGTATTCTTTGTGGGTTTTTTTAATAAGAAAAATGCTTTAGGTGGCTCATTGCAATTACGTCTCAATTGGTGCTGCAATAAATGGCAGTGTGGAGTCTGGATTATAGAGATATAGCATGATTGGAAAGGCACAGCTTGAATTTTGGATTGCAGGCAGTGCCTGCCATTACAGCAGTTACAGAAACAGCGTTTGACTTGTGAGCTGGCTACTTTTGACTTGAAGTCGTTAGAAGAGAATGAATGTCGAACCTCACGATGCCACTTCTACTGTCCCAGCATAAGGGTACTTAATCAGCCTCCCCATGTTTGCTCTACTCAGCCAGGCAGGCTGGGGCCTGACTATTACTAATTTAAGGGCTGAATTCCCCAAAGCACTGCTTGTGGCTGTCAGGCTGCAGCTCCTGGCGTTTGCTTGCAAACCATATCTCAGTGTACTGGGGACTGACTAGATTACCAGTGAGGGCTGATCCTGCCAGCTGAGCATAAACTGGTGTCACTGGAAAACATATAAAAAATTTTAAATGTTGTGGTTGAAAGACAGATTATCTGACTATGCTGCCTTTTCTATGGCAGTGCTCAGCTAGCCACTCTGTATGGGGTCAGTGGCCATGTGCTGCTCATCCCAAAGGTCTCATCCCCTGTCTGACTGATTCCTGATTTGAGCCACAATGACTATGGGGCAACTTTTCCTCCTCTGGATTAGTGCTGTCATTTGTTCATTGTCCTTTAGGTGGTTTGACAAGGAATTTAGGAGCAGTGAAGTTTCCACACAAGCACTGCAGAGCGTATTTGTCATTGCCCAAAGGCACCAACAGAAGTTTATAAAACCATTTCTGTGCGGTTTCGTGATGTGTTCCAGGAAGGGCTAATTAAGCTTGGAGATGGGTAGCATCTCTGAAGCAGGTTTGGAACACCACCTAACGGAATGATCCCTCATAGTTATTCTCAATCTCTTTTAACCAACCTGACCCTCCTTTTGTTTGCCAGATATTTCCCACAAACACAATGCTGTGGCTAGACCAGGAACAGTGAGCTGCTGTTTGGGAGGAGCAAGCAGGTCCCCAAGCAGATGCTGATGGCAATGTAAGGGTAAATAATTAATAACATCAAAGAAAAAGACACTCCTATATGTCCAGTAGCTGAAGGTGAGCACAATTTTTTTCCTGGGTGTGATGTTAACCTTTTCCTGATAGGCTTAATTAATCCAAAGAGGAGCAAGATGCTAATTGCTCTGACTTAAAATTTTCAAAGCCTTATAAGAATACAGTGTTTTTATGTATTTGTTCTTGGAGCAGGGTGTGTGCTTTGTACAGAATATTAGATATTGTGGGATGTGTCAGGTACTTTTAATGGCTGTAGTTACACGTATGTTCTTCAAACTGGCTATGGCTGAAAAACAAATATGTAAATTGAGTTTTGGTGTGCATCAACTTAGACAATTCCTTGCATGAAGGCAAAGCAGGGATTCTGTTAGGTGGTGCTTGTGTCTAATTCAAATGAATTGGGATCAAAGTTTTTTAATGCTGCATTAAAGCATCCTAAAAGGGTACCTGAGTGTAGGACTACTTGTGTATTATCCATCAGAATGGGAAAAAGAAAGAGACATTTCACGCATACTGCATGCCAATTTTGGGAAAATACTGCTGTAGTTTTATTGACTGGTTTTCCTGAAGGTGTAAACTTATCACATTGACCAAGATCTCTTATCTCCTTTATGTTTAAATGGAATCTTCTGCTCCAGGGGTCAGCCCTGCCCTGGAGCTGGTGTAAAGTTTCACACCTGATTCTTCCAGACTTCTAATACTGGGCTCCTTCCCTTTTCTCACTAACGAATAATGAAAAATGCTCTCCTGTTTCAATTCTGTAATAGCACATGTCAGTAATTAACAGTCTTCTGGACAAATCTGTTCCCCAGGGCTGAATTTGGATTGTTGTGCCCAGTGTAAATATGCAGCTGCTGGGATACACAGTAGTTTCATCAAATATCTTGAGGTGGCAGGGTTGTTTGCTTAGTAGTAATTACTGATATTTCTTTGCCTTGTTCTTACTGTTGTCTTAACAGCTACTGGAAAGTTTGAGGAATGAAACTTACTCAGCTTATTTTCTGTGTGTGAAAACCCATGGTATTTCTGCACAGAAATTTATTTTTAGGGTCTGCATAGTTTTCTCTGTATTTATTTGTGTGGTGTCTCCAGTTAAGTGTTGGAAATCTGATTTGCAGCGTACCTCCTGTTAGTGGGATGATACATTCAGAAGCTCTTCCAATAATAAATGGGTAATTTTAGTTTAAATTGTGCTGATCTGAATTGTGGATGCAGGCTTGCATTTCAGTCCTCTTCAAGTAAGAGTTCACCACTGGAAGCAAGTTACTCTGAAGCCATGATGTCAGGTTACACAGCCTGTGATCTGTTCAGAGCTGAAGTGGCTGTGATGGTGCTATAGCTGCCCACTTTCAGAGGTTTTCATGTACAAACAGTGAAAGTACTCAGAGAAATAATTTTAAAACTAGCATCAGCTGTTTCAAGTTTTATGTTTACACTTCTCCAACTTCTGCTTCAGCTCTCCAACAAAATGCACACTTTTCTGCAGTTTATATTTTGTCCTTAGTGGGGAAACCAAAGATACCAAAAGAGACATTTTTGCAAATAAAAATGGTATCTTTCATTTTAAATAGTGGATGTTAAACCCCTTGCTGTGTTACAGCTTTTCTGTTTGGATGGTTTTATGAAGTACACAAGGACTAACACAGCAAGGAATAACTAGTTTTTCTAAAATAAGAGAGTGTGGGTATCTGCAGTGGGGATCCTGAAGGAAAAGCAGGGGGTCTATTCCTTCCCTGTCTGACAGGAAATGGAGGCAGAAATTGAAGACTGAAAACGGGAGGGGAGAGAATCTCTATTTTTTAATCTTTTGTGGACTACATTTTGATTGAAGAAGATGGTGATGCCTGTTGTTTGCCTATTGCCCACACATACTTATTTATAGAAATCATTGTCACAATACTAAAATGCACAATAGACAATGTGCTCATTAGTGCTTTCTGAAGATGCTGTGTGGCAAGGCACCTTTATCACTGTAGCATCACTCAAACTGTTAGATGCATTTCGCTAGCGACCCAAAGAAACACAGATATTATGCAGTAGTTAGTGCTGATCTACCATGGCATCTTGTGAGGTTTGGGCCTCTAGACTGTGTATGATTAATAACAGATCTCTGAAACTTTTAATCAAACTAGTGCTAATAAAATTTTAGGTTGGTATTCATGTCATAGATTTTGAAACTTTAGCCAATTAACAGTATTAGTCCTTTCATTTGGTTTTATTGAGGACTTCTAATAAGAAGATGCTGACCACACAAATATAATCTTAAAAATAATTTTCAAAATCTGTTGGTATTTGATCACGTCTGAGATCATGTCTGATCATGCCCACATGCCCATGGCCAGCCAAACACATTCTCTGGAGATTCTGTGGTACAGATGTTGGTGCAGTTGTTTCCCTACAGGTTGCTGAATCCTGCAGTAACATAATTATTAGGTCACTGTTACGGGAACTCAATGCCTTAGTTATTAGAGTATTTTATTTCAAGGCAGATTGTATCATTCTTTAATGGAACACATGCAGGTTTTCAGATTTTGTTAAAAATCTTAGTGCTTTAGGAGCAATATCAAATATCACTGCAGTCCATTTATTATTTGTGAGCCTTTGCCCTTACTCATCATTTTAGTATTGTGTTGTGCAGATAACATTTTCAGGTAAAGTTTTTGGAGGCTTCTAATGAAGAAACAAAACTTTTTTTTCAAGTTGCTGTGGAAGACAGTAAATGGGTGCTTGACTTCAGCATGAGCAGTTGTTTAATTCTGCAGGTTGGAGCTTAACCTTTTTCATTTATAGGTTGTGAAAGTTCTTAGCAAACTAGAGTGTGCTTGCCTAATTTTAAGGGAGTATGCCTCCATGATTAAAAGAGACCCACCCTGAATTTCTTGAGAGTCAGCAGAAAGACAAAAAAAGAGAAGAATCTGTAACCCCTTATACCAGGATAATCAGTTTATAAATAAAAGTATGCCAAAGAGCAGTGTTGGGCAGGGAGGCTGAGATAAGCTATAAAAATTCTTTCTGTGACCTTTAAATAAGTGAAATGAGTAAGGAGCATATCCCCTTCAGGACACCCATAAGGAGAATGCAGACTGAGATTAGTTGAAGAAGTCTGTTGGATATTAGTGTGGATGCACAAGTGCACAGCTGCCAAAGATGGAATTACAAGGAGATTGTTTGGGACAGAAGTTCAGAAATGGAATTTTTGCAGTCTGGTTTTGTTGGTTTTGCTCCTAGTCCTACAGGATGACTCTTATGAGAAGACTTGCAAACTTGTCTGCCTGGTATTTTTTCTGTCACTAATTCAGAAGAGAAGGATTTTCTCTGTTGTTCATTATTAGGGCAAGTAAGAGTCAAGATTATGTAAACTAATTTACTTGCCCCAGCCAGTTTGGATCAGTTCTTTAGGATAAGCCATAGCACAGGAGCATTCAAGTGGATTTGGAATTTAAACTGAGAATATTTCCTGGTGACATCCTAAAAGGGTATTATTCCCTAGGGAATGAGAGCTCTGTTCTCTGGGAGCTAAAGTTGCCTTAACTGGGGTTCAGAAATGGCCAAAGAAAAAGGATTGTGCCCTGCAATTTAAAATAAAACAAAATTGCACATTCACTAAACGTTTTCTGTTCTCTCACTGCCATTACTGTGTGGGGAGATGCTCTAACCAAAAGAAACTGCTGCTTTGTCTGCCGGCAGCCCTGCCCAAATGCTGCCTTTTCTCTCCGCTGATGTGTTTGCATGATAGAGGATCCTGTGGAAAGATGTTTTGAATTGTCAAAGGAATGAATTAGCTTTATTGTGCTGTGACCTAAATAGGATCATCAGATCAATCAGTCTGCTGCTTTTCTGTCCTCTCTGGCTTAGGTTGTGTTGCTTCTCCTTCTCATCTTGCTCCCCTTTCCCTCTGCCCCCGCCGGGCAGCCCCTTTCCCAGAGCCTGCAAGCGTAATCCTTTATGATCTTGTATAAAGGAGGGCACAGCCGGGTACCCTCTTTTCAAGCAATACCTGCCCCATAATAGCCTGCACAGGCCCAGGCTCAGCCCTGACTCCACTGCCCCTCTGCTGGTGCACGGGTCCTTCTTGGTGTGTTGTTGTGGTGGCTTTAGGATAAAATACTTTTTCTTCTTTGTTCCCTCTCCCCTGTGCATTCTCCTCCTCCTCTTCCTCCCGATCCCAGGTTTAATGAATTGTAATTTCTCAGTAGCCGGGGCAGTATTGCGCTTCACCAAGGCTGAGGTCGCTTTGAAAGAGGCCATTGTGAGCAAGGGGAGCTGGAGACTGGAGGGCAGCTGAATGCGATGCCGCCTGGGACAGCCTTTGTGGAGGGAGCACTTTTGTTCTCCTGAAAGATGCCGGGAGAGAGCCAGCCGGGACCGGGTCTCAGGAAGGGAGAAACCCATTCTGACCATAAATTATTGACTCCTGTGCTCTGCAAGGAGTCCATTTAGGCACCAGCAAATGGTTAACAGCATGGGTGAAGGTGGTCAGAACAGGCACAAAGCTTGGGTGTGAGTTTTGAGAATACTTGAGGCATTTGGACTTTCTGATGTTTTTTCATTATGGAAGTCTCACCTAGAAGTAAAAGTGCAGCTGTCATAGCTGGGTGGTGTTGGTCCAAGGCAGGCAGGAGCCTTGTGACCTGCAGGAAGGAGTATGATAGCCCTCCTGAGGTTCAGGCTTGCCTTGCAGATGCCTGGATGCTCTGTGCAGCCTGGGGAGTGGGTGCGTGGGGGTCATTTCCATAGTTGCACCTCTCTGGACATCGCAGCTGCTCAGAGTGGGTGGATGGGGGTGGCAGGGAGCAATCCCGAGCATGTCCTACACAGACACATTCCTGCAGACGTGCTGGGAACAACTGCCCTTCAACAGCTTCTTCCCTGTGCATCCCGTGAGCTGCTGTAGGATGGCACAGTGGAAACTTATTTAGAGCAGCTGAGTGACGTGTCTATAAAAGCAAAGGCATCGATTTAATTGTTTTGTGTACATCTGCTTGCCAGCATTTCCACTTTCCCTTTTGTGCACTGAACAGAGACTCACTGGAAGAGCTTTCACAATGCAGTTAATTCCCAGATCAGTTGGATGATTTTACTTTTTCTTTCCTCTTAAAATGTCATAAATGCTACATAGTTTTTTAAGGGAGGATTTTTCCATTGTCCAGATAAAGTTGCTAAGGCCTGCAACTTGAAGTTTAGGTTTTGAGATGATGGTATATTTTAGTAGTCTGATGCATCATTCCCTTAATGAACTTGATACATCATGTGTTGGGTTTACCTCTCCTTCATGAAAATAAAGTGGTAAAATTTGTCTTCATTTGTGGGAGGGAGCAGGAAAGCAGTGCTTTAGTTATTCTTGTGTTTTATTTGGTTTTCTTAAACACGTCCTAATTTTTTTTTTCTGCATATATGCAGGGGCTGGTGATTAGGAGGAGAACCCTGATTTTCACTGATTCCATAGTGTCCCTGTGGACAGCTGCTCCTGGGGCTGCTGCCGGGCAGCTGCTCTGGCTGTGGTTACGAATGACCCAAGAGCGTCACTTTTCAACATTTCCCTTTTTATGAAGCTTCAGCTTTTCAGTGGATCTTGTGCACTGGTGCTAAGGTTCAGGGCACTGGGTTGTGAATGGGGGCTAGACAGGAGAGTCCCTCTCCCCCCGGGGCTGGCTGGAAATATTTCTGTGGAAACTGAGTATTTCCAGATTGTTTCACAGGCCGCGATGTTTTATGTAGCCGTGAATGTGAAGGGGTGGCTGCCCCAGAGGGCTGTCGTGGAGCAGGTCAGCTGGAAAGCCCCTCTAAAGAGGGGCTAGAGCAGGGAGGGGAGTGAAGGAATGGCTACAGCGTTTCAGGCATGCCATATGCAAGCAGCCACTCTACTTCTCTTCTGCATGTATGTAGCCTCTACTAGAAAATTAGAATCAGTTTAATCACTCAGAGATTAAAAACTATTATAGTTGAACTAAAAAAAGCGTTTTGCTAATGACTTCATTACACAATTGTGAATTTCAGGATGCTGTTTGGCACTGCATCTTGCACCTCTCAGTTTCTTTGCTCAGTTTCTTTGCCTTTGACTTTGTAGGAAGGAGTGAGTTTCTTCTGAGCAAAACTTTGTGATCAATCCCATCAAGTATGAAGTGAAAATTACTATTTGCTGAATGTCTTCTCCATGTTTTCTGTATTCCTTGTGATATTCATGATTCCTCTGTATTTCTGTGATCCTTGTGTGGCAGCAAGTGAGTGTGATCCCTGCTTCTAAGGATGTGGTAACTCAGGCAGTAGTTTAATATTAACTTGTCCAAGGTGGAGTAGCAAGTGTGTCACAGAGCAAAGTCTCCCCAGTCTACTTCTCTCTGAGTCATTAGCATTTAAAGATATCACAGTGTACACACCTACTGTTCATGCTGTGTTTATCTATCTTTAACAAGCTTTTTAATTTTATTCTGTCAAGTTAATTTTAGGTCAGTTTTTCTTGTTGTTTGGTGGGGGGTTTGTGAGTTCGCTGGATTGACAATGTTTGAGGCTGAAGTCCTTTATCTGTTTACATAGTGACTACAATATAAATTTTCTCAAACTACCCCATCTTTTCCTTCTCTTCTCAATGTAGGGAGGCTAAGTGCAGAGGAGCACAGGCATATCATGCTTTAAGTTCTCAGAGAACTGCTGTTAGAAGCCGTATGTGGTGACAGTTTCTTGAGACAGAAAAAGTGTTTACAAAAAGCTGGGTTGAGACAAAATGATTAATTTTATGGAAGTCAGTGGGTTTGTCTCAGGTGGGGAAGAGGTTTTGTTTGTTGTTGAACTAGTGCAGACTCTCAGAGGTGCAGATGAGTAGCCAGAAGGTGTTTCCTTTGGGGTAGTCCCTCATGATAGCCATTTTTGATGTCTGACCTCTTTAACAACATGACCTGAGGGAAGGTGGAAGCAAAGTCGGGGCAGGGAGGGGGATGAAAGGCAGACATCAATTTAGGTATTGTTTGTTGCTGGGTTTGAATGTCTGCCTCCTGCCTGAGATCAGGGCTAGAGGATAGTGGTCAAGTGTTTGTTCCCAGGCAGGAGAAATGCTCCAAGGTGGGTTGAGGATCTGGTAACAAAGAGCACACTGCACTTGGCACACATTGTAGCCCGGGGTAAAATGAAAATGATTCCAAACCACCCAAAGTACCCAGGATCATGTTGGTTCACAATGTCTTGACCATAAAAAGGTAATGAAGTCTGCTTCCCAGGGCGTGCAAGGCTCTGCTAAGGTTCTGTAAAGACCTTTGGAAAAGTGTCACACTTCCAGCAGCCCAGACTCCATCATTTTATATCTTGAAACTGTCTCCTTTCCCTGTGCTCTCCTTCCTAGATGATAAAGAAGAGGCACAGGTAGGAAGAGGCACTTCCTACATCATACAGAAGATTGACACCACACTAGAGAAAAGGAGTTACCATCTCCTTGGTTTTCTTTCATATGGCAGTGTAGCTGCAGTTAGAAATAGAGTCACTCTGCACTCACTTCCAGTGTGTATCTAGCAGGCACTCATTTAGAGTGGTTTTATGGTTTGTGGACGTATAGGTAATGGCAAACGTCTGACGGAGGTATTACTGTGTATTTGATTAAAAAACAGCACTAAATAGTTATCTTGTTATCAGACTTCGATGCCAGTCATTTTTTTGTGTAAGGTACTTGATGGAAATGAATGCAAAAAGCAGAGGTGCCTTCCCTGCCATTGCTTGCCATGGCACCATGGTCTTCTCTCCCTTTGGCAGAGCTGAGCCAGTTAAAGTAGCTCTTGGAGCAGCAGCTGCTGGAGAGACCTGCTGTTCATTGTCGTTTTGATGTGAAGCCCATGTTGCAATTGCAAAAACTCTGGATTTCGAAAATATTGATAAAATGTTGATGATAGTGTGTTCAGACAATGATGAACAGACTTTGTTTACAGTCTATTCTTTATGGTGCTGAGTGTCAACTGTTTGGTGAAACTTAGAAGTTCCTGTGGAGCCTCTGCTTTTTACATGCTGTGGTCCAGAGGCTGGATCCTGCTGCAGGTTTGGGGTCAGCCTGAGCCCCCTGCTGCGGGCATTTTTCTTTTTCCTGAGGAAAAAAATCCTTTTCATTGTTAACCCTAGGGGGTTTCCTAAGCTTGCTTTGTGAGGGAGGGCTTGCTTCTTGAGCCTGAACATTGTTCGAGGGGCATGCCCTGCTGAGCACATTCATTTGGTGCTTAGAATTTTCTCTTTAACTTCTGCAAAATTGCAGTTCATTCCAAGGAAGGATGGCTGTGGACCTCTGTACAGATACCTTTTTTAAGACGTGAGGATATAATGTGCATCTCAAAAAGCTGGGCTATTTCATCTCCCTGCACAAGTTTCGTTTGATGAATAACAGAATCTCTATTAGCCAGAAATAACTTGATTTCGGTTTTCATGTATCTGGTCTGAAATGACGCTAATAAGAATAAATCAGGAGTGTAACTGAATAAAATTCAATATGTAAAATTAGTGTGCTGATGTCTCAGGCAACGGCAGTGACTGCGGGGGGAGCAGTGGGACTGGGAGGCAGTGCAGAGCCGAGACTGCGTGCTGCAGCCGGCTAAGGCGCAGCTCTGGATTCTAATAAAGTGGGAGCAAGAGGGTCAAAATAAAAAAAAGGGATGGTGGGGGGAGATGGGGGAAGGATGGGAGCGGTGGGAAAGCAGAGCATCCTGATTAGCACGAAAATACAACACTCATTTGCAACTGGAAGGAGGCCGGGGCTGCCCGGCCCCCCCGGCGGCACCGGGGAGGTGCGGCGGGAGGGGGCGGGGGCAGGGAAGGTGCCGGGATCTCCTGCTGCTGCTCCGCCGGCACTGCCGGCTGGAGCCATGGGAAGGAGGGCGAGCACCTGCCAACTCGGGACTTTCTCGAGCAGCCAAACTTGGAGAGCGGAGGAAAGGAGAACAAGACCTGAGTAACTGCTGTGGACAGCAAGAAAGACTTTTTCGTCCTGTCCGAACGTGAATAACAGCTGGGGCGTTTTTTTCTCCTCTTTTCCTTGTTGGAACTGGCTGTTTTAAGCCCACAAGGTTACAGGAGAGGAGGAGAAATTCAGGCTAAAGAATTGTAAATTATTTCGTCTGTCAGAAAGATCTAGACATATTAAAGTGATTTCAGAAAACAAAAAAAAAGGCAGAGGAGAGAAACTTGGAGAAGAGAAATTTGGTATGCAGAGTTTGAACAGGTCCGGTCTGGCAGTCACCTTTCTGCAGCTCCTCCTTTCTATGAGATTTCGACTCCAGGATCACGGTTCCGCACCTTGAAAATGGTGGTTTTCATCAACATGAAGCTTAAATCTCTCATGAAACTTTTCAAGAGAAAGAGTAAGTATAGCTCTCTGTGTGCTCATTGTTCTTTCAGGAGGCAGCCCAGCTCTGAAGGAAAGTGCCGGTCCCTTCGGCTTCACTTCTCCATCCTGCAGTCTCTTTTTAAGTTTATCTCACACTTTTCATTGTTTATCTTTGTGGAGTGTGTGGAGGCAGCCTTGTGAGGGTCTTCAGGACCTCTCCTTTGGGACACTGTGGCTTTGGAAGTGCTTTGTCACGGTGATTTTGAAGGAGCCAAAGTTCTCGGTGTGAAATGGGCAACTCGGTGACAAGGCAGGGTGTGCCGGTGTGTCGTGCTGTCCTTATGGTTTGTCAGACATTTGTCTGCTTATGCAGCTATGGCCTTGTATCACTGAGTATTTAGTGAAGTTTGTTCAGAGCCAATGTTTGTTTTTAAAGATGTTGTAGTTTCAGAGTGGCTTTTAACATCATGTGAATCTTTCTTTAAGTCATGAATGACAGACAAATCACGCAAGACAGAATAGTTGGCAAGTGTGCACAGAACTTCTTTTGACTAGTTCTGATGACCATTATTGAACTGACGAGCAATAAAAGCTTAATTTTGGTGTGGCAGAACTGCAGCCAGACAGTGGGCTTGGCAGCAGGTGTTCCCTCCTCCTCCTCCTGCCTTACCCCGCTCCCCCATCGGCCGGTTCAGCCGGGCAGTGGCGTGGGTGCCTTCATTGACTTTTAAGTGTCACATTTTCTGTTAGATGGGCGTGATTGATGCTGTAACCAGGTAGGTGATGGCTTCTCTGTTTTCTGTGATTTAGGTTTGGCCGCTGGTTAGCAAGAACAGGAAGAGTGGGTACAGGCTGAATGTGTATCTGCCTTGTTGCGGTCTGTGAGAGGGTGCAGGACCAAGACACAGAGATGAGGACGCTCACTGAAAGTCTTTAAAAACATTTTTCGAGGTCTGAAACTAATCTAAAAAATGTGAAGGAAGGCAGATGAGAGACTCCCCTCTACCCCAAGTCATTTTAGGAAGGAACAGTCATTGAGCATTAGACTGTCTATAGGTTTTAAAGTGAGGGGCATAGCTTATTTTCCATAACAAATACCAGTTGTTTCCATCTGAAATGATCTCAGCAGATACACAGTAGTGTTAAGTAAAGGGTAATTTTTCAGATGACAGGAGGCTGTTGCCTCCTTTTTGCTTCTTAGTTTTACATACCTCCTCTGCTACCACAAGGGCATCAGACAAACTACAAAGTGATGCCGCAGGCAGCGCAGCGGCAAAAGCAGCAAAGGGGAGGTGCGGAACTGACAGCGAGGCCAGGGGCATTGGAGCTGTGGCAGCGGGGCAGGTGCTTGGAAGGCAGCACATCTGTAATGGCTTTTTCTGCTTTGGAGAGCTGAAAAGCAAGGATGTGCAGCATGCTTGGCAAGGGATGGCTGCGGGATCATAAAATATGACCCCCAACTGCCCTTTTTCTGTTTACAGCAGGGTAGAGGATGAGACTATTCAACTGTAGAAGTTTTTATTGATGATAAACTTGAAACACAAGGCAGTGGCTGTCTCTCGGGAAGCATAAATGATAGACAAATCTTGGCAATATGTGCTTTGGCTGTTTCACTGCTAGACTGTCTGTAGGGAACTTTGAACTTGAACAAGGTCTGTGTTTTATTTTCACACGTATATTGACTGCAAAGAGGTGGCCAGAGATAGCCCTCTTCAGTGCTGTTGTGCTCTGAGTAGTATTTGTCCACAGAGTTGCTTTTGTTTATATCTTCTTTCCACTCACCACAAGGGAAAGTCGCTAATTTATTTGTTTCATTGAAATCTTTTCTGATTTGAGCAAGCATGAGGTCGTACGTGGTTGTTTCCCAATACAGATTAATCTGTTGTCATCTCTCATGAAGACTGTCATATTCCCAGTGGCACCTTTAAGCCCAGAGGAAGCTATTCTGCACTGCACAGCACCTTCCATGATCAGGGAATGGAAAACTGATTCCTTTGTGAAGAGTGGGAGCTGGGGGGGGAGGAGGGTAACAGAGTCGCAAGTTTAGAGTAAATTAAACAGCAAGTAGAGAAATGGGACGAGCAAAAGGTATGTCCTGCAGAACATTATTTTAGAGTAAAAATGAAAGGAAGGGTTTTTTAACTGTCATGGAAGTGGGGTTCTGGAGAGTATTTTGATGGGTCTGCAGCAGCAAACGATGCTTCTTTCATTTGTAGATGATGTGTGGCAAACTTACACGTGGGATTTCATGATAGAGCTGTCTGCAATAACATTTTCTTCGTGATAGAGCTGTCTGCAATAACATTTTCTTCTTATGTCTCTCTGCAGCTGTTTCCAACCTAGACGAAGAGAGTAGGTGGACTGTGCACTACACTGCTCCATGGCACCAGCAGGAAAATGTCTTCCTACCCTCCTCAAGACCACCTTGTGTGGAGGACCTGCATAGACAAGCCAAGCTGAACCTCAAGTCAGTGCTGAGAGGTAAGACACTGCTACCAGCACAGACCTGTCCTAAAAGGACTGTACGTTTTGCCACAGTCTTTGCAAACATATCCAAATTGCAGGCTTTGGAAGAAGTTAATTTGTTTTTTTTGCAGCAGGTGTAGAACTTTAGTACAATTTTCCCACTCAACTGAATGGTTGGGGAAAAATTATTTTGCTATGAAGTGACAAGTATAAATGTGTTACCTGACAGAGAACTCTAAAATAGAAAAGCCTATCTCTTTGCCATTTCCATTTAGTCTTTGGAGTGTTTCCAGAATGATACCTTCAGTTTCAGTAAGTACTGAATCAGTCATTTGTGGGGTAAAAAGCGCATCCAGGGGTGTTCCATTTGATGATTTCTTCTGTTGTACAGTGTCTTTTCCAGGGTTGTGGCGGCTTGCGAGAAGCTGGAAAAAGTGCTGAGGGCAGAAAAGAGAAATGGGGAACAGGGCACTCACAAGGATTCTTCCAGTAATAAAAGTGCTTTCTTGCAGAAGGGCTCAGCATATTTTGAAGGCCCAGTTTTTACCCACAGTATCTTCATTGGGGGCTGTATCTGTGCAGTGTGTCGTGGGAGGCATTGTGTTGTGTCAGTGCAGCCATGAGAACAAAGACAGGCAGCCAGCAAGGAGGCCTGCAGAATGTCTGTCCCTGGGCCAGACATAAAGTTTAAAATAACAGTATAATGTTCGTGTTCTGGAAACGGTTAACCTAGATTTTTCTTTACACTGGCTGTTTAACAAAGGGGATTGCCCTGCAAAGAGCCAGCTTGTTTGAGTCGCTTTTTGTTTCAGCAGGAACTGCAGGTACTTGATACCTTGCAAAGTTAACCTGATTTAAAAGAATATTATATTTTTTATTTGTTTAACATGACATTACTGCTCTTTAGACTTGAAGAAAGCTTCATTTTGTATGTCTGAATAGAGAAGTATTAACCACCCTATTTTATTTCTCTTGCCATTTCCCCAGTTAATTGATTTTCACTGTCTCTTACTAGGTGCTTTTTGTTATCATTTAATAGGGAAGACTTTACAGCCAGTGTTATTGGCTCCTGCAGGGCTCAGCAGATAGCCTGTGTGCCCTCTATACTTATTGTTGGATTAATACATTTGTGCAGTTCCTTAGCCTTGAAACATGTATTTTTCTCTTGCAGGCACACTTACCTTTACAAAATAAAAATATTTGCCTGCTTTAGATGAAAAAGAATACTGATTCTTGTTAGCTTTTTGTGAACCTTAACCACTCATTCTAATGTTTTTTTCTGTTCTCTGTTTTGAACTGTTATTAAAAAAAAAACCTGCACAGGCTAATATGCCACGCTGATTTTCTTGAGTTTTATCAAAAATTTGTCTACTGCAGTTTCGTGTTCTATTTAAACAAATTTATATCTAATATATTTGTGTGAAACCAAGTAACATGTGCTGCTTCCTCCTCTTACACACCTGGAGTTATTTTGGTCTGGTGGGATTTTTCTCTGGAGGTGCTGCTCATTATCAAAAAGAAGCTATTCAGTACTACTACAATTTTCCAGTTAGCCATTTGAGTTAAGTAAACCAGCTTGGGTACATGATGGAGGACTGCTTGGTAATGAAGTGAGTTTCAGTTTCATGCTTTCAGGGTAGTAAACTGAGAGAAAAAACTGTGATGATACCTTCACCAGACCTCATACTGCTGACTTAGTGAACACAACTCTGTTACTTATTTATTTACTTATTTGTTTAGCCTCAAGCTCTTTCTTTGAGCCATGTATTTTTTTTTCCCAAAGTACAGTTTTAAATAACTCCTTGCTGTTGCCTGTAACTGTCCCAAGAAGCTACACCCATGAGTAGGAGAAGCCCTGACTAGTGTTACCAGTTTTACTCTGCTCCTGCTTCAACCAACACTGTAAAATCAGGAAGGCACTGATGCTTCTGATTAAACTCGGAGAATTGGGTTAAAAGTTCTGTGTGCTGAAGAGTGCTGAAAAGAGCTGAGTGTTTCATTCAGTGTAAAAGCACTGTCAGAATTGTGACATAATTTTGACAACTGCCGAACTGCTTTCCCACCTGTTTCTTTAGAAAAGACAACATTTTCTAAAGCTCCTTAATAGATAGAAAGGAAATTCAGTGCTCTGTGACCATAGCCTAGAAGAGCTTGAAGTAGTCTCATGAGAAGCACCATTGGGCTAGCATGGGGACTTCAGCTCCGCGAGTCTTGGCCTCATGATAAAGCTTGCATTTTGCTTTTGGTGTTAACAGATTCTTTGCTTGAGGTAAAGTGTGGAGCAGTAGGACAGCTGTATGTGACCCAACATACTGTGTGGGCATGTGAGGAAAGAATAACACTGGATGACAAAATGCACCGTACTCTGTGCAGGAAGTGGGATGAATCAATTTTGTCTCCAAAAAATGGCAGCACAAAGGGAAACTGGAAGGAAATAGAACTAAAGCGGATGTAATTTTTCCTTTATGCTAAGTCAGAAATGAAGCAGTAGACATGTATAGCATTGGAGAAATACAGGGGCAAAGATATTGAAGTGCCCCTCATAAATTTTTGAGGCTATGAAATAATTTAAGGTTTTTAAGAATAGGTGAGACAAGCACTACTCAGAAATAATTTGTGTGCATTTAGTCCTATCTTTCAAGGAGGTTGGGAAGGAAGAAAGAACCTCTGGTGGTCTCCTTGAACCTGATCACCTTGAGGACTAAGTAAGCAGCTATTGTTCAGACCATCAAAAGAAAGTTTTGGTGTTTTGAAGTTTTCCAGTCCTGTTCTTGTTCACATTATGAGAGCTGATGTTATTGGTGCATAGCAGCTTGACTGAAGACTATTAATTTGTGGCTCTCCTGTGAATGGAAAAGGAACTATAAAACTTAGATAATAAATAGTAATTGACATGTAGAGCACATGTAAACTACCTGGAAAAGTACCAAATGTATAAAATCTTTCAAAATAATTCAAGCAAAGTATTTCTATCAGGGTATTTTTACCCATCTAATAGTAACCAGATGGAATCCTGGCTAGCTTTTAAGACAGTCAGTGCAAAGGTAGACTATTTATTCTGGTACAATTGTAACAGCAAATTCTTTGCAGCATGAGTCTAATAAAAAAAATCTAGTGAAGTAAATAAGCTGTCTGTTATCTAGAATCAACTTTTAAGTACCACTTAAGAAGCAGAAGCTAGTAAAGAATACTACTTAAATTGGTTTAAGAATTAAAGTTAGAGGTATTAAAATAAATAGTATCTAACCTGTCTTGGGAGAAATAAGTATGCTAATCTCTGCATACTTTTTCAGGAAACAGTGTTGTGTTTGGAGAAGGAAAAGATTTTTGCCATTAGTTTTTGTGCAGTTGATTATTTTGCTTTGTATATTATATATTGGTATGTCCCCTGCTTATCAACACTGTGGAAATGGAT
>JACBWW010000002.1:10195642-10350573 GCA_020086605.1 Lanius collurio
GCAGTGTTCCATGAGACAGTGTGAAACCTCACAGATTGAATTAGGCATGTGAAGTGCCATTCTCAGTCAGCCAGGTTTGGGTCTTGGGCTTCTTTTCCCTATTACTGATTGTCTTAATCCCTTGGTGTTGGGAAAGTGGCACTTGAAGCCATCAAAATCTAGTAAAACACTGGAGCAAAAATAGAATGTTGACAAATATAATAGACAGCTGAGCTGGTATGGCTGATGTCTCCAACACTGATTTTTTTTTTTTTTTCTCTGTTTTGTTTTTCTGATATATAATGATTCTAGAAGTGATTTTAGTAGGCAGTAGGGTAAATAACATAACTAGAAGTTTGAAGTCTCTTTGTTGAAAAGTAAAATTTTTGTGTATTGAGTTTTCTTCCTGGAGGCTCCATCTTTTTTTAAACGCTGTAGTATAAACCCCTGTTGTATAAAAAGGATTTAGAATAAACAGATTATTTAGGCAGAGAGTGCTGCAAGATACATAGCATAAACTCAGTTGTCATCTGGGACCTCTCAAATAGCATGAATGTGCTGAGATAGTGGAACCATTTTGTATCTCAGTTGTATCTCAGCAGCTGAGTTGGTTGGGGAACAATATGTCAACAAGTCATCAGAGAAGCTCCAGCTCACTGAGCCATATAGCTTGTCTATAGGATATTTATAAGCCATTTTTCTCCTGGATTCTTCATTTTAACCCCCCTTTGAAGGTTCATGCTTTTTACCCATAGTGCATGTTTGTGGAAATACTGCAAGGTCCAAGGCTGCTGCTTTCACATCCCACCTTTACTTCCTACCATGTCCATAAAAAAGAATTAATTCCAATAAATTTTCCTGTGGAGATGAGTGTGACAACCCATTCCAGAGATTTGGCCATTTAAGTCTAGCAGTAAAGTTACTGTGACTCAGAGATGCTTTGAAATGGGGACAAGTACTTCTGTTCTGGACATTGAGTTTATTATCAGCTTTTCTAAGCAGATACATATTCTCAAAGTACTGCCTCTTTCTACTTCTGATGTAACAGACCTGACTGGAGAAGATATTCCTGCCACACAACAGCAATTCACTAAATCTTCCAGCAAGCTTCTGTGCTGTATATCTGGGAATGTTTGCCAAAAATATGTGAATCTCATTTTCATCCTAATTATAAGGGTAAATAATTTCTGTCTGAAGAAGGCTGAAAGATGAGCTCCTGCGTTCCTCTGTGTGTAATATAGCTGTGTACATCTTTGTCATGCCTACACCATTATCACTGAGAGTACTGTGGAAGAAAGGATATAGGTAAAGACAGTCATGTTTCTTCAGGAAAATGTACCTGAAATGTGAACACTTACTCTTACACCCCAAACCACCTCCAACTCTTTTACTGAATTATTTTGTAGAAGTACATATGTGTGTCCTGTGGCAGGAAGTCATTCTCACTGACACTGCCTTGATCTCAACTGCACCATTGGGTTTTTCAGTTGCTTCTGATTGGTTATATGCTCATATAACCTGATCCATTTCTGTCTGTCTTTCTCCATCTGTCCCCAGTTTTCTCAACTTCTAATTCTGCAAAACTTCTGATTGATGTTCCACATTCTTTGGATAATTAGCAGATGCTCCACTTCTTCAGTTTTTCTGTTCATATACTGTAACAAAAACCCTGTTCTGCTTGGCTTGAGTAATTTCTTTGAAAAGGAAGGATGGCTTTGTAACCAGTATCTCTACCACTTGATGTAGTGGAGTAGCCCTTAGAGACCTCTGTATGACAGCTGAGACCTGACACTGCAGTACAGTCTGAAGGTGACACATACTAATGCTGACAATATCAACCAAGCAGTGTATTTGAAGGTCGCTGGTGCTCATCCTCACCCCAGACAAACTGCAAAACTATGCTTGAGGTGTCTCCCTTGGTCTCCCTCATTCAGGTGGAAAAAAGCACACTGTAGAACAGGGAAAACAGTATTTCTTTGCCTCAGCCTTTGCTTACTCGTTTAGGCGCATATGCAATGCCTGCTATGACAAGTGGGCTATCACCCCCTTGTCATGTTCCTTACAAACTCTTTCTCTCTTGCCCAGTTTTTAAACCTAACTGGGGGTAAGCATGGCCTGGAGGCAGCTTTCCCTTTTTCAATGGCATTCCTGTCCCAAATTCCTTAAGGTAATGAAGGGCTTTATGAATTTGGGTGATTGGAAGTGGGAAAGTCCTTGTCTTTGCAAGTACATATGTATGTGCCCACACTGTATATGTATATAAATAGTGTATGGTCACACTCTCAGAAAAAGATAAGCACTCACTTCGTATTATTACTTGATTTTAGAGCTTTTTAGAAACAGCAGAGGCCTGAAAAAATGTTGGTGTCCTCCAAGAAGACTGTATTGATAGAACTGCTGGGGCTGAGCCCCTACCTACAGAGCAGCATCTATCCCTTCCACACCATCTCTAGAAAAGAAATTCAAGGCTGTCAGGAATGGATTATATCCTTGAAGAAAAGCTCCCACATTCTGAAGTGTGGTTCCAAACCGCAGAATGACATTAGTAATAGTTTCACTGCCTGAAATGTTTTTTTTTTTAGTGTTGCCTGAAGAGGTTTTACGTTTCTTTTACTTTTTTTGCCTGGAAATTGCCTTTATTTTTGTTTTCTATTTAATAAAATGTTGGACTCTGTCCTAAAGGATGTAGAGTCAAAGCACAGCAGAATAAATAAATGGTTATTTATTTATAAACAGTGGGAACTCCTCATAGTAACAGGAAGAAAATTAAAATCAGAAATGATAAACAGTGGTTGCAGCACAGTGTTTGGGCAAGTCTTTTTTATAGCACTCAGCTTCAAGAGAAAACAGATCACTTAGCCTGAACACCCACAATAATTAAAAAAAAAATCCATCTGTTATAAAGAGCTGTGATATTTCATTCCATGTCTGTGTGCAGCAGTGGGGGGGGAAGAGGCAGTACTGACAACCCTATTCTGAGTAGTATTCAGCTTTCCAAAGGGAGAGAGGAATAAAGAAAAGATGAGGGGTAATTTTGGTCTGGTGGTAAGGAGGAAGGTCCCAAAGCAAACTCCTCTGAAACAGAGAAGTCAACAGGTTGCAGAGAGATCTCTGCTAGTGCTGCAGATGCTGTGCACTCCTCTTCCATGTTCTCTTTTTTTGTTTTGTCAGGGGGCAGAAGGAGACTGTGGTTGGTTTTCCTCTAGGTCTTCCTTCCTCTCCTGCTTTTGAGATTCCTTGGAGTACCTTCCTGGCAGGGTTAAGGAGGAGGGAAGGGTGCTTCTCTCAGGTTCTCTTGCATCTGTAATCACCTGCTAGAAGCCCCAGTGATGTCTTCTGCATGGCCTGAATATGCCTGCCCTTGGTGTTTGCCATGGACAAGTACTGTCCTGTCATTAAAAAACTGTGCTATGGCTTTTTCTGCCATTACTGGCATGCAGGCAAAGACCTTGTAATAAAAACAGATTTGCTCCCTGAAAAATAAATGGTTTGTTTGGCTTATAATTTTGGTGGAGGGATTTGCTTAAGCTGTTGCAACCTCTTTATCTCATGTAAAAAGTTTTTGGTTTCATTGGTTGGGGGTTTTTTTGTTGTTGGTTTTTTTTTTTTAAGTAAAACACTTCATGGAATTGAAATCTGCCACATTGAGAAGAACTGACTTTTAAAATGACCACTCTGTGGCTGCTAATAATATTAAGTGCTTTACCTTTGAAAATTGAGTAACCCCTTGGACTGTGATGAGTTTCTCCAAGACCAAAGCCAAGTTAATTGCTACCTCACTGATGCATGTCTGATGATTTTCTGGAGTGTTCTGATTGGTTCTTTCATTGAACTCTACTAAAATCTGTCTTTTCATAACAGGCTTCTTGCTGAGACCTTACACATTCAGACAGTGTAGTGCAGCTGGAGCAAAGCAGTGCGCAGGTCTCGTCTTCTAGTAGAGCCTGGGGAGATGAGAGGGGAAGGGAAGGCAAACCTCTGTGCAGGGAGCAAGGGGTTAATCACTGCAGGAGTTATGTCAGTGTGAAAGGTGTAATTAGTTACTGTGCTTTGCTATGCACACCACTCTTTTCCCCTTCATTGGTGTATATTCCTTAGACTAATCAGATGTCTTGAAAAAATACAAACTAGGTGTTTTGTTGTGTGTTTGTGTGTTTTTAAAACTGCTCTTTATGTAGGTTGAAGTGTGATATTTGTGAGGGTGTGTTTTGCTCCACAAGCAATCATGCTGACTACACCTTAGTAATACTATAGTCCTACGTTTTTTTAGTAGTAAATTTGCATTGTTGTATGTATTTCTGTTTGTAGTGTCCTGCCTCTCCCCCTGAAGAAGAAAAGCTTATTACCATCAAAAGGCCTAAAAGTCCAGCTACAAATGAGTTATCAGATATCAACACCCAAACCAACTGGACTAAATCTCTTCCACTGCCAACACCAGAAGAGAAAATGCGACAACAAGCACAAGCCGTCCAAACAGATGTGGTTCCTATTAATGTGACTGGTAGGCTTTTAATTTTAGTAATTGCATTACACCGATGAGGGAGGGCAGAGATGAAAGGGGATCTATACAGTTGGCTAGTATTTAGATTCTCATATATTCAATGCATGTATTTTAAATTACTTACCACACCTTTCTGTGAAAATCATTTTGCTTTTAATAGTCTAAATCTGAACTTAATTAGAAAACATCAAAATCCCTCAAAACTGTCATTAATGGAGATAGTTAAAATTTGTGGGCTTGAAACATCATTAGATATTCATGAAATGCAAGAAGAGGACTGATAAATAGCCATGTTTTGCTGTGGACTACACTGAGGATATGTAATTGAAAATCATGTTTTATCCAATGTTGATGATATTTCAAGATTTTCTTCTCGGAGTTTTATTTAAGGAAGATTGTCAGGAACTTCTGTGTTCCAAAGACTAAATGTTAACAAAAATCAAGAAAAAAAACTCTAGGGTCTAATTTTTTATCAGCAACAAAAGGTTTAGGTGTCAAGGAGAGTAGGGTTAGAACAGCAAAAGTTAGTGATGCTACACCTTTGAGCAATACTCTAGGTAAGACACTCCACTTACATAACCACAGTCCACATTTTCTTGTTATGAACTGTGTATTAACTCAAAATGAATGAAAATGCTCTTTGATTTTACAGTTGCAGAACTCTCACTCTGTGGAAGTTAAATTACGTTAAAGCCTAATGCCAAATAGATACTTTGTTGTGTGTAAAGCAGAATTTCTTTCAAAGATGGAATTATTGCTTCAATTTAATTATCACTTCTTTTCTGCACAGTATCAAGATTGTCTGTTATTAATTAATTCAAATAACTGACCTCTTGCCTGCCAAAGCCAGAATGATACTCAATATCCCATTTATTTCAAATGCCATATGGCATGCTCTGACTCCACACTTACTCTGACAATCAATAGCTTGCAATGTTTGGTTATGTTTCGGAAGTAAATTAGGTTCTCTTTCTCTGCATGACTAGCAGTGCTTTTTTCACCTGTATTTTTATAAACTAATATTTTAATTAGTATTATTTAATAGTATTTAAATATTATTCTATTAGTATAGGAGCAGGACATCTGTAACAAACATTAACAAGCTCAGGGAAATCAACGAGAAATTATTTCTTAAATAAAGAGCAGAAAATATTTGAAGTAAACAGATGAAGACAACGTGAAATCATGAACACCCGACCTCTGGAAAACTAACAGAAGGAAAATACATGCAATGCTGAAATGCTACTAGGCCAGTTGGCATTATCTAGGGAATTTAGGATACAGATGCAGAAGGCCAAGTTACATGAACAATGGATAATCTGACATAATCAATAAGCTTGAGTAGGGCTTAGATATTGTGACAGCAGGAACACAGTATACTTAGAGAAACAGTAATCTGTTGTTTGATTTAATGACCCTACATACTGCAAAAGATATGGGGGAAGTAAACAGATGGAAATAAAAATGAGGGAAAGGGATCAAATAACTCATAGATTTAATTCATCATCATGTAGACCATCACCTTGTTTGGATAAATTATGTTTGTGACTTCAGCCTGCATAATTTGACTGGTATAGTGAACCTTGTGTGCCCTGAATTGTTTCATTCAGCACTAAATTGTTAGTAACAGCACTCAGAAAACTCAGCAATTCTCAACTTTTTTGGTTGAAATGCTACACGTGCATATTTTACCTTGCCTTTCTGTAGTGTGTGGTTGAACACTTATTCCCTTATAAACATGGTAATTGGGAGAGGTGGAAAGGGAGGGCATTAGAGGAAGACTGCTGTTGCACCATGTGGTCTGGTCTCCAGGATCCACCATTCCCTTTCCCTTGAAATAATTATATTGCTACTGTGAAACAAGGCAAGTGACATGAGCCACATGCAACATACAGAAAAAGCTGCTGTCCTAGTTCCTCTTTAAAAAGTCACAATCTGCTTCCCTCCTCTGCTCTCCCACACACCAAATAATTTTATTTTGTGAAGTTCCTTATGTTACTGCACGAGGCAGGAAAAAAACTGACAAGAAAATCCGTGCCGTTTGTTCAACGTAAAATGGAACAAACCATTGAGGGTTTTTGTTTTGATTTGGCTTTTCCCTTCACACACCCTTTTTCTCACTCTCCCAGAAGAGAGGTCACAAAACTTCCATTTTATTACTCCTGGCATGAAATAAAAGGTTAACCTCTGAAGTGACTGCTGGCAATTGGTAATGTTTTCAGCAGTGCATTAGTAGTGATTCTGCTACAAAGGCCTCTCACGTGGCTGTGCAATAAATGCTTCATGAGTTCAGCTTTCAGGGCTCTTTGGTGAACAGATTGCAACTAATACAGTAGTCGTAAAAATCTGTTGGATTGCCTGAAGGTGCAGGGGCATTGCATTAGGCTGACAAGCTGCTGACTAGACATTCAGATTTGGAAGCGGTTTCAGTCTGAGAGTGCCTGGGCTGACCTTTATTCTGGCCTGGAAGGGGTTGGACTGAATTTTTCAGTGGTGGCCAGTCTTTGCATTTACATATCCCATGGGTTAAAAGATATATAGTGGTGTCTGTTCTTATGGGTTTCCCGGAACTAACTTTCTTTCCAGATGGAGGAGTCTGGTAATGGTGGAGGTGATCAGTGCCAGGCTGGATCCTGCAAAATATTTAAGCATTTGCTTGTGTCGAGCTTGACTGACTTCAGTGAGATTTAAGCACATACTTAAATATTTTCAGTGAATCCAAGGAAACTAAGTATACAGCATGAGGGACAACTGAGTAAAGTATATAAGGAGTGCCCAAGTGATTTATTACTAACCTGTAAGAGAAGGAGAAAAGTATCCTTATATCTGTAAAATATACTTAACATTGACATTGATATTTTCTAAAATGAAAAAGATGACCATGAAGAAAGAAAAGACTGAGACATTCTGATTTTCCTTGTTGGATTTCATTGAAGTTGCTATCTTGAAATTCTACAGATTTGCATAGTGGCCTTTGTGTATCAAAAGCCATTAAAGATGGATTGGTTGAGTTAGCTCTTAGGTAGCTCATTTGAAACAAGTTACTGTGGATCAGTTGGCACAGTAACATTTCGCCATGGCCATCCTGTTTGTGCTGTCTGAGGCTTCATGTAAAAGACTCTCTCCTTGTTTGCACCCTGTGCTTACCACATAACATTTTATTCCAGGGCATTCAGATCTAACTACATTATAGTTTATTGCAATCACCATCTCAGACATAACTGTTGGCCTTTGAGTGGATAAAGATATGTTCAGAGATGCAAAACTTTATCCTTCAAATCTGTTGGATTCATTATAATGTGGCTGGAATTATTTTTATCATCCTGCATGACAGGATAAGCTAATGTCCTGGGTCTTGCCCTGTATGGGTCCTAACATCCTAGTACTGGTACTGCGCTAGACAGTGAATAGTCTGTCTCAGTATTTCAGGACTTCTACTAAGCCAGTGGGATCCATAGCTCTAAATTTTATAGTTCCCATGGGCTTCCTCTCCTTCCTTTATCTGATTTAAGTCAATCCAAAAGTTGGATGAAACTGGCGTTTTGAAACTGCAAGGATTCCATTCAGCACAAGTGCAGCCCATGGTCAAGGCTCCGGTCAAACAGAGTCAGAGTCTTTATATTTACAACATGGTGAATGAAAATGCTGCATTTTTTCCTTGCATTTTCTCAGGTCCACATGCTATACTTTTGTATATTACTGTATCTTTAACTGGTATAGAGGCAATGCTACTCGCACGACGCACATCGTACTGATGTGCAGTCAGCCGGGGTAATATTTATGATGTATTAGTTACCATGCATTAATCACTTTTTAGAGGTAAATAATTTGGTCATCGATTTCCAAAAGAGGTGTACAGTGGAAAAAAACATGTACAATGCATATCAAAGTCTGTCTGCCTTTAAGTTTTAATTGGGCCATCTAAAGGACACAGACCAGTGCTTTAAAATGCTTAAACTTCTAAAAAGAGAACTTATATGTGAGCTACGGGGATTAGCTCTTCAATTTTTAGAAGTGACAGCTCACAATCTATAGGGCAATTTTTATCTTACTACTAATAAAATGGCTAAATTATGAACCTCTAAATGAAAGTGAATTCCTCAAGAAAAGCTGCTTTATGATAGTGGTGCTTCTGGGTCCCATTATGATACAGCACATGGTCATCATAAGGCTTTGTCTGGCAAAGTGCACTTCTACATTTTTTTCAGCTCTCGCCATTGTATATTTTTATAATCATCTGTAAAGCTTCCATTTTAAGCAGCTTTCACTCTGAGATATTCATGAGTCCACAAGATCAGTTTGATCTCTGCGTGCTCCATAGCTCTTATTTGTATTTGTGTTAAAAGATCAACACCAGAAATGTGGTACACTTGACAGGTTCAGAGCAACTTGGAATGAAAAAGAAGGGCCTCATGCGACTTAATGATTGAGCTGTGCAAAGACATTGTAATAGCTGTTGCCAATAGGAATGTCTGTTCCTGCATAAACCCTTGAGATCTTTCATTTTCATGAGCAGATTTGCTTTTTCTGCAGCTCATTACTTAAAAATTAACAAAACCACAGAAAAACCTATAAAGGGCAAAATTAAAGCAAAGATTCTGTTTGCTTGTGGAATTAGAGCTCCTCTCACCAAATATGAACTGGACTCAGGAAGTCAAAATTCCTTTTAAAACATGCAGTACTGTGTGATGGATATTTGTGTGTAAAGCCTTACTGTGACAGTGTGCTGTATCTTCCTTCAGTGTAAACCTTCATTGTAGGACATAGCTAACATCATTTATTAATGCCTTTTTTTCCATTTCTACAACAAAACTAGTGGAAGAAAGTGCATGATGTCAGTGTGCTTGGAAGTAATGTTGCTTTGCTTGTTCTACCATGTATTAGGGGAGAATTTCGACCGCCAAGCCAGCATTCGGCGGTCTCTAATTTACACAGACACGGTGGTAAGACGGCCGAAGAAAGTCAAAAGGAGAAAGACTATTACAGGAATCCCTGACACCATACAAAAGGAGCTAGGTATGGCTCATCAGAACTGTATTCCATCCACTGTTCATTGTCACTGCTTATCATTACTCAACTAATAACATTACCAGTGCTCATGAAACCAATACAGTCTGATAGCCTATTTCAGTTCCAAATACGCGTGTGCCTCCTTGCTGCCTCTTGCACTGGGAAGTTGGGACCTTTAATCTGTTGACTTCCATCTGTTAAAGGGAACAAGGTGTTTGGAAAATGGTGTACTGGTGCAGTGAAAATCTGCAGGGATGTAAAGTTTGTGGACTTCAATGCTTTCCTTCAGATTTGGCCATCTGCTCCAGGATGTTCACCAAAGCAAATCTGAAGTGAGCAGGCGTATTGACTTATGAGTAATTACTTAGTGGAGTAAATAAGTTCATGGATGTCTTCCTGAATCTGCCAAGCATTGCATCAAGAGTTAAAAACCTATTTTCCAGTTCAGTTTTGGCAACTTACCTGTGTTTTTTAGCTATTCCATATATTCTAAAGGAAAGTTATCTGTTTGGTCACATTTACGCTACCTCATGAAGTCTTCCTTCACACTTTGTAGCAGATGTGAATTCAAAGCTGAATTTTCACAGACCTTTCAGACACATTTTGCAGAACTCTTCGATTTTAAGTGTGTTTATTTTTTGAAAAATTAATTCAGTTTTTCCCAGATTATAACTTCAGAAATAAAAGTATGCCTTCTCCCCCCCCCCCCCCTTTTTTTCCTTCTCAGTAGAGGAAGAATATCTTTTAAAATAGTCTGGTAGAACACAATTTTGGTGCTTTACATGGGAAATCATCTCATGTATGATGATTTCAGTAAGTTTTACTACTGTGCATTTTGCATCTATTTATTTTTTAATTATGTTTTCAATTCTTGGTTATTTTTCTGAATTTTTCAGAAAGAGAAGCACAAATCTATAGCTTGTCTGGATGGGTTTGAAATGAGCTAGAGGGTCAGGCATAGAGAAAGCCAAGAAACAAACAATTACATGCAGCAAAGTTTGTGAGTGGAACTGTGCTCCTTCAGCATCTGTAATGAAACAGTGCCCTGCCATGGGAATCCTCTGCCTTGAGAAAACATTTACAAAACGTAGAGGTTACATCTGTGGCCACTTCAAAGAGATGTTTCATGCTTGAAAACATCAACTGGAATTTTATTTGGTGGGGTAAACTGAGAATGCAGTTGGCATTTATCCTAAAAAGAATTCTTCAATTAATGCCTTAAAAGAGGTTTGTGACTTTTGCCAATCTGCTCACTAAGGGTGACAAGTTTTGTACCTTGATTTTTGTTTTTCATCTCTGTGCTGAGCATATTTCATGTGGTACTGCTTGAAGGTTTTCCTTGACTTCTGTTTTAAGTTGTGCACTGGCAGTATCCCAGTGTAGGAGCTCTCTCGGGATAGTTCCCACAACCTGCAGGCACTAGGGCTTCAGCCATCTGCCCTATGGCAGAAGTTATCTGAGGAGCTCCATGTCGTTTCTGTGGTGGTTGTGTGTCTTCCAGAGAGCAAATTGTATTCCAGGAGAACTCTGTGACAGCAGTGTCCATCCTGTCAGCATATTGGTTTCCATCACAAGACACAAAGTGCACTTGAAAAGAGTGATAGTGTCTTTGCCTTACACCTGGGGAAGCCAGACATGCTGCAGTAAAGTGACTTAGCCAGAATCAGCCACCAGGCTGCTGACTAGGCTGGGAATAACTGCAAGTCTCCCACATCCCTGTTCAGTGCTCTTTCTGCCTGTTCTCCCCTGTCACTCCCCAAATATTTCTGTAGCAGTCCATTCTGTATTTCTCTTGCGCTGTCCCAAACCAAACAAGGAGTTGTTTTAAAACATTCCACAGTTCATTTGATCAGCACAAGTATCTGGACTAAACTCCAAATCAAGCAATTGCATTATGCCTATTGACATTCTCCCTGTGGTTTCAGCTGAATAAATCTCTTTGTTTCTCCCCTAAAGCATTGCTGTGAATGGCTATAATATTTACACAAAGATTAAGATCCCTTGGTACACCAGAGTTGCTGCGTGCAGGCTAAATAACTAACATATACAGCAGATTTTTGTAACGCCTTGTTTATCCTTCAGAAGGAAGCAGAAACTTGAGAGACCCTCAAAGCTTCAGCCAGGCTTTAGACTATTTTCATTTCTTGTGAGAGAGCCTGGAAGAACTTCTGCCCAGCCAAGCTGCTGGGGTTCTCCCCTGGTTGCTTTGGGTCCTTTGGAACATAAGGGACCAAGCAGAAGAGAAAGCCTGCACTGGCTGCTGGCCTGAGCTCAATCAGTGTGGTACCCTCATAGAATTTAGCCAGACATACTGAAAGGAAACATTAACTGCACCCATGTGCTTAAAGTATCTTTAAACATTTCTGCTTTTCAGCATTGAAATGCTATTGTGTTTTCACAGGTGTCTTCCAGTAATGAACCAGTCTCTCTGTGTAGACTGGAAAAATCTGCATAAATAAAATGCAACATGATAGATGGGATTCTGAGAAAGAGTAAGAATGTGAGGTGTCTACCAGTTTAGAGATTGCAGTTACTTTTTGAAGTTGTTTTTTAACAGCAGGACCCTTTCAGTACTATTTAGCAGAGTGACACCAAAGTAACAGGAGAAGGCAAAGCATTCTTCTCTCTGCCAAACACAGCAATGAAAAAAATTAGTTCTGCATACTTCTGAATTACCTTCCTTGTCTTACAGAACATAAATATTACATACGTATTTAATGGGAGTCAGTGTTGGCTCAAAACTGCAGAAAGAACAAGAAACTTGGAAATGTTTTACTTCAAGTGTGCTCAATTTCTCTACTCTGTGTTGCCATTATCCATTGTGTCTAGATGTTTTCTTCAGATGGTACCTTAGGTGCAAACCTGTATTCCCCCCTCAGACAGGAAGGTGATTCCCAAAGAGAAGTTTGGTTAAGATGAGCACCTCTCACAATGGGAAGAACCTGTCACTGGCCTTGCTCATTTCTTGGCTCTTGGTTATCATCAGCTGCTTCGTGTTCCAACTCTGCTGATGAAATAAAGGCAGCAAAATGCTTTCCACCTTTCCATAGTCCTTTCTTTGTGTCAGTGCTCTAGGGTCTGACTCAGACTAAATTTGTTTTTGTGGCAGTTCCAAGTTGCCTGGTTGTGAGTGTTTCTTCAGAGCTCTGTACCAGTGCAGTCTCAGACACCAGTGGGCAGCTTCTGGTGTCCCAGACTGCCTCCCTGTCTTTAAGGAGGAGCAGGTCTGAGACCTGAGTATCAGTTCCACCACAGTTCCTAATAAACATACCTCATCAAAACAGGGGAAAGGAAAACATCTTCAACTTTTCCACCTTTTGATTCCTCCTTCTTCTGACAAGCATTTTGATTTTTTTTTTTAATTCCAGCAGAAAGTTTCTGTCCTCTTGGTCTCCAAAAATGTCTTCAAATTTTATGCTTTGTGTGTACTTCCCTTTGGATTATTTTAATCCTTTTTTTTTCTATCTTAGAGATGTAATTCATCGTCTTTTTGGTTCTGTGATTTTTTTGCCTCATGTACATTTTTTGACCTAAGAGTTCAAAGGGTCAGAATGACCTCATACGGTTTTTTCAGCTTATTTCCCTTTGAAAAGGGAAAATACTTTGAAAAGTGTGAGCACTTTTTCAGTAGCTCACAAGGAGTTGTCACCTGTCGGATCTCGTGTCAGTCATTGGGATGGGTATAACTGACACCTGAACTGTCAGTCCTTCATTTGCTTTCTTGCCAGCTCAGACCCCTGGTGGTAGCATTTGGTGTCTCAGGTATTATTTGGGACTGCTGAAGCTCTCCTTTGACATGCCCAAGAGGAAACAATTCCATCTCAGCAATATGGGGCCAGATGAGTCCTTCTGATCTCTTGAAACTCAGCTGTTCTATTAAAGACTCCTCTTAACTGATACTCTTCTCCAATTAGTCCCTCCAGAGCTAGCAATCACTCAAGTTACAGGTCCCATGGGTAAGAAGAGTCCCAGATACCCATTTGTCCTACAGAAATGCCACACAAATACCTAGCTGTTCCAGCCAAGTAAATCTGCACCTGGTTCTGTTTGCCACTGTAGCAGTCTTTGGGGAGAATATCTCTGTTTCAGAGTTACTGTGCCTTTTGACTAATACCAGGTTTATACCTGTAGTTTTTCAACATTATACATTTGCATGGCTATCCATCAATAAATCAGGTGTTAGAAAGCAGGTATAATCTGCTTTTTGATACTGGGAGGATGAAAGACACAGATGCCAGGAATATAAGCTTCACCTGAGATTGTTTGGTTATGAAAATTAACAGAATCAAGAAAACTTGAATTCCCAATATTTACATCAAAAGTCTCCCTCTCAAGGTGGCAGTGATATATACAAGAATATTTCAGGATATTTTTTAGCTGACAGTACTGAAAAGTTTCACAGGATTCGCTGCAATATTTTTACTCTCTTCTGAGAGATTACAGATTCTTCATGGAGCACTGTGAAAATTCCTTAAAATGGTCATAAGCCCCATGTATTTGTCTGGTTCTTGTTGAGTGTCTGTTAAAAATCACTGAGTATGTAAGTGCTGGGGTAAAACAGATTAAGAGTCTCTGGGTAATTTTTTGTAACACTAAACTGTGGTGCCTTCACAGTGACTTAGGTTACCAGGTTTGCAGGAGGATTGCTAGGTGGGGCATGAGGAGGCAATGAGAGCACCACACCCTAGGAATGTGCCTGTGGCATGAGACAAGTGCTTGCATTAGAAATGGTTAGTCAGAAGGTAAGAGACACTACTTCTTTGTTCTAGTTGAAACAAGCATGTACTTTGTGACACCAGCACAAACTTTGCTTATCTTTTCAGACACTCACGCTCATTACAATGCAGAGGGTCTTTCATCCGATTCTCTGCTAGTGCCACCACATCAGCAGGAGTCACAGAGGGGCTGCTGGTAGCCAGTACCTGGCCTCAGGGGTTATGTACAGACACGCTTTCTTCCCCATCAGATTTGCCAAATTTGTCATTCTCAATCTCTGTCCTCTCTAGTGAGCAACGCCAGTTACTATCAGAGTCCACAGAGTAAGTGTTCTTTACTCGCTGCTGGAGCATGCTCTAAACATGTGAGTTAAGTTAGAGAAGAGCATTTGCCCTAAGAGATATTTTAAGCATAGTAGGGTAATGAAAAAGAAAGGAGGGTAGGTACAGGTCACCTGTGGTGGACATAACACTGGTGGCAGTACTGCTGGACACAGGATAATATAAAAGGCAGACAGAACAATCATTACTTTCAGCCCATTTGTCACATTCCCAGTTTGCATCTACTTCTGACTTGGTAATGTTCAGCATTACCAAATGATGTCTGGTTCTGCAACATTTTTGGCCTTTGTCTGCTCACACATTGTCCCTGCAACGAGATGGGCTTGTGGATGGTATTCTTTAAAAGATCTGATTCAGTTTAAGAATTTTTGTGTTGCAGGCAGAAGATATCTTCTGACTGCTACTTATATAAGTAGATGTTTTCTGAGAAACCTAGCATTATCAGTGTAGTAGTCAAAGGTGTGAGTTGTCCCTTAGAATGGGATTGATTGTCTTCTATCTGCAGTACCAACAAAGATTTAAGAGGTTTTGAAAATCTTTACTTTTCAGTTTTACTCTAGAAGTGGGTGAGGGTTTTACAGTGCCTTTGTAGATTGCAAATAAAATACTCCTCACTACCCTCCTCTGAATTTCACCAAAATCATAAACACCTCAGCATTTTACCAGGACACCTGAGTCTTAAATGTTCCTCTGATTGGTTTTTTGATCCATTTTCCCTGCAGATTTCTGTCGTCTCTCTTCAGTAGACAGAACTATAAAATTAGTAAATCCTCACAGCTTTGCATGAGATTGTCCACTCATGTAAAGCCAAAACCAAAGCTGAATTTCAGAATATGCTGCATTCTACAAAAAAAAAAAAAAAAAAAAAAAAAAAAAATATTAAAACCTCAAAAGTTATGTTCCTGTAATAGTAACACCCATGACAAATTCCTTCTCTGACCATATCCCATAGAATGATTGAAGGATGTAGCCCTGTAGTTTATGTTTCTGAAGATGTGCTGTCTTGCCCTCCACAATCCTGTGTTTATTTGGGCTCTGAATCATTCTAACTAGGAGAGGCCTCACACCTAGTGCAGACTTGCCCTGATGGGCTTCCCTGCAGTATTGAGGTTGTGAACATTTACTGCTGTTGAGTCAATTTGTGCGATTTCCTGGAGCACATTAGGCTGGACCCTAAATTACATCTATTCTGGTAACAAACCCAGGGTAAACACTGCTTCTCAGCAGCATCCTGCAGTTGGTTGTTGATGCTGCCCTCTTGTTAGTGTGTTCCTCTGGCACTGTTCTGGCTGGGACAGCCAGCAGTGCCCAGGCCCTGCTGGGGGTGTGTGCGCCAAGGGATGGGGCGGGAGCTGCTACACCAGTCATTTTGGTATAGCCATCACTGGCTGCTTTTATTCAGTGGCCTCTTTTATTCAGTGTCATCAGTTTCATGTTTCAGACATCACTCTGCATTTACCATGAGCAGAACGTCCCAGTAAATGCATTCTAACAGTCCTTGTTTTGGAAGGAGAAAAAGGTGAGGTTAGCAAGTCCAGAATTGGTCCGCTTTGCCATTTACCTTCTCTAGCAGTAACATTTTGAACAGACGTAAAACAAAACACCCATCTGCATTTCAGTACTTCCGAAAAAGGGTGCATTTAGCTTCCTCTGTGTATACAATACAGACATACCACATACTGAAATTAAGTGCTCTCAGCCACAGGTCAGTATGTGACAGTATTAGATACTTGCTGCAATGCTGACAGCTTCATTCTCCACCAGCACCATCCTTTTACCTCATCTGCGTGTGTGAATTTGTGTGCATGTGTGTATTTCACAGAGGCAGAAGAAGAAAAATACCCTCTTTGGTTATTTACATATCTTAGCATGCAGATCTTTATTACCAGGTATTTTTAACTGACCAACAGTTAATATTAGTGATGTCATGGTACCAGAAACATTCATGTCTACTTTGCTATTTTTCTCTGTCTTAACCAAAGGTGTGCACTGATTCCATAGAAAAAGTATACCTGGAAAGGAAGATTATTTTTCTTACTGTACAGTTCTTAATAACTGTATACGGAATATGCAAATCCTTCTCTTGGTTGGCTGCAGTAGTCCATCTGTTCTGACAGTATCTCGTATTAGATTATCCAAGACATTTGCCAGCATCTGAGTATCTAGCTTTGCAGCAAACCTCTACCAGAAGCAGAAAGAGGCTGCATTTTTGTGAGAGCAGGAGAATTTACACAAAAGAAACTAACTAGGCTTCAAGCTGCTGAAAGGCTGCTTACATGCCTGAGGAAAAGAAGTAAACAATCTTTTTTGTGTATGCTGCTTTAACTGTAGCCTTTTTAGAGCCCTCTTTTCCTTACCCTAAATGCCTCTTTTGCTTGCCAAGAAGCAGGATGATTAAATGCTCTTTAAGTGGTGTTTAAAGCTGCATATTAAGAATACCTATCCTCCCAATGCAGTTTCATATAGTAAATATGAAAGGAGAACATTCCTTTCAGGCGTGCTACTTCATTGCTCCTGTGACTTGCTAAGGCAGAGACTTGAAATAACCAGTTTTCCCCCACAGTGACATATGTGTGGCATCCTTACCAGCGTCTCCAGCAGCACGCCTGCCTCTCTCTTGCTATTTATACAGCAATGCAACTGAATTCAAAAGCAACAACCTTACACAGGCTAATTTTAAAGCAGTCCTCTGGTTTGTGATTTTGAAAGGCGACTACCAATAAAACTGTAATTTTAAAAGAGCCCTAGAATCCTTTCTGTTGACCCAATGATAACTATATTTTGAACTAAAACTGGTTTTCCATTATCTTCAACGTTGGGGGTGGGGGGAGTTATGCCAATACGTGATTATTCCTTCTTTTACAAAAAGTGGTTATTTTTTTTATTTCCTGATGGTGCTGAGGATGAGACAACCATCAATACTAGCTGTTCCTTTTCTCCAGTTCTTAGAATTTTTCCTGTATGGTAAATAGAAAATAGAGTTGTATGGGGAAATGTTATCTAATGGTTTTCTTTGCAGTGTCAGATAATGTTTAAATAAATGCTTTTATAACATATGTATTATTTGTGGTAAAACAATTCAGATTTCCATGTGGTAGCATTCTTTCAGACAAACTGCAGGACTTGGAGAGCTATCTGTATCTCCTGAAATATTTTTTTCTGAAATGTAATGCTTGTAAAAAGCAGATTTTTTTATTCGTATTAGTCTTCAGATTTCCTTCCCTTTTTTCTTTATTGCATGAGGCATTAGCATGGGAACACACTTCACATTTCTCAGGCTTTTGTCTGTTCCTGCTGCGTTGCCTGCTGGAAGTCAAATAGTACTACTTGGTTTCTGACACAACTGATTACTATGGAAATTATTGCCATGTCATAAACAGAGGATTTCATGTGTCGAATGTGCGGCAGGAACGCATTCGATTCTGTAAGCAGAAGGTTCCTGGTAATAAGGAAAAAGGGAAGAGAAATGCAGAAAACAGACAATGCCTCTGAAGAATCCATTGTTGCAGATTCTTCTTCAGCAGACATAAACTGCAGGAGCATGGGGATCGAGCAGTTTGCTGGGTTGGGGTTTTTTTGAATGAGTGAGAAGATAAACGTGAATTTGCGCTTCAAGAAATAATTATTTTATTTTGACTCCAGCAGTTGGTACTGGCCAAAGTGATTTCCGAGGGCATTCGATGTATGTCCCAGATCACTGTTCCACGCTAGGGAGACTAGACAGCTATCGCTCTGCTATGCAGCGCTCTGAAACCAAGGACACCAGCTGCCAGACGGAGGAAGTTAAAGTTGTGCCCCCTTCAATGAGAAGAATACGAGCGCAGAAGGGACAAGGCATTGCAGCCCAGATGTCTCAGTTCTCCAGCTCATCTGGAAACATGTCAGTGATGAGTGATTCTGCTGCAGTTATATTTGCTTCTCGCCAAAACAACGACGTAGGTTTTCACAGCTTGCCTCGGGTTGGTGCGAGAGTGTCTCTGCAGTCCCTAGATCAGACACAGAGCATGATGTCGCGGCAGACAGAAGACATTGCTGGCACTTTACCCCACCAGATAAGTAAATTGCAAGTGGATGATAGTGTTGTGCATCTGAGGAATAATCCCACGATGGGGACCCTCTCGAGGCCAAAGTCCCAAGAGGTGAGAAGCTGTGATAGTGAGAAGTCCTCAAGCCCAGCATGTGTGGTCTCTCCTCATGCCACCTACTCAACGAGCATCATACCCAATGCAACACTGTCATCCTCCTCAGAAGTTATCCTTATTCACGCTGCCCAGAGTGTTGGATCATTGGATAGTAAAATTACCAGCTCCAGTGCCTACCCAAATCCAAGAGACAATCCTGCTGCCAGCAGTGCAGTAAGTGGGAAAGAAGATCACCATTCTTCAAGTGGTAACTGGAGTGAGAGTAGCTCCACACGTCACTCACAGACTTCAGATACCATCCCATCTAACACTGTCATGATGCTTTCTCTTGGTGACTCTGCTGTCTCTCTTAGCACTCCTGGGAATGCAGAGGCTGGGTCTCAGAGCATGAGCTACAGCTGTAGGAACGCTGCTGCTCTAGCAAGCCCTTCCCAGGACAGCGATGGTCGGAGTGAATCCAGCTATTCTGGGGAGCGAGCACAGGCAGCAGTGAGCAGCCCAGAGCATTGGTTGTACAAATCTTCAGAAAACAGTGAGACCCCTTCACGCAAGGTGGTTTGTACCACACCAGGCTGTGCCACGCCTGGCAGCAACCTGAGCAGCAGCAGCCTGGAGAGGACGTCAGTCAGGGACGATTCTACTTCCCTGTATTCTTTGGATCATGATGGCTATTATGGTCCCATGCATATGGACTCCGGACTGAAGTCAGACATTCCATGCAACAGTAGTAATGGTTTTGAGAACCCCCGAGACAACGTGGTAAATGTCTTCGAAGGAAAGGAGAAAAAACATCAGGATGACCAATCAGGCCAAGGTGACAAGTCCCTTGCAAGAAACATCTCACTGAAAAAGGCAAAGAAGCCACCTTTGCCACCATCCAGAACAGACTCGCTCAGAAGGATACCTAAGAAAAAAGCCCAATCCAATGGACAGGTACTTGATGAAACACTCATTGCCACGCTCCAGCATTCTCTGCAGCTGAATCTCAAGTGCAAAAATGGCAGCTCCCCTTCCCAGAGCCCCTGCAGTGATTATGAGGATCCCTGGGTGTTGCGCTCCCGCAGCCAAAGCTCGGTCAGTGCCAGCAGCAGCATGCTGTCCACCACTGCTCCAAACCTCTACTCCATCTGCACAGTCACTCCTTCCCAGAGTGAAACAAGTAGCATAAAGTCAGAGTACGCTGACCAGTGGGGTTACTACAGCGACTGTGCCGCCATGGCAGATGACCAGGTGAAATCTCCAGTGACCCATTCTGCCAGTACATCATCTGCTCTCAGCGATTACAGCATCAGCCACTTCAGTGATGGCTCAAGGGCTTCTGTGCCACAAGTGCCCAGTGGACTGGCCAAACCAAAGAGCACTTCTCCAGAGAAATCCCACCGAGTCACATCGCCATCGAGTGGGTACTCCAGCCAGTCAAATACACCCACTGCGCTTACTCCAGTGCCTGTACTTGTAAAATCTGCATCATCAGGAAGTGGGAAATCCAAGCTGAAGCCTAAAGTGCCTGAAAGGAAGTCCTCTCTTCTGTCTTCAGTCTCCATGTCTTCGTCATCCACTTCTCTTTCTTCAAATACATCTACTGAAGGGAGTGTGAGTGTGAAGAAACTGGACCCTGCTCTGAGCCCTCCTCCAGATACTGGTGCACCTCCTCCACCACCTCCTCTTCCAACACCTCCACATTGCCCTGAACTTTCTCCTCCCCCTCCTCCTCCTCCAGCAGAAGTCATGGATCTGTCACCATTGTCGGCCTCTCCCACGTTCCCCCCTCCTCCACCAGAAGCCAGTGTAAATTCTTCCTTTACTCAGACTGTTCCATGGTTTCCTCAAGAAGCCTCCATCAGTTCATTCTCTTCCCCTGTTCCTCCTCCTCCTCCTTGCTCCATAGCTGTCCCACCGCCAGCACCACCACTTGATCCCAAAATAACAAAAGGTGCAACAATATACCCACAGTTTCCTTTTAAGAAACGCAACCAGGACGATTCTTGCTACAGTCCAATGAAACAGCCACTCACTAAGCAAGATGCATTGAGACCTGTGATGCCGTTAGTAACCACCAAAGCACTGCAAATGGTGCAGTTGAGGTCTGTGAAAAAATCAACAGAAGGTGAACCATCATCTGAATCTGCTTCTGAAACCACCTCTCAGGAAAAGGGTGCTGCAAATTCATCATCACAGTCTTTGCTAAAGCCATCTCTCTCACTAAAACTCAGTAGCAGCTTAGGCGACGAGGAAGTGAAAACTCCAGGCACTTCATTTAAAAATGCAGTTCAAACACTGTCTCGGGGTTCTCCTCTCATTCTCTCTGATAACACACATGTACTTGACAGTGATCAAAAGCCTCTGGGTGCAGTAGGTCTGAAGAAGTCTTCTGAAGCTGATGCTCTGGCATCAGCCACTGATGACATGCCTGAGTCCTCAGTGCAGAGTGAAGACCTCCCTTCTGGCATGTCACTTCAGGGGTCACCAACATCTCCTGACAAGACTCAGGTTGTATTGCCAAGCAAGAAACCACCTCCTATTTCAAAGAAACCCAAGCTGTTCCTTCTGGTACCACCTCCACAGTTAGACCTTACAGTGGAGAAAGCAGCTGAAGTGAGTGAGACTGCCAGAAGCCCAACTAAGAGAGACACTGTGCTTGCACACTGTGAGGAGGTGAGAAATTGTCTTACAGATGGACTCGATTCTAGCGAGATGGACTCTGGCAGCCTGGTTTCTGAGGGAGGAGCTGCTGGATTCACCTTCTCTGAGACAGTGGGAGCAAATGCCTTTGTGGTACAGCCTGCTGCATCACCAGTTCAAGAAGAACCGAGGCAGGAGGAGCAGTCTGCTTTTGATGAAGGAAGCAGTTCAGGGAGCAGCCAAGACGGTGGCAGTAACACTGACGGGCACATATCTCAAGAGAACGAAAGTGGTGAGTCTCTTTTCTCTAATTCAGATGCAGCAGTAGCTATTTTAGAGAAGGTGGAGAGTGAGAATGGCCATCCTAGCATTGAGGTGGGATTCTGTAGAGGGCAGAACCTCTTGTGATTGTTACAACTAAAACAAAAAAAGGAGTTGCAGGAATCTGGTTATATTTAATGAGTTTTCTTACAGTTCTTTTCTGACTTTGCATTATTGCAGACAAAGAAAATGATGCTTTATTTAACTATGCTAGTATTAAAGCATGCTATGAAAACAGTTAATTTGTTAATTTTGATTTTGCGTTTTAGCGGAAACCATACAAGTTTTCTTTTGTTACTGTTCTCCGCCTGCTGTGTGTGAGCAAGCACAGGCATTTCATGCACTGCAGTTCCCTAAGCAAGCGTTGATCTGAAATCACCATAATGACAGCACTGCATTCTGTCCATCGGATGCTTCTCCTTAGAGGCAGTGAGGGCTGGTTTCAGGATTACGTGCCCCTGGGGTTCACATGACAGACTGACTGCCTTGTTCATTCTCTTTGCACAGTGGAGGTGTTTGAATCAGATACAGCCAATAGTTCATTCCTGCCGAGCAGTAGCTATGGGGAAGAGACGGACGGAGTGGCAACACCAGCGAGACCAAGGACTACTGAAGATCTTTTTGCAGCCATTCACAGGTACTGCAGAAACTGCCTTTCCTATACTGTGAGGTCCGGTAGGTCTCTCAAAAATAAATTTAACATTGTTTTGCTAAAACATCCAATTACAACAGTCATTGCTTTAACAGAAAGCACGTATTTATCCACTTTCTACTAAGGCTATATGTGAAAAAGATGAGGAAAAGAACTTGCGTTTTATTGTTTTGCAAATGTATTTAGTCCATTCTGAACTGAAACCAACCTGATTAAATGGATGTAGATTATATTATAAATACCTTGCCCTTTAAAATATCAAGTTTACGTCTAGTATTTATTGTACTGTTCTCAATCTGCCATATTAAATAACTCTACTGTTGCTTTTTCTGTGTATCTTTTTGTTTTCATTCTCGTTCTTCTCCCATCTCTTTTTACTCTCTTCGCTGCTTATATGGTGCAGTTTGGGACAGAGGCTCAACGCTAATGCTTCATGGCAAGCGTGGCTGAAACTGGCAAGTAACACAACATGTCAGTCATATGGCAAAACATATGGCAAACGCTGGATTATAGTTTGCCATAATCCAGCCTGAGGTCGGGTGTTTTGTGTCAAACTGATTCATGAATGAAATGTGCAATAGTGGCTCTATTGTTAATGACATGATTGAAAACAAAATCATCCCGAATGACAGCTAGAATTTTGTGCTGTTCACGTTAGGTGTCAAAAAGAAAAAGAACCAAGAAAGCCCCAAGGAAGGGAGCGCCCAAGGGCGGAGCGGGGAACGCGTGCTCCCTCCGAGCGGCGCTCCCGCAGCGCGGCCGGAGCCGCCCCGGGCCGGGCTGGCCGTGGCGACAGCGCCATCGCGTGGCTGCGCCGCGCACCGCAACCCGCGGAGGGGCCGCCTCCCTGCCGGGGAGCGAGGCTTATCCCGGTGTGCACATCCGTGCCCGAGCTCTGCGTCGGCAGCGAAGCACGGGAAGAGAGCAGCTAGGGGGCTGCAGCATTTTGGGTGCAAATGCTCTTTTTTCCCCCGTCTTTGAAAAACAAGTCCGTTTCAGACAATACAAAAATTACATATGTATGATACTGACTTTTTATAGTTTACTGTTACCCCTTAGGACTTGACCTGTAGGAGCCGTTCTGAAAATGGTGTGTTGCATTCATGTTGCATGGCACTCGCTAGAACTGTGGCAAATCTGGCTTTAGAATGAGATATTCTGGCCAGTAGCCTTTCTCCATTATGTATGCAGATGCAGAGTGGATCTCTGTGTATATGCACATACTTCTAATTCATGAGTTTGTGGGGAAATGGACGGTGGAACTGGATGTGACACAGACTTGAGACATTTTTTATTAAGACCTTGCTTTTGCTGGCTTTGGACTTAAACCAAGATCTTCCTTGGTTTTTAATTAACAAAAAAGGGCTTGGATTGCCCCCACTGTCCCTAAGAGGTATTATTTCAGTAATTGGCACTCTTGAATATGTGCTTTGGAGCAAGACAAGAAATTTAGTAGTATGCACATTAAGGACAGGAAGAACAGTACTAAGTTTTAAGTCATAATTTTGTTTGAACATATACCTTGTCTGTGTCTGAAAAGCCACCAAAACCAAATTTGGTTCTTAATTTCAAGTTTCTTCCATAATTCATACACACTGAGAAAAGCTGGCTAGGTGCTGACAGCAAACTGACTGCTCTGCACTGCATTCGCAGTCTTACCGGATCACTCCATGTTAGGATAACAAAGTCTTACCCTGCAGATCTTTGCAACTGAATTTTTTTTTCCAGTTTAATTAGGGGTTTGGTAGCAGTACAACCCCAGCATTGCAGTGTTTAAAGATACACATAGGCAGCCAAAACCCTAATGAAGGAAAATATTTTCCTTGTAACAAATGCACACACTTGTTCACATACAGACTCGCAGAGCATCCAAGCACCAAAATTATCTGTTGCCTACACATTAACACACAGTTAAATCTAGAGGAGGTTCTTACACTGGCTGCTCCTGAAGTCATCATTTTATCCCTTTGCTGTCTTCTGGTGTCCATTCATCCTCAGGCTGAATGGCCATTTGTATTACATTCTTATTCCAGAAAGACAGGTGAAGGTAGCAGCAGCTGCTGTAGATAACAGCTGGTACAGCTGCCTGTGGGGGTATCACAAGTGAGCTATGCATAAACTTCACCACTTGGAAGAGACTGGATCACTCCAAGGTCTTGGCACAGCCTGTGGCAGTGTCTCTTGCTGCCACCTACACAGCTGATGGATCTTGCTTCTTTGTTTTGGGGGGGTTTTAAGTTATTAGTAGGCTGTGATGCATGAACACATTTGAGCTTGCCTTGGTGAAATCTCAAGGCTGTTAAGAAAGTAAAACTAAAGATCACATTAAGTAGAAATCTATTTTACAAGGGGAATGGTCTGGATTGAACATGATTGATAAAAATTAATATGGAGTTTTATAGCACTATAATTTTATATTTCTAAGAAGTTTGTTGACTTGTTTTAAACTTGTGCCAAAATATCACATTTAAAATTAGGCTTTATACAATCTTTTAAAATTAATTCTTGCTCAGTCAGCAAAGAAACAAAGCAGCTGTGCTACGGATACCAGGCATGAACATTTCTTTAAGATTTCTAGTAATGTGAAAATGAGTCAATTAAAGTCCAGTTTCCACTTATTCCCAGTTCCATGGTTTTGGGTTGTTTATTTTTTATGTGTTATCCCTGCACTTTGCATTTAAATAGATAAACACTCTGCTTTTTCATTTGGAAAGATAACTTTCTTGTTAGGAAGTTGGTCTCTCCTTCATTTAGTCAAAAATTGCAATGACAGAGCACCAACATAACTGTGAATTTTATCTGTGCATCTTGAGAGGAGCTGGAGAAGTTTTTTTGGCTATTTATTTAATATTTAGATTAGGGAGGTTCTTTTTAAAAATCATTTAGCCCAGAATTGTTACATGTGTCTCCCTTTTCTCCATCTTTAGCAGCAGTGCATTGCTGTGTCCTTTTTTCTAAAGGAAAGTGCACTAAACTACACCCCTAATTCTCCAGAGAATGTCAAATGAAACCGTAAAATGAAACAAAACAACCCATGTACTCTAGATGACATACTTGGAATCAAGTCCACAAATTAACAGAGAAACAGCATGCTGTATAAATCTTCATAGCACATTAGTCTGAGCAGTTGAATACTGACTCCAGAAAACCCAATTCACTAAATTTGCAAAAGTGTGTTGAACATCAGTATTGCCAGTTTTAGTAGTTTCCTTGTTCCAGATTTGCAGAAAAAGAGTAATAAACTTTTAACTCCAATACCTGCATTAGTTTCTGTACAGTTCTGGTGGTGTTCTTACTCATGCTTTAAATTTAGATCACTTCTCCCTTTTCCCTGTCTCTGCTTTAGCTTAATTCATTGTCATCCCTCTAAACTGAGTTTAATTAGGGGAGGTAAAATGTTTCATTTTTGTGTTGTCCTCTTTTTTGTGTGTGTTTCAAACTCAGATCCAAAAGGAAAGTCCTTGGCCGTAAAGATTCTGAAGATGACCGTACCCGCAACCATTCTCCATCGCCCCCCGTAACTCCCACTGGTGCTTCCCCAAATTTAGCTACCCTCAAACAAGCCGGATCTATTCAGAGAAGCGTTCGCAAGAGCAGCACCAGCAATGACAACTTCAAAGCCCTGCTGCTGAAGAAAGGGAGCCGCTGTGACACCAGTTCCCGTATGTCTGCAGCAGAGATGTTGAAGAACACGGACCCGAGGTTCCACCGGACAAAGACAGATGCCTCCCCTGACCTTTCCGACAGCCCTGCCAGCTGCTCACCCAGCAAGAGCAAGAGGACCCAGGAAGAGTGGGCCAAGAGTGAGGGCCTGATGCCAAGGAGCATGTCCTTCTCTGGCACGAGGTACGGCCGGTCACGGACACCCCCGTCTGCTGCCAGCAGCAAGTACAATGTCCGCAACCGCATCCAGAGCAGCCCCATGACTGTCATTAGTGAAGGAGATGGGGAAGTGGTGGAACAGTCAGAGGGCAGGGTCCGGAGGACTTTGGAAGAGCAGCAAGAGAGGCAGCTTGATATGTTCAACAGTGATGAAATGGACATGAATGACTTTCCATATGCTGAGGAGGCAAGCTGCAAGGAGACCTTGGATCCAGCCCATGTAGACTTAATGACTCAACCAGGTGCTTCAAGGAAGTATCTAAACTCTTCTACTGAAGAAAGTTAAAAGGCAGTGTGACAAAAAGCTTTGGATATTAGTCTAGAGAATCACAGGGACTAGATTCCAGAAGAAAGCCCAGACCAGGACAAGGTTACTTTGCTGAGCATTTGTTCCACGAACTGCATGTGTATGATTAAATGCTAAAGCAATGGTGGTTCTGCATGGTTGGGTTGGGGTGGGGAGCACTTGCTTTGAATGAGTGGTCTGTGGCTTAAGGAAAGTTAACAGTTGAATTTTTTGTGTAAAGCCTTAGAAGTCCTCTTGTGGGGTGGGGTGGGGAAGTTTTCTCAGAGTCTGTAGGGGTGTGAAGTTTTTCTTTTTCTTGAGACTGCAGTTGTGCAAGTAAAATTTAGGAATAAGCCTGAAGTGAGAAGGCTCCTGTGGTACAAGCTGGACATTTGGTTCAGAAGCATAGTAGTTATGCAGCATAGTGCATTTGTTAAGCAGAGAGAGGCACAATGAGGCACATTCACCTCTGAGAGAAGGTGGTAGGGTTGGTGCTGGGGTTACATGGCTCCTTAGTGGGTATGGCCCCATGTTCGATGAAGTGTGTCCTGCTCGAGCAATGAGCTCACCAGGTTATGGATTGGTCCAGGGTACTGTACTTTTAATTCTTTTTCCTGAGGGAAAATGAGCTATGTAATTGATGTGGAAAAGGGAGCTGATTTTATAACACACTACTAGCTGCTATGCAGCCACACACGTACGCTTGGTGAAACACTCATTTCCAAGTGAATTGCTTCCTTGGCTGGAGTATTCCCTTAGAGAAGTAGAACAGCTGGATGTGTGCAGAGGATGCAAGCAGACAACAGGAAAGTGGAAGGTGAATGAAGCAACGTACTGCCAGAATTTGGAGGGGTTACTGTCATGGTTTAGGAACGGTATTCCCCAATTTAGTGTTCCCACCAAAACACTCCAAGCCATGTACCGCTCACTCACTCCCCTCTGCTCTTACCTCTGTGGGTGGCTGGAGAGGAGAATTGAAGGCACAAAAGGTGAAGGTTGGGAGCTGATAGAAGAAAAATGTACTGGAAACAACAGTGAAATAAGAAAATGGACAGTAACAGCAACAGTAGTTAGAGTGCACACATAAGAGGTGAGTGGTTCACACGTGACTGCTCACCATGCAGAGCAGAGCCCGGTAATGTGTGACCTGCTGTCCCACTTCCTTGTCCCCAGCAGTGTTGTGAGGTGGTGTAGAATAACCTCCATGTCCTGGCCACAGCACCTCCTGGCTACTGCAAAAAATTAATCCTGTCCTGGCCGGAACCAGGACAGTTGTGTTTCTGAATTAGAAAGAGAAATTTGACTTGCACTACAAAGCTGTAGGTGGAGCCCATCTTTCAAAACTGAAACTTGGGAGTTGTGTTTTGCCAGAAATCTGTCTTTCATTTGTCAAAATGGGGAGACTATTACTTTTCATCACTTGAAGTACAGATACTTGCTAACTTTTGGTTACCAAAGAATAAGTTACAGTTACTTTCCTTTTTGATTTGCCTGCAGTATTGGTCTTCTTTTTTAACCTTAATAATTCAGTAAGGTTCGTTTTTATTGTATATTTTACAGATAATAAAAACATTTAAAGGTTTTCCAATTGTAAAGAAGACCATTTAATTAAAATTGAAATATTGGCTGGAGTTTTTGGTTCTTGGTAGGAATGAAGCTTTTAATTTTTAATATGAATTTTGCATCATTTGATGGCATGCGCAGTTTTTGTATTGTTTGTAAATACTGAAAGTTGTTAAAATATCTTTTGATCTCCTTACCGTAGAATTTTTACATTTTTAGATTGCTTTTAAGAAGAAAAAGCACTCTTTGTAGATTATTTATTTTAGAGAAATATGCTTGTAATCTCTTTCTTCAATCCTGTACTTGTTAGTTATGTAAATTTCAGGGGCCTTCGTTTAACTCTTCCCTTCTCAAGAGGGGAATAGTGCTGAAAATGCTGTGACTTTGCTTCAATAAAGAAAAAACCTGCCAGTTGCCATATTGTCTTTTGAGTCGATTAAAATCTTCTTCAAAAGATGTGTCCCACAGCGTATGGCAACCCACTGAACGCCATAATCCATGCATCCAGCTACTAATCTCCAGCCTTCATTGCAAAATTTACTAATGCACTTTAGAGACAACTAAAGTGTACTTACACATCCATCCCATCTTGGTATCTCAATTCTGAGACTAAAAAAGTTGAAATAATCCTAAGCTTTTTCCAGTGTCATGTGACTGTTTCTACTACTTCTCTCCTACTTGCAACCTGTCCCAGAAAACTAAAATTCTTGGAGAACCAGATTATAAGCAGTGTGAGTGAGAAATGAAATGGACAAGTTGAATCCAGCTTCACTCAGTGGAACAAGGGTGGGGTTAACTGGTGCACAGCAAACTTTCTACCATTTTAATATGCTAAGTATGTTTAAAGAACCATTGGATTTTTAAAATGAAAATAAAACCTAATTGGATAAAGGAGGTTGTTTCAGATACTATTAATACTGATCTGAACTGTGTTCTGTTACAAAGAGTAGCAGTGGCAGAATGTTTTGTGCTAAACATCTTGTGAATGTTGCTTTGTTCTGTCTCCCACAGCTGATCATATGAAACATGAAAGGACTACGTCCTTTTCACAGCAGGTACTGTTCCTTTAAAAGCCATGCTAAATGCTAGCCAGTCCTCATGCCACCATCCTGACAGGATAATGTGTAATAAAAAATACTCAGGCTTTATTTTATTGTTTACAAATGGGAAAGTCATCTAAGTGAAAAATTGATGCACTGGGGAAAATTATAGCTCTGGTGCCTGCAACTTCTGCAGCCCTTTGCAGCATTATGCATCAAGTGCCTGTAGGAGGGAGCATAGCCAGCTTATTCCCTGGAGCAGGCCAGCTGATGCTGCCTGTTGTTTTTATGGGTGATGTCGGAAACTCTGGAAAAGCCAGGCTTAAATGCACACCATTTTGTCAGTGCAGATAGATGAGATTAAACTTGAGTGTTGCCCAGGCTGAATTTCCTCTCTTCCTCTCTGGCCGCAGGTAGCCTTGATGCTCCTCTAAAACCCCCATCCAACGTAAGGTGAACTTGGGCTTGAAGCTCAGGCTTTGGCTGATATGCAGAAGGCAGTGTTTATGCTGCCTACTGATGTTGCTGCATGACTACATTTTACACAGTATGAGTGAAATACCTTAAATGTGCTGAAATGTGTTTAATGGTGCTTATACTATTTACTTAGGGGGGTGATGTAACTTTCTCACAGAGGTGTCACTGTGTCATCTCCCCGCAGTCAGAACTGGTTAATTATTTTGTCACACTTACAACTTCAAAGTTACTTTCTTAGACAGTAAGATTCTCCATAAGGAAGTTTTGCAGTTGTGGTTTTGTTGGTCTACAATAGTAGATTAAGTTTAGCAAACTCTGCTAAAGACATCCAGAGCAGGAGAGGAGGACACGTGCAAACTTGGCTGTGCTAAAGAGAAAAAGCAGACTTGTCATCCTGATGCTTAATGATTGCATCGTACTGTTACAGGGCCTGTTTGAAGTTTACAGCTGGTCTGCAGTTTGCCTCTAAAACAAGAATTTTTATTGAAGCTAGATGTGAGATCAATTTCTGGTTCTCCTTTTATTTGGAATGGTTTTCAACTTCAGTCTTTTTCTAAATTTTGCCCTATATTAACTTAATTTCATGTTTCATTCCTTTATGTTCACAGTTGTGCTGTCAGATGTAGGCAGCCCCAGTCTGCCTGTGATTTGGAGCCCTCCAGTTACTCTGTTTGTACATTCACAAGGCTCTGGGGCATTTGCAAGCTTTCGCTACTGTTCGTATACTGAAAAGGAGAACTTACTACCTTAATTGAAATGATGGAGGTTATGCAAGGAGCAATAGCTTGGTGAGAGGAGGTTTGGAAGGCTACTGGCTGTCAGTTAAAAGAATTGGGAAAGAAGTAGGTGTGACTGAGACAGGATTTTGAGAAACCAGGACTGGAACACTGGTTCATGCATAAGGCTCTGCCTGAAAGAAGGCACTGGTAGAAGAGGTGAAGCAAGGATATTGCTGAGAAGTACAGTGAATGCACAGAATAAGGTATGGGGTGGGCAGGCTAATGCAGATTCTAGATGATAAAGAAGTGTCAGCAAGTACAGAACAGAGAAAAAGGCAAAGGAACAATGGAACAGCCACAGCAAGGGGAAAAAGATTTTAGTCTGTGTGTTTCATCCTAATTCAAAGGGTGCAGAAGTCTGAAGTCAGTCAAACATGGGAAAAAAGCCAAAATCAAAACCCCTAACAATTTAGAAGAGGAAAATGCAGAATTGGGTGAGCTTAGAGGAGCAGTGATAGGCTGAGGTGAGGAATGCTCTAGGAGACCTCAGGGAACACTGGGTAGGTGGCTCTTGGGTGAGTTCTGTAGAAAACACCGGGTCTGAAGTCTGGAAAGAACAAAGGGAATTGGAAAGATCAAAGCTCAGACTGATTTTGTCTAATTTCTACCAAGAACTCTGCATTCATTGGTCCCAATGGACTGGCTACAGGTCTCCAGACACCTGCATTGGGATAACTTGCTAAACCTTCAGTCATTTCCTGAAGCAGAGAGGCCACTCATGCATGCAGCACAGGGATGAATGTGTTAATACTACTGCAAGCAAATAGATCTTGTCAGGTATTCTTTGGATACCACAAAGTTCTGGAAAAGCCATTCGTAGCAGCAGTCACTGTTCAAACAAAGCTGTTGCCACAGTGCGTTTGAGTGATTCAAAATGATGCATTTTTGCTTTTGTAAGAGAGAGAATTAAAGGGACGGACTTAAACAGTAAAACAGTGTGTTACATAACTTGCAGTGGCAATGAGCAATAATTTTTTCTGTTTTATTTAAAATAACTTCAGTACTCACCAAAGGGAACACAATAACTATATAATGCCCTTGGTAGCTTTATGAGTTCCCCTCCCCCCCCTTACACCTTATTTTCTGAATAACTTTCAGAAGTGATTTCTTGTATGGTTAAGACTAGAAAAGTCTTCTGACAAAATTGATAATTTTCTTGATTCTAAAGAGGTGTTATCAACTTTGATTCAGAGTGCAGGATTAAAATCTTGTAACTATTCAGTGCTGGGTTGTGACTGTGGCTACACTGGTGTGAATTAATAAACACTCAACAGAGTAAATATATAGAAATGTTTGGTAAAGATGTGCTGTGTCATATCTTATCCTGAAAAACGTGGTAAAAGCCTTGATAATGCTTCCCCAGCAGAATATTCGGTACATTTTATGTTGCAAATCCAGCTCTTTGCAGTTAGGTTCATAATGTGCAAGCAACCTTTTAAGGGCCAATCGATGCTTCTCCCAGCAATGCTAATGGAAAATGTCATTGATTTTTAGCAGGAGATTGTTAGTAGTGAATCCAAAATGTATGTGTATAAGCATGGGGGGAGGTATATAGAGAAAAAAGTTCAATCCCAATGTACATGAGTTGCTTCTGTCTGTAGTATAATGCTCTGTTTGTGCACCAGCCTTCAGTATAAAACCAAAATTCTTAGCTACTGAAGGAAAAAAAAAAAAAAAAGAAAAGAAAATCTGTCAGGACACATAAGGTAGCAGAATTTCCTGCAATTTCACTACCTTTGGAAAAAAAATAGTAAAAAATTAAGTTCTGTCTTTAGATAGTAAAAACTAATTTGGGAAGAAAAAAATGTGTAAATTACAAAACCAAAACCAAACCTAAAACAAAACAAAACCCTCAAAATAAAACCAAAATCCCCAAAACACCACAAGATTAAATCCTACAAACAAATAAGAAATACGAGAAACTAAATGATCTACCTGTCATCTGAAGAGGAATGTTACTTATGTGCATCTTGGTAGTGCATTTATGTCTTCTTCAAAAGTCAGTCAAATATTGACTCAATTTCCTTTTTCAAAATGAAGTCACTGCCGGTTTCTGACAGTCCTTTTACACTGGGTTGCAGAAAATGAACATAGAAATTCCTGCCTTTGGGAGTTAAATTTGGAAAAAACCCTGATTTCTAGGTTGGTTTAAAGCAGGTGAAAGAGGATTACAGTGACACAAGAATTCAGTGCAGCATCACCAGCTGAGAAGCTGCCATAGTAGATGGTCCCATCCTTTTTGCCTTCATTGGGATGTTGTAGTGTGCTGCCTGGAAGTACAGCCGCCACAGACTAGGGAGTGATAATTATTTTAATGTATTTACTTTTTTTATAAAGTCCTAATACAAAACAAAAGTGCATTTCTGAAAGGAGATCTTAAGGGAGGTCTGATCACAGGGAACATGTGGCTGGGAGGAGAGGTCTTGCAGTTGCACAAAAGTCAAGGTTTGGGTCTAAGGTAGCTTAAGTCCATTTGCAAGTCATGGATATACAGTATCAAACCACTGGTGATCCCAAATGAGACTGGTATATTCCCATACACAGCACACTTGGATCTTTAGGGCAAAGATCAAACAAACTTAAATTCCACAGAAAGGTCTCTTGTGTTGTGATATACAGGAAAAAAAGTGTACCTCAATGTCATGTTCAAGAGAGAGCCCTTTATTTATTCCAACAAACATTAAGACTGATTTCTCCATTCACTGATGCATTTCCTTGCAAAATTTGTCAGAATTTAAGATTGTGGCCAGTGGAAACATGAAAAGTAGTTCATAGGTTATTTCTGAGTTTAAAGAACCACAAGCAGTACTTTGGTTTTAGACTTAAACACAACCCAAGGCAAGCAAGCTTTTTCTGAAGTGCAGCTTTGAAGTCCAGGACTGACTGCAACAAATTAGTCATCAAATTCATAGGATGAGTTTCTTGCATGATGTGACCACCTCATGTGGAGCCCTGTTGTATTTTGGGAACAAAGAATCTAAAAAATTATTTTCTGTGCCACAAACTTGCTCTATCGAATGATCACCAGTGTCTGGGAAATTGTAGTGACCTCTTTGAACTAAAAGTCCATGTTAGAAATTATCTAAAATACTTGCTGAGAAAAGAAGGAAGAAAGTGTCTTGACAATAAACTGAAATGTCTTTGTCAAAAGTCATTCTGGTTGTTACTCTTGTTTGTTGGACTTTTCCTTCTTTGGATAAGCCAGATCTCATGTCATGTATTAATTCCTGTAGAGTGCCTTAGCAGTACTCTTTTCAACAGGTATTTCCTCATCCTGCTTCAAACATCTTGCTAGCATCAAGAGGCTTTTTTTGTGATACTGATACATCTTTTGAAAGGCCTGCCAAGAATAATCAATATGAAGGGAATCTGAGCTTGACTGTCCTTTATGCCCTAGTCTGTGGGCCATGGACTTCCCAAAGTTCATCTGTCTGGGAAAATGCCATCAGGCAAAGCAACTCCTGCTTCTGTGCCAGTCCATGTGCATACCTGACAGCACAGGGGCCTCCAGCCTTGCTGGCTCTTCAGTTGGTGCAGAAAGCCAAAACATTTTTGCTGAACTGTGGATTCAGAGAAGAGTTTCCTGCAGGTACTCACATTTTCTAGCATGACCTGCCAAGCCTTTGACATGCCTCTTGGAATGCCTTCGTTCCTTAATCCCAGCCCCAGATGCCACCTTTTCATTCTGCTCCAGCAGAGCTCCAAAGACTGACACTGACCTCCAAGCTCTCGCTCACTGTCCCATTTCATACCCACCTCCCTCTAACGAGAAGCTCAGCTCTGTGTCCTCAGCCACCCCACCTCCTCCTTGCCATGAAAGGCCTGCAGGCAGCAGTGGCACCAGCACAGGCAGGCTCTCCTGGTATGAGCTCGTGGTGAGGGAGGTGTCTCTGCCCTCAGCACGCAGTATCAGGCTGTGGTTTGTGCCCACAGTGTGGGGATCTCTCCCGCAGTCTGTTAGCCTACACCTTGCAAGACTCGTGCCTACAGTCTATTTTACTGGCCTCTCCTCACCTGCAAATGTTTGGGTTTCCAAAATGCCTGTGAAGAGAGGTGGCCTTAAGGACAGAAGACAGCGAATATTAAACAACTTTTCAATGAACAAACTGGTGAGGTAAATTGGTAAGATAACTGGCTGCATATCTTGATTCACATTTCTTAAGAACCTGATGTCCTGAGACACTCTACCTCAAAAGTAAAATTCCATCAAATAGGGCCTAATTGGGAACACTGGAAATTAATCTTACACTTTACCTGTTAGTCTTCAATTCCATTTTTTAGCAGTCTGTAACTGAGAAGATACTGGAATGTGGAATTCAATTTGTTTCCTTCACATTTGCAAAGTGTTCAAGTTTTTTCCTCCTGCCCTAGCTCCTGCTGGCACAATGTTTTTATTGTGATATGAAAAACCAACTTGGGATAATAGCAGAAGACTGGTGAGTAGGATTATAAACACGCTGAAGTGACTTGCAGCTGGGGTGTAGAAAAACACATACATCATACTGATTGTTGTTTAGCCTGGTGTGTTTGACAAGTAGAACATCTGTGTTTAGATAACATAAGCCTGTGAGAGACTTAGAGGCACCCTATCAGACATGCTTGAGATTCCTGCTCCGCTTCAGGAAAGATCAAAGCACAGTGGTAAAATACCTGTGTGAATCCCTGATAAACCGGCAAGGACAGCAGGTTTGGTGATCCTCTAGCATGGTGGTGCGTGTGTCCCACTTGTGTGCCTCTGCCTGGGTGCTGCTTTGGGGATCCCCAGTCGATGAGGTAAGGGAAATGAACATCATCTTTGTGTTTTTGTGGTTGTTCCTGTGTCTCTCCTGTGCTGACTCACACAACCAAGCAGGGAAAATATGTGATTATAGAAAGTAATACATAATCTGATGAGACAGAATCTGCATAACTTGTGGCCTTGATAAGAAAAAAAAAAGAAAAACATGAGATTTTTGTGTGAGAATTACCCCAGTGAATGCCTATGTTAAGAGGGTAATGAGTTATTGTACTACAGGCTAATTCAGACCAGGTTTTGTCTCCAGGCAGCACATGATTTAGTTGATGAAAATGAAAACTTAGTTCTCTAATGCAGGAAAGTAGGTACTTTATCCAGATTTATTATTCTGGAAATTCCCTTTGGATTATAAGGACACAAACCATTTGACAGCACCACACAAATTAATTCACACCTGGCAGACCCACGTTTCTCCTCTTTCTTCAGCAAAGATACCCAATTCCAAGAGATTAATTCCATTATCCTGTGTTTGAGTGGCATTAAGAGAAGACTGCAAAGGTGGATACAGAGTGGATGTGCACCAGGCTCACTTGGGGCACCATCAATATTTTCATCCCTTCAGAAGATCAGGTAAGTGAAAACAGCTCATTGGCACATAGAAACTCAGGCAGATCAGCTAAAGAGCATGGAGTTCAAGAAAGAATCTGTCTCAGTGGCTTCATTTTCTACTTTAATTCTGCAAATTAATAGAACTTCGTTTTTCTGCTGTAGTTCTGAGGGCAACAAAGTACAAATGACCATTTTTCTGTACCTTTATGTTGGATTCTCTGCTGCATTACAAAGGGCACACTGCAATAACATTCTCACCATATATATGGAGGCTTTCTTCTATGTGGGTTTTCTCAGTGTATTACAAGAGATGAATACTACAGTCCTTCCCATAGTGAGGTTGCTGTTGTAGTCACTTTCCTTGAAATTTGAGTTTCCATTAAATCTAAAGAAACTCCATATTTTTGAAATTACCTGACTTCATACAGATTTCACAGAGAGGCCTTAGCAGGGTAGGAAAGCCAGTAAGAGAACAGACTCAGATCCCATGCAGCATAATCTCATTACATTTGACTAGGCTTCTGAGGAAACCTTGCTACCCAGCACACCCTTTTTCCTCAGCTACGTAGTAGGCTCCTTGTGACCCAAAGAAGTACATCTGAAGCATCTTTACTAACCCTGAACACTGTTTTGTAGCAAGCCTGCTGGGAATGGGGGCAGCTCTCTGTGGGCCGTGCACTTCACAGACCTGACAAAACAAATGTTCCTACCCCTAAGTGGTCTTTATTCAACTCAGTTGTTTTCTCCTCACTGAGAACTGGAAAGTGTAAAGTTTACTCAGGGATGGGCACAAGAAAAGACCACAGCTGCCTGTGGGATTGGGAAGGTTGTAGCAGCCAAGTCAAAGTCTGGAGCAGTACTAGCACCTAATCGAAACTAGCCAGACTAACCAAGAAAGTTACATTTTGGCTGCACAATGATTTCTTAATGGTTCCTTTAAGTCCTGAGAACTCCTTGATTGCTCTGCAGAAAACAAGCCACAGGTGAAGTCTGATTGCAAGTTAAAGTTAATTTGGGGGAGGAACTTTGAAGACCACAATGGAAGAGGTGGTTGCACCTGAAGTCAACTGTAATGCTGCATATTGCTTTCCCATGGCTTATCAACACTGTTTGCTGTAGGTACTTCTAAATACTTTAAAATGTATTGAGTTACAAGATTTATTGCTGTTTTATTGACTGTGACCCAGGACAGAAGTAATTCCCCCTATTGGAAGTGTCCTTTTCTTCATAATACTGGATCAGGAAAAATGTGGTGTTCAGGGGAGCTGTATCAAAGCTGAAGAAAGCCTGTGTACAGAACAGAAAACAGCTATTTAAATCCCCTCAAAATTGGTTGTAATCAAGTATTTCAATGTAGGTCAAATGTTCAATTGCCTTAAACAGTATAGAAATTGTCATATAATTTTTTATTCTTTGATATGAGTTGCATTTACTCTGCAATTATAACTTCCTGAGTGGTGCGAGCAGTCGAACCAGAGGATGCAAAACTTACAGGCCTCTTCAAGAGGAAGAAATTGGACAGTATAAGGAGCTGTGTAAAACACTTCTGGTGAACAGGGTGTGACTTTAAAGCCTTTGCTTTTCATTCTATTTCTTAAGCTGACTGCTGTAAGGACTGCTACTACCCCTTAGCTTCTGTGCCCTTGATGGAGCCAGCAGCTAGATTAAGGGTGCCCTGACTGGCAGATGTATAGGGACTGTGGGTTAAAACTGAGCAGCAGTACGTGTCATGTTCGCCAATTACCACTCTCTGCAAGGTTTTAAAGCCAGAACTGTGAGTCTCCTTCTGGGTTGCTGCAGTTTTGTGTTTAGCACATTAAGGTAATCTGTGTGGATGGATCCTTGTGCTGTGAATTCATAATTCAGCAGGTTCTTGGTGACCCTTTCTAGGAAACTGGTGGGGTGTCCAGGCTCTTCCCTTGGTGCTGGAAAAAGCACTCCTCATCCTCCTATGTATACTTTACTCACCTTTTTCCATCTTTTAAGGCCTTGTACCTGCTCAGGCAGTTACCTCATCAGGGTATCTCCTGTCACAGACACCCCCCCGAGGAAGGTGTGCAGGTAGGGGGTGCAGGAGCAAACACTGATGGGGCTTGGAGGCCATCTGTCTGTCCCCTCTGTGCAGAGTGCCTAGGGAAGGAAACTGAGACAAATATGAGTAAGTGCTGATCTACTCTGAGCAGATTATCTGGTATTAAACATTTACAACTGTGCTGATTACCAGACGCTTAATGGTTCCATGCAGAGCTATTGAACTGTCACTGGGGTCTCTGGATGAAGCTGCCACTTGGTCCAGCACTCCTGTGTTGTAACCCTGGTGCTCCTGGATGGCTTTGGCAGTTCCCTCTTATTTCTAGAAACTTGGATGATGCAGGAAAACATCTCCTGACAGGCTCCATCGGAAGCCCTGGTGCTGTTCAGGACAGTTGATCCTGTACCAGCCCAAGGAGCCAGGCATTATTTAGGCACTGACAGCTGTTCTGCTGCTTTGGGCAGGCACGAACAGAAAGGAACCTTTGCTGTGCAGCTGTCACAAACAGGGAGCAGGGCAGCTGAGAACTAAAGACCAGGGTTAAGAATAATATATATTTTGTAAAAATTTATGGTTCAAAACAGTGTTAGCAGGAAAAATACCAGTTGGAGTAGTCTGTGTTGTTGGGTTCTATTGTGGTAATTTATGAGAAGTACTAAATAAAGGCATACAATTTTTAAACGGGCTGGTACAGCAATGGGGACAAGGGGCCAGGTGAACAGGAGTCACTGGAAACTCTCTAAGGCCCATCAGCAGTGAAATCCAACCTCCCTCGGAGTAGCTGTTGGATGTGGTGGTATCCAGTTTCACCAAACAAGCCTGGAAAAATTGGGAATTTAATCTTGGTGCCTGTTAAACATGATGGCAGGCTACATACCTTGCCAATCTCCCCTCTTCTGGTAGTTAGGAGTGGTGCCCAGCACAACTTGAGTTGGGGAAGCAGGTTGTCATTCTCATAAAAATTTCTTTTCAGCTCTTAAAAAAATCAGTATAATCTCTCTAAATGCAAACCATTCTGGAAATATTAATTGTCTTCTAACAAAATTAGAAAATTATATTTATTGGAAGTTAATGCATGTAGTGTAAATATTTCCTGAAACTCAGTCCCAGCTAAAACAGAAAACATGTTATTAAGTAACACTGGACAAACCAAAGTTATAAATGCTTCCAACAACTGTGAAGTCAGTTGGTAGTTGGAGTGGGCATGTGGAAGGAGTCCAGATAACTGTGAACATAGGAAGTGATAATTTTTTGGAGTGATGTTAGCTAAAGAGAGAGAGCTGTTCATGTGGAGCTCTCAGCTACGGTATCCAGGCATACTTCATGCTTACAGTTTACCTTGCCTGCCATCCCTACAGTATCTATTTACCTTATTTAAAATAAGGTATGCATAATCTAGATAAAGAATAATATATTAGAAAATAAGCCCTGTGACTTACAGGATGATCTGCAAAACATGAAATGCAATAGCAAACATTAGTTCTTTCTGTGTGCTCTCGTTTATGTTAGGTCATGCTTTTAGGTAAAGAAAGTAGAATTCGTGTCTGTATTTTATAGAATCTGCCATAACTACTGGCACAAGGTCTAGGTGTTACCAGGGTATTAACTTGCTACTTTTGTAATAAAAATATGCTTTAAGAGTCTAAAACTTGATTATTTTATTTTGGTTCCTATGGTTGCTAAAAAGCTGGCAGAGAAGGTTTTCCTGAGAAAACCTCCAGCTTTCTCACATTTTGTGGGAATTCTCTCTTTCACACACAGCCAAGGCAAACCAGAGAAGGATAGTTGTGTCCTCAATCCTTGCACCTGCAGAATTGTTTTGAGAACCAGAAAGTTATTTTCTTTGCTTTAAGAATAATATTTAGAAATGGGTGATTTGCCACTTCACTTGTCAGTCTTGGTGGGTGGTTAACCTGCACCAGTAATGTAATTTTCTTATTGTGAACCCCACTATAAGAGAAGCTTTCCATTAAATGGGTCTCAGCTATGCTCTGACCATGCACCTCTGACCTGCTTCATGTTGTGATCTCGCTGTCCCTGGGGGGCAAACAGCAACAGGTTCCAGTAGAGATAATACTGGGAAGGTTGAGACCACTCAGGCTTTCCTTCTCATGGATGGGAGTGGCAGGACTGGGGCTGCTGGAGAAGTGCAGGACCTCATTCATGGTGGGCCCACTTGTGCCCATTGATGCCAATGCCTCAGATGTCACCAGTCATGCATCAGGGACACCGTGCTCCTCTGTCATGCAGCACTGTGATTCTTCTCCAGGTGATGGTTTCTGGTCAAGCTGTGGACTAGACAGGAGTGTACTTAAGTGGCTTCTTCTGTCTCCAAACTAATGTCCTCTGTTTGCTTTGATCTTCCTGATTCAGCCAAACACTGAAGGGTTGTGCTAATGGATCTGCTTTGTTTTTTTTGTTATGTTGCATATGACAGCTGCATTTTTTAGTTTCTGATGACCACAGTGTTTCACTGCTAGAAACTACTAGAAATCAGCCATTTATAGAAACGTTTAGGTTCTGCATCATTAACAGGGGTGGAAAAGGGGTGATTGTTAGTTGAAGACAGGGTTTATAAACAAGCTAATTCCTTTCAAGTTTATTTTTTTTTCTAAAACGTAAGTGTACAGTCGTTCTGAAGAACCCTCGGCCACACTAACCTCTGAGAGTGTTGTCAAGTGTGAGTTTTTCAAACTGGAAGAAAAAGAGAAAAAAATGCCACAGAACTGAAACACATACTGAGTTTTTAACGGTGCTGTTTAAATAATTTGGTGTGTTGTTGGTACGCAACCAGGGAAATGTGTTTGTAGAAATGTCTGAATTTGTCTGGTTTACTTGTAGTGGAAACTGACTTCCACTAAAAGAAAAAAAAAAAGGCACTTTATAATGACAAAAACATATTCCAGATTACTAGGAGACCACAACACATGACACTTAGTTTTGCTCTCTACAGCTGTGGGTCAGTCTGTGGAGGTAGTCTCCTTTCTGTGTTGTTTTTTTATAGCTGGCAGAAAACTGAAATTAAGCTAAAGGAGAGGAAAGTGAAAAATAGGAAGTCGGGGAAGAGAAAGGCCTCTCACAAATTTGCTATTTCTGGATAGGAATTTCTCTTATCTTTTTTCATCCTGATTTATGATCTTTTTCACATTCCTTTCACTTTAGGATGCTTGATGGGATAGAGCAGGAAGAGTATGGCTTTGCTTCCTGCCCTCTGTGCTTGGAAGGCCACTAAAGCAATTCAGTTCATTAGTATTCAAAGAACTAAACCAAAATGCATTCAGTTCTCTTAGTTTGAACCTGGAAAAAAATCAAAACAAGAAACCAAAGCACTACAAAATAAAAGATAAACCTATGAAGGTGCTTGACATGACTAGAGAGGATTACCTGTCCACGCTCTCTTGCTTTGAACAGCTGGAAATGTTTGAAAAGTTCTAATGTAAGCATTTAAGAAATAAAATAACAAGAATAAGCACTCAATAATAAAATAATCCTGACATTATAGGGACAAATTAATATAGAAGGGGCTGGAGAAGATAACATGATATTAATGGCACAACTTGTTTGAAGGATGTTTGTAATGAGCTAAGGGTTGGTCTCTTCTCCCAGGTAAAAAGTGAAGAGACGAGAAATTGTATGAGGGAATGTTTCAATTGGATATTAGGAAAAATTTCTTCACTAAAAGGATTATCAAGCATTGAAACAGGCTGTACAGGAAAGTGGTGGTGTCACCATCCCTGGAAGTGTTAAAAAAAATTGTAGATATGTCATTTACAGATGTGGTTTAGCAGTCAACATGGCAATGCTGGGCTAAAAGTTGGACTTGATCTTAGAGGCCTTTTTCAACCTCAATGATTCTATGATTTGTTTCTATGAAATTCTGAGTACTACAGTTTTGATTGCTGCTTCTTAAACTTAATTTCTGTCAGTTAACACTCATAGACATGATATTCCTGTGAATAATCGGAAGTGAAACCACTGATGGAGCCAAAGTCACGGACAAGTTTGATTGTTTCATACCCTCAACAAACATGAAAGACATTGGCATTATTTTACCTTTTTAATGAAAAGCTTGTGAAAGTGCAAAACTTTTTACACTGCTGTCAGCCTAGTCATGTATCCAAGAGTCTTCAATGAGGTTTTGCTGTCTTCATCAGCGGCCATGCATCTGCAACACTGATTTATTGGCTGTGCCCAGCCTTGCTAGCCATACCACTGAGAATGGCAGGCTGTCTTTATTAGAGAGGACACTGTCCTTGGGCCCCACACTCACATGCCTTTCCTGTTCTGCAGAAAACCTCATTATCCAAATGATGAATAGAACTACTTTGTAACAGGAGTCCTGACATGTCATGATTATTTACTAACAGATTGAAAATAAGAAATTCCATTATTAAAATTCATAGCTGTTTCCCTTATGACAGTTTTTGAGAGAGGAGTCGGTGAATCATTTATTTGCCATAAGCATTCAGCACATCCTTGTCTGATGTTTTTGTGCAATGTTCCTTCTTGAAAATGTGTAAAAAAAACCCAACAAAAAAACAATAACAACAACAAAAAACCCCACACCCAAATAAAATTACTCTCCTAGCCAGGGTAAGACTGCCCATTCTCTTTCTCACATTGATAAAACCTACACTTGTAAGAGTTTTCACTACTGCAGCATATATAGTTCATGCCACTGGAGCTTGTACTAGCAAAAGTAGTTGTGTGTCGGTATTTGGAGGCTTTGCTGGCATTGGGACCCAAGTAAAATCCTTGTAAGCATGGATTAAGTGAAGAGTTTTATTCTTGGCTGCTGTGATATTATTGAATTTCCATAAATATATTCTGACTTGATGTCAGGGTTTGTTTTGGTTTTTTTTAAAAGTTTTTTCCACTTCAGGTGGGGAATCTAAATTTCTAGTCAAGGTACTCATTACAGGTCAGCATCTCTCTGAAGTGAAATATCTGCACTGAAACACTTATTCTGCCTTTCCTAGACCAAAGGTTACTTCATAAGGCCAAACAACGACTATTCTGTTTCAAAAGACACATTTTATCATTGGCAAGTGCAAACTGGTGAGTCATGAGTTAGTTTTAAGTTCAGCAAAGATGAGGTGCCAGATGCTCAATTTATGCACAAGCATGAATCAATTTTATCCAAGATGTTAGTTTCTGAGCTCCCATAGTGGTTGCAATGAGCTGTGTCATCTTTTCTTCCTTTGGCTGAGAGAGACGGGAGATTCTGTTAGAATGACACCACCGTGTCATTATTGGAGATGCGTACTGAGTACCTTCAGTGGATATTTAGAAGAACTATTTTGTATAAATTACCTGTGTTGTTTTCCATTAAATGTCTTTTGATCTAGAATCTGCCATGTGTGCAAGATGTGTATTTGTCTTGGTCTGTAGAACAATGGACCCGTGTCAGTGAGGGACTCTGCAGCTCTCACAGGGCAGACAAGCACAGAGGTTGCCCTCTAAACTGGTGAAGCCTCCTTAGTGAGGGGGCCTGTATTGTTCCATTGTTTCCTACTAAATATAAACAAGGGGTAGTATATATATAATTAATCTCATTGTGGTTCCTTAGTATTTTCCTAGTAGAAAACTGAAATACAATTACCCTTCACATCCAGGTGAGTCCATAATTTGTAAGACTTTGTATGTGTACTAGCAGATATAAAGATTTAAACAAAAAAGAAAGAACCTTGTGTCTATAAAGTACAATGCCACTATTACAGTGATTTCTGGATGCACATGAAATCTCATAGTACGAGATTTTTGAAGAAACAGACATCTGATTTAATACAATTTGGAAACAATGAACAAAATTTACTTTGTTATAACTTTAGGGCATAGGAACAGAAAAGGACACAGAGAAGACATCTAATCCATTCTCTGTTCCAGCTAGGAGCCTTTATCACTCTAGACAGATGTTTGTCTACCATCTTAATGTGTCCAGAGATGGTGCTGCCACTGCTTCAGTGCCCTTTCAGANTCTACCATCTTAATGTGTCCAGAGATGGTGCTGCCACTGCTTCAGTGCCCTTTCAGATTGCACTTCACTTTTAGAAATTTCTTTTCTGATTGAATCTTTCTTCAAGATTAAAATCACTTGTACCAGTTCAGATTGGTGCAGGCATGAGGGATCCTTATTTTACTTTATTTGCAGTTACCATTTATATTAATGAAAATTTAATGTCTTTCCTCGGTCTTTTTGTTTATGGTCTCAACTCCAACATCTTCCTTTTAGATGGGGTGCTCTAAACCTTTACCTTTCAGATTACTGCAGCTAAGAAAATGAAAGATCTTCCCATTACATTTGTGGTTGCTCTGTTGCTGGGTGTGAATTCCTTTCTGGTCATGAGCTGTCTGCTTTGATGCACAAGGTGTTTGCCCAGAGGATGTGATAACTGCTCCCCAATCAGTAGCGCTAACATCAGTAAGTGGTGGCTGCTGAGATGTGTGTCACTGAAGCCTGACAGGACTAGAGTCAGCTTCTAGACAATGGAGATTTAATTTCAGTATGTTTGCATGAGAAACGTTGTCTTTTTTTTTAGTGGACCATCTCTTTTGGGGTGGAGATTTAAGAGTTGAGATGCTGGTTTTGTTGAAACCCACTAGGGACCATTAACATACAAGACTAGACAAATCTGTGTTGGAATGAGATAAGAGATACTAATTCTGGATGGAATAAAAAGCAATTCACTAGAAAGAAGAATTTAAGTCATGGCAGCGTTTCTGTTAATTTGAGTTGAGCAAGTGTCTGTTTTTAATTGTCTTTAGCAGTGCTAACAATTAGAAACTATTTGTCTAAAGCAGGATGTGAGAGTTGTCCAATAAATACAGTGTGAAACACAATCACTCTCTCTATACTTGCAGAGAATAACAATTCTCAACTAGTTATAGAAGTATATCAGTCTTGATCACAAGAAATACCAGTCAAAATTTTTCTTAAAACTAAGAAAACCTGCTACTAAGTAGTTAACGAAGGTAACTGTAGAGCAGTTTAGAAAGATGAGCCCAGAAGCTGAGTATCAGGCTCTACCCAGGCTAAGGGTAAACAAGAGATTGTGCTGAAGAACAACATAACTCATTTCAGAACACAGCAGATCTCTTAAGGTCTCTTAAGGCAAATTATACTCAGCTTGATGTGACAATGTCTGAGTTTTCAAGCATATCCGTACAATTCTACTGAAATTTGTGGAATACAAACACCAGAGGCAAAAGTTGTTTATCTTTGAACCTCAAACCTTTGCATATTTCTAATCAGTTATGCTATTTGGGGCTCTTGTATTTTTCCAGCTTTCCTTGGAAATAACTGCATGTACCAAATATTAAGGAATAAAGAAAATGCAAAGAGGAAGTAGAATGTGGTACTTTCAAACACATCGACAAACACTGGGAAATGTTCCCAGCTCAGGTCTGAGAAGAAAAATGGTTGATTGACTTTGGAGTTTTCCAAAACATCTGCTGCTTCAGTTTGATGACCCAAATGGAATATTAGAAAAAGAAGTATCTCAAATTTGTAGTTCAATAAAATAGCCCCTTTTTCTAAATAAAAAAAGCATATTCTTTTCTTGTTGTAAGAGAGACATATGAATAGGAGCATCAGTTTTGATGTGGGCTATTTGGTTACTGTGATTGTGTCATCGTTGACATAACACAAAAGTTAACCACCTTGCAGCTCTAAAGTGGCCTTTCTTCTGTACAGTGATTTTTTTCTTTCTGTTGTTTTTGTTGTTTTTTTTTTAAAGAATGTGCTAAGCTCATAAAGCAGGATTGGCTGTTGTTGATACCTCCTGACAGTTGTTGAAATCACCAAGTGCAAGTCAGGACAGCGTTGGTGTTTGCAAGTCTCACCAAGACTGCACAAGCTGCTACGGCAGTTTCTTCCTTGCAGGTGTCAGCTATTCCACGACACTGCATTTGTCTGTGGCTTGCCAACATAACTTTTGAGGCTGTCTGGATCTGTAGTAACCACCTGCTGTAACAAGAGCATCTATCAACATAGTGAAAATGCTATCCTCTGAGTTAAAGATAACATACATCATTGTCCAAAAGTGTGCCTATGCAAACCCTCTGAACCACTGCCACCAACATGCTTGAATTAGCCTCACCTTGCCCTAGTGATGAAGGGGAAAGGATTATAATGCTGTTTTGAAATACAGACAAGATTTTTGTTTTTTGGTGCTCTTGATTTTATTAATTTTTTCCCCAACTCATTTATACACTGCACCAGGTAAGTCGCATGATTTATTATTTTAGACTCAGAAAAGAAGTCAAGCGAGTTGTCTGGAATGTTGGGACCTTGCAGACTTGACAAGCAGCTTGCAGCAATAGTGTGAGTGTGGTCTTGTATGGAGTCTTCCTCACCCAGAATAATCAGGTCTTCTCTGGTTGTCCTCATGTTCAATCATCAGAAAAGACAGCCTTTATTCACAGTGCACATTTGAACCTTTCAGGACAGTTACTGGAAATTTTGTACAGGTTATATATTTATTTGCTTTCCTGAGAGCTGTTGTGATCATTCCAGAGCACTGCAGAAATATGTGAACACATACAGACTGAGTGACTCAGCTTATCAAAAACTCATTTGAAAATAAATGCATAAAATAGAAAAAAAACCCAAACTAAAACAGGTATGTGCTAAAAGCCCTTTTTGCGACTGCTGAATCTATAGGGTTATTGACATTTCCTTGTAGTTGAGGGATTACAGAGGAAGAGCTTCCCAGCTTTCCATAAGTTTAAACCTTGCATGACATGTTTGTTACCTCGAATCCCTGTGTTACCAGTCTGGATTGGATTTGGTGTTATACCATGTGTACGCTTGCCACAAATGGAAGGTAGAGAATCCTAGGATGAGGTGAAGAAACTAATTCCCTGTTATTTCAAGTTTCTTCCTTCATAAATGTCCCTCATTTGGAATCTTTTCACAAATTTTAAAGGCCACAGCAGTTCTACCTTTGTGCTTCATGCTTCAGCTAAGGTGCTTCCCTAGGAAGTTTATTTGGCGCTGCTGCTCTGCAGTGTGCTCTCTTCATAAGGAGGCACTGGGTCTGGAGAGAGCTCCGTGTGAGCCTCCTCCACGGAAGTCTTCATGGTGGCCTCCTCATATGACGGAGGCAAACACACAGAGAGGAATGTGGCATCAGGGAGCAGCGTGGAGTAGTGGAAACTCTGTTCACTGCTCCAGGGCAGTGCAGAAAGGAAATGGGACACATCGTGCTCAGGAAGGGCCTCAGGAAGGTCGATGCTGAAGATCTGCCCCTGCTGAGTGGGGCGCTGGCAACGGCGGTACAGGAAGAGTAGCAGGAATGCCAGGAAGAGCATCATGGTGGCAGGCAATATGATACACAGAAATGGTTCTATGTCGTCTTTGGTTGAACTTGTCTGTTGTCTGCTCTGTAACCAAAGCAAATAGGAAGTGTGTTGGATTCCTGGAGATCTCTCAATGAGAGAGCAAAAACACATTCCCCATCTCTGCCTCATGACATAGCAGTTGCTTTTCCAAATATCTTTCTCTTTGCACTAATATCATTCAAGCAATGTGTTGTGCAGTCTCATGAATTCTATTTACTGGCCAGTTGAAGAAAATCATAAGCAGAGACTAAGAACCCCAGAGAAGCTGAAAAGAGCATTAGATTTTTAGAAAACCCTGTCTCCAATGGGGGGAAAAAACCAACAACCTGGAAGTATATGTAATTTTGCATGACATTTTATTACTCTTGGATATAGCAGGGACAGTTGACTTTGCAGGAGATCAGTCAAGCCTTTAAAATTTGGGGGAATACTGAATTGCAGATGAATAAGGCTGGTGGTCCACCATCTAGGGTTGTTTCTTTGTATTTGGAAAATTGTTTAAAGAACAACTATTACAACAACTAGCCCTTTCAAACAGGGCCTGTTGCCTACAATACCTGCTCTTCAGATTGTTCTGAGATCACAGGACAGTTCCAAATAAACACAGCATGTCAGGACAGCTTGGACTGGGGCTCTTGAGCTTGTTCTGCCAGCGATCCAAGATTCTTTTTGTCCTATTTAAAACTATGGAAAAAAGAACTTCTGGTGTAAGAGAAGTAACAGTTGTGACTGGTGCGTCATCTTTGTTTCCTCCGAAATGTAGCACAAAAGACCTCTGTCCCACAGCTTTTGAATTGTGATGTAATGTTAACTGGAGTCACAAGCTATGAGAAAAACCAACAAGGCCATTTGTGCTCTTCTGTTGTATCAGATTTCGTTTTAAAATTTAGTATATCCTGTTTCCAGTCTGATTCTGTCTTCTAATAATTGGATCTCATTCAGAGGCTAGTCTAGGGAGAGAGGAAAACCCAGACCCCTATACTGCTGTTTATTATCAACTCATTCCCTTTGTAAGTTCTTGAGAAATGCTATCAGATGGCTTTTTCACATTTGTATGGTGAGACTTAACAGGTTAATGGATCAAATTTCGTTTGTTTTGAGTGAAGCTGGGAGAACTCGAGTGATTTTTTTCCTCAAAGTGTTTGGAAGCAGGGATGCAAACTGGATGTTTGCAGCAATGGCTTTGTGAAAAGGACAGTAACTCAGTGTCTCCTTCTTAGTCTACAAAAACTTTCTACGCTTACTCTTCCAGGAATCCTAGTCATTCTTCTAGCTACAAAATCACACTGTAACTCACATTCAGCTGATTATCTACCAGGCATTTGTAACCTCTTTGCTTTGTTGTCATTTTATGAAATTATTATTATGTGGTCATGCCTAAGAAAAACAATGTAACTAGTCTTTGACTCCGAACAACTAATGCAGGAGTGGTTTCTGGTTTTTTATTTTTTCCTTAAGGTATTGTGGGTTGAAAGCTAAATGCAATAAAGTAATTTTAAAATACACTGAAACCTTTACAGGTTAGCTATTAAGCTGTTCTTCCCCAACTGTCTTTTACCCCAAAAATGCATATTAAAGAAGTATTTAATATTTACTGATAATTTTTAATTAAAGAATTTCTGACTGTAAAGCTGTTGTCTGACCTGGCCATTCAATTAATGACAGAAAATAGCAGAATTGGAAGAAATTGTTCCAGATGTTCTTCCACCTAATGCAGACATTAAATAATCCTTTAAAATGAAGGGATTTTTTTAAAAGTTTGTTAATGCTTTTTTAGTGCGTCTTATGAGGTGCATAAAACTTGTCAAGGGAAAATGAGAAAAAAGCATACAGTATTATGTTTGTGCACCACGTATGGGGAGAGTCACTGATATGTTACTGGTAGTTTTACAGTAAATATTTAGAAGACCTGATCTTATACTGGACAGCGTTGTTCACAATCAGTGAAGAGCTTGTTTTTAAAATCCAATCCAGGTTTTGGATTTAATTTGTAGGGAGCCGGCTTTCATCAGGGTCTTAGGATCTGTGAGTTGTACAGTATTCCAGTGGTTTGTGAGGACAGAGAGTGAGATTGCCAGTGTTTCCTACATGGGATTAGTCAAAGGTAAATAAAGCCCTGATTATAATTTAAACTCAGTGCAGCTTCCCTATAAATTTCACTGAAACAATATTCTTGTGTTAAATAATGGCCAAGGACAGTGTATCCTTCATGTGCTGGTGGAAGGACAGACAAGAGTTAGAGCTGATAGGGCCTGATACAAATACTGGACTTCAGAAAAAGGTTAAGCTTGATGGAGGAAATTAACAAATTATCTTGAGTCTCAGGGAAATACTTTGCTCCAAAGTCTTGCAATGAAATACTCATCAAGAGAAATGTGCAAAATACATTATTGTTGGAGGGGATAGTTTGTATCTAATGGTAAAATCTGGAAGCAGTGAAACTCTAGGTAGTATGAGCCAGCTCTGATGGGAACAGTCTGTGAAGTAGCTACAAAAGGACACCTTAAGGTGACAGTGGGTTACTGGCCTGAAAACTCTTCTTATTCAAAGGCCCTCCAAGAGTAACCAGTAACATTGCTTCTGAAGTTGCAAAATCAAGCTCTCAAGGCTGAATAAATGCCAGCATTTCTGAAATCTGTGAATCCTTAATTTACTCTGCAACACGTATAATTCTTAATTACATTATTGCGTACAATGTGCCTCCTCAGGGTTGTGATATCTTGCTTAGGGAAGAAAATGAACACCACAATACTGCAGGGTACTGTGTTGCAGGATGTGTAGAGTATGTTGTGGCTGAGTCAGAAGACTGTGGGAAGAGAGAGGACTGCCTGAGTGCATGGGATAGCAAATATTCTCCTGGGGAGCTGTATTTCTGTCTCTGCTCTACAGAAGGGGCAAGACAGATCAGTGGAGGTGTTTCTTGTGGGTTGCTTGTTGGTTATGCCGCATTTGGGTGCCTGTCTTGAGATCCCTGGGTATGGTCTGCAGAAATTCTGCATCTGTATTGCTGTCTCTGAAGGTGAAAAGGCAGTGCCCTGAACTTGCAAGTACTTCATTGCACTGAAGGATCTGGGCAAAAACTACATAGGTTATTACAAAGCAGCCCATGTTCTCTTGTACTCCCTAAAGTGGTTGGACTAGATATTAATTTCAGGCACCTTCCAACTGAACTACTCCTATTTTATCCTATTCTATTTCAAAATAACCACACAAGTGCCTGGTGGCTATCTATTCAGTAATATGTGCAAAAGAAGGCAAATTTTTTGTTTGAAGAAGACGTAGTGAAAGATGCTGGGAAAGGTGAGGGAAGTAGCACAATGAATGACCAGTAATGAAGTGAATACCATGCTCTGTATAGTTGTGAAAGAACAGCGTGTTTTACTATGATCTGCAAAATAGTAGTATGTAAAGCAGATAGGATTAAGAATTAGACAATATTATAGAATTATAAAATATGCTGAGTTAGGGGGGACCCATCAGGATCATTGAGCCCAACTCCTGACCCTGTGCAGGACACCCCAAGAGACACATTATGTGCCTGAGAGCATTTTCCAAATGATTTTTGAACTCTGTCAGGTTTAGTACTGTGACCATTTTCCTGGGGAGCCTGTTTCAGTGCCCAGCCACCCTCTGAGTGCAAACTCTTTCCTCATATCTAACCTAAACCTCCCCTGACTCAGCTTCATGCTTTTCTGTATGCTAACAGGTGACCATAAAGGTCAGTTTTCCTCAGTATGTGTTTTAGAGTGTTCATAGTTTTTTAAACACAGCTAATGTTAAGACTTTCCTATCTGGGTGAAAAAATTTGTAGGCTACTTAGTGTATTATTTGAGTTGAAATAATCTTTCATAAGTCAATACTGCCCCACAGATGCCCTGGACTTGAACAGGGAGTTATATATCCATTTTGATGCTGCCTCCTGCCAAATATTACGTGGACTGATTTTACTTGGAGATGTAGTTCCAAAAGCTGATGGACTTCTTGTACATTTATCCATAAACATATATCAAATGTATTAGGAGACAATTGATCAATATTAGTCCCTTTTTTTCTGTTTTGGGTTTGTGCCCATTTCTGCAATGACTGCCTAAAGGGCTACTGAAGAATGTTGCAGAATCTTGACAAAAACACTTAGAAAATCTAATAGGCATTAAAAAATTATAGTAAAAATAGGAATAATTTTAATACAATGTATCAAAGGTCACTTAATTAAAAAAAATAAAAAAAGAAACTTATTCTGAAATTCTAAACTAAAAACTAAAATTCTAAACTTACCTAAAACTAACTTCTGAAGCTGAGGCTCTAAAACTAGAAAAGTAACCTCTGTGTATAGGTATCAGGAATAGCTGCCAGAACTGGAAAACAAAATGATCTAGGAATCAAACTGAATCTTCATTAAATGAAAGTAAAACGACTGCAGAACATATTTAAGGTAAAATCCTCTACTGTTTTACATTTGAAAGTTTCCACACCAGGCATATGAAGTGACTGGTGGAATTATTAATTAACTGGTTTTGTTTGATGCTGTTTCATTGGAGATCAGCGTGCTCTGCCTGTGTCATCACAAGCATCTATTGTCAGGTTTGTAAGTGACAAAAATAAGAATCTGACTTCCAGCATGAAATAAGTTACAGACACATAAATATAGGAAAATATCCTTTATAAAATAGAGAAATTCAGAAAGTAGCAAGGGAGTAAAAGGGATTGTATTTATAAAAGGTCCTCTGTTTTCCCAGAACTGATTCTTAGCAGGATAGTTTGGGCATTGTAGGCTCATGTTTATTCTCCTCCTTTCCTTTGTATATTTGGAGGGACTGAAGCAGAGGGTCAGTTTCCCCCCAACCACTGAGCACATATTCGAAGCAGTAATGCCTTTCATTAGTAATCTGTCTGCCTATGTTTTTTTAACATGCTGAGCATGTACAGTTGCCAGCTTACAGATTATGTGACCCATATCAGTTAAGATGAGCTTTTACTCGTGCCTGTTGGTAAAAGAATGAAATGCAGAGCATGGCTGAGTTGTGTGATATGTCCATGATGAGTAATGGATGGGCTTGGAGCTGAACTATGTGTCTAGATGAAAGAGGGGTAGTACCTGCCTTGGAAGGGAATGACCTCATAAGGCAAAGCATGACTTTAAGGAAAGCTTTTTTGTAAGGATAGAAAAATGAAAGTTTATTTTGCTTACTGAAATTCACATTGAAGTGACTGAGTTGGGCTATGATTTATTATGTTGTTAATGATTTGCTAGAGTACTTAGAACTCCATTAAAATTATTTTTGTTAATATAGCCCATATTTATACTTTTTATAACTTTTGAAGTTGAATCAGGAAGCTGATACTTCTGAAATGTTTTAAGTGGATTGGGAACAAAGTTTGCTTTGAAGTCATTTGGGTGCAGTCCACCCATAGGTGCTTTTTCCGAGCTCTATCCTGCTTCTTGAAGCTGATTCATTATTGCTTGCAAAAAGCAAAAACATGTAAATCTGGTTAAGAGAAAAACATTTTTGTGTTTTTGTATACATTAGTAATTACACATAGTTTAAAAGTGAGCCTGGATTTACACAGAATTTTCAAATACTTGTTGAAATGTGACTCTAGTGATGTTGTTTGTTTCTCACTGTCAGATAAAACCAGTCTTGAGGTGTGAAGAGATTGCCACTGCTATTCTAACTCTGACAATGTTACTGGTGAGGTAGACTTTGTTAAAACTGTGGAGGCATTTAAATACTAATTTTTTTTCCTGTTCTGACACCCACCCACACTCCTACCCCCTTTTATTTTGCAACAGTACACTTTATATATATATATCAGCTGAGTAGTGTGGCCAGTTCATTTGATAATGCATCTTACTTTGGACACTTACTTAGAAGTACGTGCACCTTAAATTATTATTTTTGATCAAAGAAACACTTTTGCTGCATCCCAGACAAAGCCAGGAAGCAGGCTGTGTTTTCATCTCTGGGGGCTACTTCCCTCCCCCCACTCGGCTGCATGTGATCCTCTCTTGCAGAAGTAATCAGCGCACAGCTTAGGGAACAAGAGTTCATTGCTGCCTGCTACTGACTGGTAACATCTGCAGAAAGGCTTCACGGGACCAGATCCAAGGAGTAAACATGCTTTTAACAGAAAGGAAATCAAGGATGCGTTATGCTTAAAAGAAGTAATTAAACTTCCTTACCTGCTGTCCCAGCAAAATTTTTCCATCTGATGTTTTTCTTTGCCACAAATGTGTTTAAAAAGACTTAACAGCAATCAAGAAATGCTCTGACTCTATGTAATTGAGCAGTTCTGCTTTGATATGTCCCAATCCCAGGTACTTACTCTGCACTGTACGCTGAGGCATTACACAGACATACACACACATGCAAAGTCAAAGGAATGCCACAGAGATGAGCGCGGGGTACAGACCTGAAGCTCTGTTTCCAGAAGTGGCCCACCTGGTTCACTGTTTAGCCAGTCATAGTTTCCCCTGTCAGCATGTCCAAAATTTTTCAAGCTGCTCCCCAAGAGCCACCTCATGCTTTCATTAACCTGATCTTCTGTCTTCGTGCCTCCACCTTGCTTCGCTGCTTGCAACTGCGTCTCCGCCTCCCAGCCTTGACCCAGCTGGGCTGCTCGCAGCTAATGATCCCTCTTAAGTGACATCCCCTTTATAGCAGAAAAGAAAAAAAAGAAGTTAGACACCCCCTCGTCGTCAGGAAGCCAAGCAAATAGATCTCAGAGCCTCTCTCCACTTCCAACTCAATCTCTCTGGATTTGCTTTGGTGGCCTACATTACCAGCAAAGCTGGCATCAGGTATCTGGGGCTGATAGCGCTCTGATTGGAGCACTCCCTGCATTAGGATTATTAAAAGGGGAATTTGCATGTGAATCTGAGCCCACATGGTCGTGATTCCGTGTGGATAAATAACGCTCTATATTTAGTTATCTAATAAACACTATTTCCAACAAAATAAAATAAATAAAACCTGTGCTTCTATGTTGAGAGTGAAAGGGTAATTGAGGTTCCCCCCTCAGTTACGGAGCACAAGGAAGAACCACAGTCCAGGCAGGTTTTTCTTCCCTGTTGCTGAAACATACAGAAAAGAGAGTGGTTTCTGAGTAGAGAGGCAAGGACACAGGGCTAAATGCTGTACTGAATTATTTAGTAGTGTTAAGATGTAGATGTTAATGATAAATCCAGGGAGAGAGAGCTCTGCCAGGAAAGCTTTGGTCACTGTGAGAGTGTGTGATTGCTTCTGGTAAGAATGAGTTGTCAGTTCAGTTAAATCAGGTTTACAGCTCTCTAGGATACTCGTTAAAAGGCAGTTATTTCCAGTGAGAAGACTAAGATGTTTATACAGAAAAAGCAACACAAACTTATTTCACTGATGTGTGATAACTTTTGAAGGGAGGAATATTTAACCTAAGCTGCAAGTTGAATCAAGGTTTAACTCATGCTGAAAAGTTGGAGGTGTGTTTTGCTGCTGTGCTGTGAGCAGACAGGCTGTTCCTAAATGTCCCTTTCAACTATGGTGCATTTTGTATGATATCTCCAGGCTTATCAGTCCAAGCAACAGTTGTGTTTAGGACTGATGATGGAAAATTGGGGTTAGAATCCTGACCTCTTATTTCTTGCTTGGGCTATTTTTCGTCGACTCTTGGTTTAGTTCTTGGCTCTTAGAAAATTGCAGGCCTGCTTGGAGGCAGCAGGCTGTGCTCCTGTGGCTCCAACAACGGCAGTCAGCAGTGCTAGCACTCGCCGTTTCTAATGAGAGGACCCTGGAAGGACCTGTTCCAAAACTGGCTGTGATCCCTGTGTCTGCATCTTTCAGGAGGGATTCACCCTGCAGGTGAACAATGGCTGTGGGAAAGAGAGGTGATAGTTTGATAAATCTATCCCATTTTATTAATGAAGTTGCCAGGTGAGCAGTGGACAGGCAACAGCAATATTGTGTGAGGGACTGGTCTTGCTGCTGAAGCAGCCACATGGTTTGTTGGAAACCGAGCTCTAGCTTCTGCTGAGGAGCTTCTCTGTGAAGCTAGAAATCTCACCTCAGCAAAGCCTTTACAGGCTTGTGAGAAGACCCCTCCTTTGCTCAATGCCTCACTCATCATCTCGGAAAGTACTTTCAGAGGTGGGGAGTGTGTCCAGCTTCACCAGGCCCAGGGCAGTCACGCTGTGAGTTATAATGTCCACTGAGAAGCCAGGTCCTAAACATGGTTTAACAAGTCACGGGTCAAGGTAGCAAAATATTTCACTTCATGTCTCAACACCTTGTATAAAAGCAAGAATGATGATCATCTTTCTCTAACCAGTGTTAAGAAAAGAAATTCCTTAAGGAGCCTTGAGACTCTGCAGCTTAAATCTATAATCTCATGTGCAAACAGGAAACATTCATATACCATCTTAATTAGGGTCTTAGTGCAGCCCCTAAGATTAATAATGCTATTTTTAAAAGATTGCTATAAATTTGCTTTGGGACTGTGCATGAATAATGAGGAGAAGTAAAAAAATATGTCTCCTTACAGTATAAACACCCTGTTTGGCATCCTTGGAATCTAGTTGATGAATTTTAGCCAAGAAAAATAAGTTGTGCGCTCTTAAGACTCACTGACCTGATTTGTCAAGTGCTGCTTTGAATTCTTGACCTCTGAAAAATGTGTAAGAATGATTTAACTTTGTAGAGCTGAAGCCAAATGGGAATTTGGGAAATGCAGTGACTTTTGTCATGCAGGTAATTAGAATATAAAATAATGATTATCTCACTGGCTTTTTACATCACCAGTCAACCCAGCAGCAAGATTAGTGAGCGTGATTGGCATATCCTCTTTCTGCTGCCAGGGGTCAGGTGCCCATTTGCTGCACTTCTGTTGTAGAGCAGATCTGCTCTTGTGCAGAACTGAAACAGAACCACTCAAGGCCAGGTTTGTGATGGCAAATCTATTACAGATTTCTGCCAACCTTGTGTGGGCACACCCGACGCTTGTTTTTCCTTCTCACACGGAGTTCATAAATACTATCGTAGGTTGGCCATGCTGTAATGTGAAAGCTGTGGAGAGGAGTGTGTTCCAAGCCCCCTGGCCAGATGTCAGGCTTGCCAATTTTAAGTGTTAGTCTGGTTCAGAGATCATCAGATGTTAACATGGACAAAATGTCCTACTCTCCTGCTCCACTGACTTTGTTCTTTGAAATAGTGTCATCTAGAAGTTGCCTGGTCAAACAATCTGGAGAAAATAGCTAACATGGCATGGTAACACTGACTTTGATTAAAGTTTAGTAAAGGTTTGTGAAACAATGCCAATATGATGTTTTTAACTGAGGCAGTGTTGCTATTATTACTTCCAATGTCCTAGCAGAGAAGCAGGGAGAGACTTTCTGAGGAAGACACTGCAGAAAATAGGCGCCTCCACTGCCCTCAGTTTGAAGCTCAAATTGTCTGTCATAAATTATTAATCTCTCTGATTTGCTGAGATGTTCGAGGCTAGCAGTGTAATTCTAGGCTATATTGCCTCTAATATTGGTAGGGAACACAATATCCACAGTGCCCTAGATACCTTTCAAGTTTCTTGCTACTTTCTTCCCCCAGTTCCTTTTGCTGCTGCCCACAGATGGCAGTGAAACTTGAATTGAATGACTGTGATGCTGTGAGAGACAATATGAGGGCTACTCTGAATAATGCAAAACTAGAATTTTACTGAGTGAGGTGTTACCACTGTTAACAGTACTGTGTTGGCAGGTGTAGATTCACTGGGAGAAATGGAGATGATGACTTTTGCCTATAACCTGTTGGCAGGTGCTGCTGCATCCTTCAGGTGGGAGTGGTGTTGGCTTCTGTCCATTCCCTCCCATTTGGGTAATTAAGCAATTCTGTTCTGTACTTTTTTTGATAAATTATCGTTTTATTGAGATTTTATCTTTACTATTTGGGGGGAGGGTTTAATTATCAATACATTTGTTTTCTAAAAACAAAGCAACTTCTGAAGTGCATACTCCTCCCCGCATCAAACTAAACCCACAGTTACTTCAAAGGATACACACAAGCTGGCACAGCTCTGCCATAGCTTGGGAGAGAGGTGTTTGAGGACGAGGCAGGGACGTACTCGCAGCCTGCAGAAACAGAGGCAGGGAGACCCTGCTACAAAACGTGTGCACCCTGATACTGCCCCTCGGAGTCAGGAGCAGGGGGAGGTACTGCTGAGTTATTGATCCCAGATCCCTGTGCTGCAGATGGGCAGCTGGAAGCAAAAACATTAGAGAGAGTGCCAGGGACGGACCTCAGGCTGCTGCCAGAGCATGGTTGCCTCCTACAGAATGTCCCTCAAAGTTCTGTGAGTGTGATAACACTTGAGAAGCTCTGTGGTCATGGCAGCGTGCTGGTGGCTGAGCAGTTTCCATCTGATGATACTGCCTAGAGCTGTGGGGTTTTATTATGTACTTTTTTTGTAATTTCTATCAGTCTAGGTTTGATCACCTTCATTTACGTTTGGTCATCCTTACACTGAATTCTTATTTTGTCTTATTTAAGAGAAAAATCTGCCATTATATTTAAGAATGCGTTTCTGCCAGTACACATTGTGTGGCATTTCATTCCTATTTAGCCAAACTATAGAAATCCTTTCTTTATGGGGGCGGGGGTGGTGGAGGGATTGGTGTTATGGTTGGATTTTTGGTGATTTGGGTTTTTTCAGCAATTCTGAAGAACCAGATGACCACATTATGGTTTTTGTTGCATTTGCTTTTAGAAGCGCTGCCTTAAGCTTAGTTAGAGGTTAAGTATTTTGCTTCTTTACAAGGATGATATTCCAGAAGGAAACAAAATGGATTAGAAATGCTTTGGGCAAAGGGAGTGAGGAAATGGAAAGGCACTAACTAGAGAGAAATGTCCAGTGCTGCTGGCATATCCAAAGGGGACAAAAGCTCCACGGCAGCAGGGTAGCCAGAAGATGGGTATAGAGAGAGGGAGGAAGGCAGCTGTGAAGGGGTGTCTGTGCATGGCTGTTCAAAAGAAGAGGCAAAGGTTGCAAGGAGGGGGAGACCTCATCCCATATTTAGTGAAAGCTTTCTTATTGCAATATATCAAAATAAATAAAGTCCCTGTAAGTAAAAAATAGTAACTCCTTAAATATAACTGAAAAAACCTTCACTGAGACTTCCTATAGAAAATATTAATTAAGTAGCAATATATGTCTCCTCTTTTCAGTTTTTTTAAAACAAAGTTCATCCTATTTTAATACCGGGAATGCAATGTAATTTAAGTTACACTGTTAAAAATAAGGCTGAATTGTTTTTATCTTGACAATAACAATAATAAAAAAGAAATATTCTATGTCTGTGATATCTTTACTCAGTAGAATGTCTAACAGTGCAGTAAAATTTGCCTGCATTTAAATACTAACTATGGGTAACCTTATAAATGACAGTATTTGTATAATCTGAAATGATGGATGTATCTGTGCTTTTACAAGGCTTTGGGAAGCAGAGCAGGCATGTTTGTTACCTTGATCTTAAAGAATGGCACACAGGTTTTTTGTATCCCTTGTCCACACTTTATTTCTTTTGCTACTTTTGTCCAGTAACATTTGCCATTTGTCCAGTTTCTGGCCAGGACAAGGCTATGTTTTTGCAGTATCTGGAAGGGGACATGGCCAGGTTGTGGAGGTTATTCTATAACATCTCATGTCCTTGCCAGGGGTGGGAGAAAGAGACTCTCTTCCAGGCTGAAGGGGCTCCTTGCAGGTGAGAAAATATTGCGGAGAGAGTAGTCATGTAACACTGGTCCTGACCATAGGGAGTGTTTTGGGTGGCGTGGGTGCAGGTGGGTCGAGCCTACACTCTCTTTTGTACACTTTCATTATTAATATTGTTCATTTTCTTATCTCATTGCTGTTTCTGGTAAATAGTTCTTATCTCAACCCATGATCTTTGCCTTTTGTGGCTCCAATTCTCCTCTTCAATCCTCTGCAGAGGGGAGAAAGAGAAAAGGGGGAAGGTGACCAAGTGGTGTGTGGTTTGGAATTTCAGTGGGAAACACTAAACTGGAGAGTGCCATTCCTAGAGCATGACACCAATACAGGGAAATAAACTTCTAAGGAGAAATGTGAATGTGTGGTTAACCTTCAGGTGAGCTTTTAAAAGTAAACTTTGAAGATTTACCTTATTGTTCATTGTATTCGATGTTGCTTGCCCTGGTTGTTGACCTTGTGTATGTATTGCTGGGCAGGCCTTAGATATGGAACTCTCAAGCTATCTGTAGTCTTGTGTTCAATTCTTTGTTCAAACTGATGCAATTTTCTGCTAGAATATTGTGAATCCCTGAATGAAATCTCTTGAGACTGTATTCAAGTACAGCAGTCTCTGTGTCACTACTTGTTGCTAACACAGTGGATTTCATACAAAAGCATGATCATATCTTTATAGCCTGATTTGGTTAGCATCATCTACTGCTGCCAAAAATACGTTATCTCTAGATTCCAAAGGAATTATTCTTTCTGACATTGTTGCTTAGAACTAGTGTCAGGAGAATGCTGTTGGAGAAGCAATTCCTCTTCTAGCTTCTAAAACTAGCTCAGTTCTTCATCAGAGTGGAAAAAATGCAAACTAACTTGTAAGTCCTTTGTCATTTCTTTAAAGCCAGGTGCAACTCCACAGCAGAACTGTAGTTATTAACACAGGTTATTGTCTCTGATTACAGACTTAGAGAGGCCCTGATATCCTCCATTATTAACAATGAATCTGTAACTCTTCATTTGCCATTATTAAAATGCTTGAAATATTTGAAAAATCTGGATACACTTGTTCAGTGCTGCACTCAGTTGTCAAGGAAAAGCCAAGAGACACTCTTGGCCTTTGTCCCTTCTGGACAGGCGTGAAAATTATTTGTGTCTGTGGACTTCTGAATCCATATGAACTGTATTATTTAACAGAATATCAACTGAGAAGCTTTGAGTAATTTTGTACTTTTTTGCTTGAAATAAAACATATTTCGTATACAGTTCCAATTCAGACTCCACATCCTGAAGCTTAATCTCCTGATTTAACTCTAAAGATTTCTACTTTGAACTTATGGAGAAAATGCACAGCCTCCTGCAACCTGTAGAATAAAGTTTGTTATAGAAATGAAATGCATTAAGAAAATCTTGTATACAAAAAAGGCCCCAAATGTGCAGATGTGACAAGATCTTTATTTTCTCAAGTGCACTTGTTAATGGTTCGACTGGCCAGCAAAATTGCAGCCAATTGTAGTTGTACCTGAAGGGGCAGAGAAAAGGGAAAGCTTCTCCCCATCAGTCAGGTGGGAAGTAAGGGAGTCCCAGGCAGGTGTCCTCCTCCTTGGGGTGCCCTGTTGGTGCAGCAGGTGCCATGACTCTGCATGACTCCGTGGGAGCTGCTCAAACACCCACTGGCTGTTTTTCGCTCTGTGATGCTGTTTGTATCAATTGCATCACACTGATGCCGTGCCGTGCCTCATGCATGTGTGTCGGTGGGCAATGTCTGCTGGATAAGTAAAAAGCCATCACCCTTGTAGGTGCTGAAGTTACCTGCTGAAAACTCTGGGGGGAAGGCTGAAGAGCTCTTACAATGGAGCTATAGACTGGAAACTAAAATGTCAGGAGGAAGAGGGGGAAATGGGATGAGTTAAACACGAAAGGCAGGCATTTCCAAAGTAAAAATATTTCAGCATTGACCAGTGCAAGGCCATAAGGATAAGAACACTTGGGACAGCGGGGTAAAGACACTACCACAGTTTCCTTGGGCTGGGGAGATTAGTTTACAGAGATGCAAGTGGAAACTATGCCACAGGACTGGAAATGAAAGGGTCTTGGTATTAGAAAAGGCAAGGCACCATGCAATACCCTCCAGAGAAAACCATGGATGCAAAGGCTTTAAGTGTGGTTTCTTAAAACAAGAGGCTTAGCCTGGCAGCAGGGAGTGGCATGGCAAACCCATCATGCAAGAAATGTGTTGTCTGAGGGATGTGGGCCTGCTTAGAGGGGAGTAATTGCACATCAGAAATACCTGAACAGTTGAGCTGCTGAGAACCACTACTCAGTGTGGGCAGCTTTATAACCAACAGGCCAGGTTTTCAGGTAGGAAATGTGAGCTGCAGCCCAAGAATGATACGCTGATGTTAAGGTGTATAGAGGTATGTGATAGTTCCTTCTGTGCAAGGTAAGCTGATGTTGAGGTGAGGGATTGTAGAAGAAGGATCAAAACAATAGTGAAATGTAAAAAAATTCTGTTCTGAGGCTTGGTGTGGTTGAATGGATGATCTGTACAGTTCTTCTGTTTGTGCAGTCCGTCATGTCCTTAATTCAGGAGGCTGAATTATATATAAATTTATAAAAATATATATACTATATTTATATATAATATAATTATATTGTCATTTGAGAGAATACTGAAAAAATACCCACTGTAGGGACCCGCTTCTGGATAAGGAGTGGAAGGATGTCCCTATCCGTGTCCCATGGTGAGTTCCAGTTCAGTCGGCATGAGCTGCATTGATGCTGCTTTGCAAAATGTTGTTCCTTTGTGAAGCTTCAGGGTCACTCAGAGCTGTATAGAGTGGGAAAGCCTGGGGCCAGACTGATTAAATATGGATTTTCTTTTTAAGAAAAAAGTAAATTTTGCTTGGGGCAGTAGTGGACAAAGGGAATCGATTGTGAACACAACATCTGAAGCAGTTAGTTGATTCTGCTACAAGATGGGGATCCTCTCACCCCTTTTCCAGGCATATCCTCATGCTCTCGGTGTCAAGTGATTTGGTGTGTTACGGCAGGAGGAACCAGGTGGCCACTGTGGGGCAATGGGGCCTGTAGGGCAAGCAGTTACAATATGCCCAGGTTGCAGAGGCAGCACAAGGCCTGACTAGTTAAAGGCATTTACATTCTGATGTTGCTCTTCAGGGTTTAAGGGTTTTTTTAAACTTTATTTGACTCCAAACATTTCTTTTTGCTATGTGCAGGGTGTAGCCTTCTTGAGAGGGATGCTTGTCCAGCCAGACTGGCTTGATTTGATGGCTCAGGCTCTAAAAGAGACACTCAAAGGGATGTAGTTTGGCACTTGTGCCCTGCTTCAGGCTCTATTTCTCATCCTGTTTTTCTTTAGCATGCATTGCAGATCTGTAATGTTGTCTAGAACGACACAGTGTACCCCATAAACCTCACACTCCCAACAGACCCTCAGTAGTGGTCATCCTTCTTGTCCTACTCTCAGCACAGTTGTGCCTAAAAAATTGAAAATGTGTGAGAAAAAAATTAGCAAACTAGATTAAAATATTTCCTTTTTTTTTAAACTTTCATGTCTGGCTTTGCAAACTAAAAATGTTTATTCTCTTGGGCTTGGTGCTGGTCACAAGAGCCTGACTTGAGATATTCAATTATTTAGTGTCATTTTAAAAGAAAAGGTAATGTATGCAAGAGAGATGTAAGATCTGCTCTGGTGACTATCCCTGGCAGCTGGAATTTTAAAAGAACGTTTTTATCAGGGCTCTTGTGCTTGTGGTGCCACCATTGCAATTCTACTCAGAAACTGATTCCTCTGTTTTCTCAAGGGATGATGAATTGTTTTTTCAAGTAAGCATTGTGAACCAGCCAAGGGCCTTGTCACCTTCCTCTTCTCGCATGAGTTGCTGCAATACCTGTTCAAAACCATTTTTCACTTTCTCATTATGATTGACATTATTGTTTCCCAAGCTTGAAGATTTGTGTTTTTTTTGACCTCCTAGACAAAATTACTTAGTGGGATAGATTTCAGCATAGCATCTTATCCAGTTTTATTTTGATCTCTTCCTTTCCCTGTAACCTCTGGCACAAAGAACCTGATTTGAAGTACAAAGCAGTCTGCTGGGAATATAATGTAACATTAAAAACCATAGTAAATAATTTATAAATGCTAAGCAGGAAAGTATTTCACATTATTTTAAGTAATTTTGTTTGACTGTGGTAGGGAATGAACATGATTAGTGATCAGAAGTGGTCACACTAACCACAGCGAACAAAAGTATTTCAGGTTGGTCATATTTTCTCAGAGCTGGCAAATCAGAAGTATTGTCTCTCCTCTATGGATACAGATTTCCCAGCAACTATGGTGTAGATAAAGATACGAATCTCTTGTAAAAACAAAACAAAAAATCAACCAGTTTTACTGCTATGGATTTCTATCAGGAGTCAGAAAGTTGCACATGCAGCCTGACTAATATGTTGAGTTTTGGTTTTTTCTTTTTTTTTTTTTTTTTTCTTGGACATAGCTGACCTGTGCTTACATCTAAATTGTACTGATTTTGGATTCTGTTGAGTTTTGAATTCTGGATTCTGACTATACTCTTTTAGGACACCGTGTCATGCATTTGGATAAAGAGTTCAATTTGTGTTTGTTTACAGTGATATTAGATGATAAGAGGTTTATCCAGATGCTAGCTTCTTTGCCAAAAGCTCCAAAAATCAGAAATCACCCTGCATTTCATATAGGTCTCTGGACAGAATTCTGGCCTCGTTCTACTTCTTATTTCAACTTCTGCCGTAGGTTTGCTCAGGGAACCAAAAGGTTTCTTCATCTGGAAAACATGACCAGGAAGTATCTGTCCTGGAGAAAGCATGCTTCCAGCAGGATTACTGAAAATATTGTCTCGTTATTACCTGAGTGCTTGGGGGTATGGATGTGACAGAGGCCTCCTCTGCAACCCTACTGTGCATTTACTGTTACATCCAAAGTGTGTTTCCCTCTTGTCTTGTACCTGAAGTACCTGCTGGTATCTCTATTTTGCCTTTCTTTATCCCTCCTATAAACTGTCCTTGCTGTTGTTTTTTTGGTGGTTTACTTGCTCAGTTTTTCATCCCACCTGTAAAATGGTAGTAGTAACACTGGGCACTCCCTTGGCACCCTGTCAAAAAAATAACAATTAGGAAACAATTAGTCTGGCTTGGTATCAGGGGAGCTTTTAACTTTTAGTTTAACACAGATTAACACAGTGTAGCCAGAGATAAACCTACATTGTGAGAAAAATGAATGAGTTTAGTGAATCCACTGAAGGGAAGACAATGCTTGAGATTCAATGGTGTGCCTGTTTCGTCCCTTTAAAAACTCTCTTTATTGTTTTCTTAAATATTTGTTGACAGCTGTTTTCTTTGGCAAATGTTCTTAGCACTCTGTTCCTCAACAGAAGAATAAGACCAAGCATCTTCTAGATAAGTACAAAGAAGTTCTACCATACGTGGACCTCTTGCACCAATGGCAGCAGGAACCATGCTAGCCTGACCCCAGCACTAGTGGGAAGGCAACGGGGAATTTGTACATGTGAGGAGTGAGTGGAATAGTGGAGCAGTACCTTCTGTATTTACTCTGTTGCTGTTTCACATTACTGAATGCTGTTTAGGAGGAAATGAAAATCTTTCTAATGGGATCTAAATGAGACGTGTGGAGCAGCAGAAGGTAGTTTCCTGGAATGAAATCTGATGGTTGGGATTTAACACACTCTCTTTTGCCAGAAGTGTGTAAGATTATTAAAGCATCACAACCTCATTTGGTTGCTTTGTAATCTGCTCTTAACCTTCATGCTGATGAGGCTGTTATGTAACAGCCAGCGAAGGCCAGACCTTATGTTGATTCAGTGTATGGGAGCCCATGCCCAGAGATCCCAGCGAGGCCAGGTGGAAAGCTGGCTGCCTTTTCACTCTTGAGATTAGGTGGAAAGCTTGCCTTTGGCCTGTGGGTAGCATTCTTGACCACAGAGAGGCGTACCCGAAGGTTTACTCTATGATGTTATGTCTTGTCACTGACACTCCGGCTTTCAGGAAGCCCCATGCCAATTCTCTTGACAGGGATACTGGCAAACGCTTTCTCCTTCAGTACCTAAATTCTGGTTGCATACAGAAGCAGGAGTGACAGCTGTAAAGGTGTTTACTATTTTCATTAAATTAAAGGTTTTTTCTTTAACAGGAGCAATCTTTGGTATGACTTTAATCAAAAGAGGTGATGGGGAGAGTCCTTGCTGAGCTCTCATTTCAGCAGAACGAAACACTGCAGCATCCACGCACCTGTTTACTGGGGACACCTGATGAGTGCTATATAAACTGATGGTGATCAGGGAATGCCTAGCTTAAAACCCCAGCAAAAGTCTGACTGTGAATGAGAGCTCTGAGCAACCAGAAATCAGAGCCAAAAGTATTCTCCTTATTTAAATGGAGGGAGAAATGTTTCACCTGTCTAGATGCTTCAAAATTCTCCATGGCATCAACTTGCACCTCCAGCTATCTCAGTAGCTTCACCCTTCTCCACCTCACAAACTCAGACTCTGGCTAGAAGTGCTATAGGACTCATTCGTCAGTGTTTAGATCTCAGTTCCCATCAACAACACCTAGCAGTTCACAGTGACTGAATTCCCAAGGTCATCCATGAAAACTGTAGTTCCTGCTAATACATACCAAGGTATTTCAGGCCCTTTCTCTGCTCTGTTCCTTTGCTTCATCAGGATCTGTACAATAACCTTCATTAGACAAAACCAAAGCATAATTTATTTTGCATTTGCATCTTTATTCTACAACACAAGCAACATAAATAGTTTATACTTTTTGTTTTAAAATATTTCCATTTCAGATTTCAGTCAGAATAAAATATACACAAAATACAATTTGCAAGCCAGCTGACAGTGACTGCCCAACCACTGGACACCCAAGGACCATACAAAGCTAGCGGCACAACAGGACATGGTGGACATGGGGAAGTGTTCTTCTAAAGAAGAGCAGAAAGGTAGAGGGAGGAAACACAGATGATAACAAGGAATTGCAGATAGGTATAAACTCAGCAGAAGGTAAACCCGATGGTAAGCACTTGTTTGACAAGGTAATTTATAGTCTCTCTTAAGAAGTATCATTGGCTCCTCCTGAATATACAGCTAGAGAGATTAAGTCCTGGGAGTCATGTTCTGTGGTAAAATGCTTCCCCTGGCAGCCATCATAGAAATAAAATTTGATATTTTTTTTAAATTTTCAAACAGGAAAGACAGATCTTTGGCGAAATGGAGTGTCCACTCCCTTTGGCTTGCTTTCAGTTCTGGTTGAAGTGCCATAGAAATATGTATGCAGTCTCACAAAAAATGACAAAAAAGGGGAGGGGAAAAGAGAAGAGAAAGTGGGGGGAACTGAAGGAAGGTTCTTGCTGTTGTCATTGCACACCTTCAATCTCTTGCTCCCATCTGCTCTAGCAAACAGTGTGCATGACAGGGCTCTGTCACCACCATGCCCTGCCCTTCCTGGCTCTTCTCCCTTTGGCATCGAGTCCTGTCTTCCTCTGCAGAAGGGGGGGCTCAGGAGTCACAGCCTGATTGTGGAGGAGATACTTGTCCCTTGCTTGCGCCTGTGTACCTGTGCCTGTCTGCCAACTCAGCTGTCTTGCTTCAGCTTGCTGCTTGTGGAAGTGTGGCACTTCACCGCAGCCCAGATGGACCAAATGCATGGATAGGAAACAGGGCCCTGATGCTCCATGGGAGTCAGACAGAATTTATGGAAATACATAAACCATCTTTTGAAAAGTAGGATGTTTGGGTAAAATGATTGAAATAGATCCTGTTGCCATGTTTCTTAACCACAAATGCTTTCCATAAACTCACCTCCCTGATTCAATGTGGTAGTGTAGACTATGCAAACCTCAACTTGTGATTTTGCCAAAAATTGGAATTTGAGGGATCTGGTTCCACAGGTGAGCTCATTATCCAGGAACATACAGTATAGCTCCACTAATATCCACAGAATTAGAGCATTTCTTCCCTCTAATTTTAGTTTTCAGCTTGGAGACCTCTGAGCACTAACTGAAAAGACTGATGCGTGTCAGATTTAGGTCATGTATGTTTTTGCTTTTTCTTTTTTAAATAGCCAGCACTGCTTGTTTGGCCAAAACTGTTTGTTTAGGATCCTATTAGTTAGTGTCACATATAAAGTACATGTTCTGAGGGGAAGTAGTGGAAACACTGGAAAGAGGATCTACAAACTTCTTCCTTGCAGTTGTACAACTTCCTGGAGTCCCAGGCATGTTGCTGGTGAGGGCTGCTGAGAGACCCTTTGGTGATATCCCTATAGAAGCTCCACTCAAATTACGGAGGCTCAGTGAAGAGGGATCACTAGCTGCCACATGCTTTTATCTGCATTGCATAAATCCAACATTTGTGCTTCTGTGCCATGGTAAATTGGTCCTTTACACTAAAAGAAGAGAAACTTCTTTTAGTAAATTGATGGTATCATCTTAGTTCTTTAACAATTGTGGAATGATCAGCAACTGAAAAACCTAAGTATTTCATGTCATATGACTAGCTCTGTAAACAGGTCTTCCCATTAATTACTATGACTGGAGTAATGAGTAAATAGACTCCTTAGACATCTCAGACATATCTTAGTGTAAAAGTGGGGGGAAAAAGGAAGCACTTCACTTTTTTTGTGAATTTAAGAACAATTGAGGACTGAGAAATGGCATTTCTAGAATGGATTGCTGAAGGTGACAACAGCCAAACCACATGCTCAATTTCTCAACAGGCTTCTACAGAGATGAGCTAGGTAAAAAATAAATCACTTTGGCTTGCTGGATCTGTGCAAAAGTGAGGGTTCTAGTTCTGTGCTACTGGGATGTGTGGGACTGTGTTCTGGTTCCTGTGGATTTTTCAAGCAGGAGGTGTATGGAGGACAGCAGAAGAGAGGGTAACTAACACAAAGAACTGTACAGGACTCCCCTTTTCCTGAGAACTTGTGAACCTGTATGTAAGAACTGAAGGGTTCAAGGACTGAATCCTGAATATTAAAGATACCTAGCTACTTGACTTCCATTGATTTCAACCAGCTTCAGAACTTTGAGTGCGGGCCCAAGCTGTGAAGAAAGGTACAAAGTGCAGGCAGCACATGGAGCTGGACTCCACTTTCTACTTTGTTTGCCACATGGTTTCATGCCAGTGCTGTGCTGGGCTCTGCAGTGTTGATACCAACACTGAGATGCTGCTATGAAGTATATATGAAGTACAGGTGAGAGTGCACATGGTACTTAGAGGTGGGGGTTTTATCTTTGGCAAGTGAGGATTTGTCAGTAAATTTTACAGTAAAGTTTAAGGTTTTAAACTTGAAGCTCAAACTGAACGGGAAAGCACCTTACAAGTCACAGGTGTAAACCATGCTTGGCCTTGACATGAGCAACCCACAGTGCTGAGCACAGAAATTTTTCATCTGTGAGGAGGTAAAAGCTGTGTTGCCTGTGCTGAGAGTTCTACAAGGAAGGTATTTCCCAGGTCAATGCAAATCTTTTTCTAATAATTCTGTCTATATGATAAATTAAGTCAGTTATTCTCAAATGAGTGTTTATCCCTAGGAAAGTATTAAATCTGTATCTTAACATCTTAAAGACGTGAAAGCATTTTAACCAAGAAACAGTAGTGGTAATTCAATGGCTGCTGAAAGCTCGGAAAAGGTACCAGAATAACTGTGTTAACCATTGCTGGTGTGACACAAATACGTAACACAGCAGTAAGCATATTATTAATCTAGATAGCTCTCTAAAAATATGCTGAATGCTCAGAATACGGCAGTGATTGGAGCTACAGGTATCTGTACAAACACACATCAATCATCTCATATGATTGCATATGTTTCACCATGCAGAAGGAAGTGCAAACATATGCAATGACCTGAGACCATATAAGCTGGGGTCAAACCCTGCTCCTGTTCTGTAGGAAAAGGATCACTTTCCTGATGAGTGCTCTGCTTTTCCTAGCTTTAAATATTTGCACAGTGATGAGCTATTTCATGTGCTTAAAGGTAGTTGATACTGGACAGCAGCAACTTTCTCTGTTAGGAACTGCCTACAAGACTTTAAAATGAGATGTCTTTGCCTCTGCTAGCTGCGGTGGCCCTGAGAAAGGCAGTATGAGTTAGGCAAAGGCAGCAGAAGTGCAGCTCTGGTACCTGAGAAGGATGTCAAGCTACCACATTTTCTTTTTTAAAACATTTCAGATGAGTTAAAATTTACTGGGCAATCATTTTTAAAAACAACTGGCCAGTTCAATAAAAAAATTAAATCCAACTTGTATAGAAATTTAGGTGACAAAAAAGTAAGGGTAAGAAAAGAGAAGAATGCAGTCATTAACCAAGGCAAAGAGAAAGAGCAAGCTCAATTTGTAATGTAGAGAGACTGGTGTTCTTAAGATTCAAATGTTTAATTTAACAGTAAAGCTGCCAATATGCTGCCATGCATGAGGTTATGGAGCTATCAGAAAGTATTTGAATGGGATACATATGTGAATACACAGGTGGATACAAGGACTGCTACTGACTGAGGTGCTTCCCCACTCACAGGTAGAAAGCAGAAAAGCCACTATAGCATGGACATATACCGGGATGTGACTGGGGTGTGCAGGGGTTGGGAATTCCCCTTCTGAAGCTTAAGACAAGCTGATGCTAGTCCCTTTTTCCTGGGACTGTCCTGGCAAACTCCAGACTTCAAGCTTTATGAGGTCTGAAAGTATCATACTGGCAGTCATGAGCCATGAAACAGGCCACACAGGACCTATGAAATGGTGACTTCACATATTTATTGTTCTACTTCTTTGGGGCTTGCTGATGTCTATAACTAAACCAGCAGAAAAATTGCTGAGAATCTGATGAACCAACTAATATTTTTTGTTTCTTCATGTTTTGAGGGTATATCAGAAAGCTTTAGCTTCTACATCTCATGGTAATGGTCACTGAAGAGGTCATGGGCTGCTCCCCTCACCTGGCTAGCACTTTACACACAAGGAGAAGGAAGAGCAGCACATGCTGAACTTTGCTATGTAAAGCCTGCTGCTTCAAAGATTCCTTCTCCCCTCCTAAATTACATTTTTGGAATTACTCAAAGTTACTTGTGACCTTTTAGGGAGGGGTGTTAATGAGCAGAGGCACTGAGGGTGACAATGGGCACTTAGTGCATTATTTGAAGGACTAAGTTCAAAACAGGGCAAGAGCAACACAGCAAATTTACTCATCCTCATTTTCCAATGTGTTTATTTGTAGTGTAAATAGTTGAAATTACATTATATTTTAGGTCAAGATGGTGGCTAATCAAGTAACACTAAATTATACTGTGTTCATGAGCTTGAGGGAGGTGGTGGTAATGGTATGTCACTCCTAAAGCATTTTTTTTCTGATTTACAGAAGAATTTTGTATTGCAATCACAACACAACCATGGTGTTTCCCAGACACTAGGGTGTCTTCTGTAGTCCTGAGTGATTTCACTAGTATTGATACAAATTTTATTTCCCCTACATAATCTGAGGATTTACTTTAGTTTTACATCAGTACAGCAAGGAACTGCATCCATTCAATGCATTTATAATTAAAACCATCAGAGTTGGCTGCTTTGAATATGGTGTATTATTCTGATTACTGTTGCTGCCTAATGAATGTACTGCTTTAAAAGCAGTTCTGTATAGATGCCAAATAAAAACTTTAAAAATATGTAACCACACTTCTACTCTACCTAAAAATGCATAAGAAAGACATGGCAACAAAAATCAAACTGTGCTACCACTCTCCCAGATACCAAAGGCTAATCTAACCTGTCCCTGAGGAAGTATTAAAACTGTTGGGGGAAAATTGACGATTGAAAACATTGTTAAATTAATTATCTATAAAGTCAGTTTAGGTGGTAGAAAAGAGTTATTTTTACAGAATTTTTATGTCCTTTAAGCAATTTAGCAAAGGGAACTTTTGAAAGAAAGGGAAACAGCATGACTGGCACTAGAGAAAGTTACGGGACAAATACTCCTTGCACAAGACTAGCAGGTGACAAATGCGAAGTAGACAATGGAGGGAAAAGGCAGGAGGATAGTGTCAGATTCTTTGTAAAAAAAGCAGCTTGGGAGATGGCTGTTCAGTGGAGCTTCTTGGCTCCCTCTGTTTTTCCAGGTTTAAGATGCTAAAAGCAGTTAGTTGTGCAAAATCCAGGCCTTATATAAAGATACGGCATTTTTAGGATGCTTTGGAGCAGGGACTGAAGCTGTATATTTAGTTGGCGTGCACATTTTAAAAGCCTTGGGAGAACAGCATTAAGGGGTCACCCAAAGTAAAAATCAACTCATTTTCAACAAGTTATCAACAAATCAACATATAGTATAGCATGGGAGTATGAGATGAAATATCCCAGGGACTGTGACATAACTTGTGCAGCAAGGTAACTGTTTGCTCTGTCTAATGTGAAAAGCATCACATATGCATTTGACAACACAATAGTCAATCCTCCCCCTTCTCCTCCCTCCTACTAATAACAGCAAATTGCAGTAGTCCCTACAAGAGTGGTGCACGGAGCAAGGATGAGGATCTGTCCTTTTCTATTTACAGCAGCAGACAAGAAATGGGAGAGAAACAGGAAATATACCTCCCTTTCCTACCATTTTCTATCTTGCTTCAGCTCAAAGTGGAGTGGTAGGCTACACCTAACAAAGGTGATGATAAGGGTGTTCCTGGCTACAGCAGTTCTACATAAGCAAACAGAAATTTCCAGTAGAATAACAGATGCAGTGATACTTAAACTGGAACATTTTATTTCTACTCTGCTTAGCTGAATGCTGGATACTGGCACATGCTGGTATTTGCTGTGGTATGTCTTCCCCATAGCAAAGTGCGAAACAAACTTCCCTTTCACGCTTAGTGGGAATTAGATATGTGGCAAAATGCTCAGCTGTAGGCATAGGTGAAGAGGCAGCCAGGGTAGTGTTGCAGAGAGAGCAGTTTGACAGCGCCATTTCTCTTCGAGCAATACTCCATAAGAGCAATGAAAAGATCAATAGTCTGTGCTTGGTTCACCCATTTTAGACCTGGGATTCTTTAGCTACTCCAAATTTGATTTCAAAGTCTCTTCTTGGAGCAAAAAGAATTTCCACTTTCTCTCATGAGTGACTCATTTAGTTACTACAATAATCTTTAGTTGGCTATCCTCTCTCATGTCAATTTTTGAAGGGAAGATGTTACCCTAAGAAGTGTCACCTTCTTACTTGTCCTATAGCCCCACCTTTTCACTGACTTTTATTTATTTATTTATTTTCTAAGTTAAATAGGCTTACTGACCTGGTTTCACATCCTCATGATAGTTGCACTCACAGTTAATAGCAAGTGTGGAAGTTCTGCTGCAGTTCCTGGTGACTCCCACTGCTGCAAATTTGAATTAAAATGAAGGCTACTGAAATGTGTATCACCTCTTCTGCTGGGTTCTGGGGCCATGCCAGATCCTCTGGAAGGACTCATGCTTTGCCTCCTTTGCTAGTGAGTGAGGGACACATAATCTCAGGTGGACAGACAATATTGACAAGCTCATTGTTTTGTAATTTATCACCAACAAATAGGCAATTAATGAACCCCAAGTACTTCTTTGCTGTATACCTTTAATGTCTTCTGCCCTTTGCAACAGAGCACAGCTTGGTTTAAATGATGATATCGTAAACTCGGCCCACTCTTCCCAGCCATTCCCGTACTGCCTGGCGGACACGGATATCTGTCACGTGGCAAGTCAGCTGGCTGATACAGGGAAACACTGCTGGCTGCAGGGCTGTGAAAGTTTGGTCTGGCAGAGCCTGAATCTGGTTGAGAACTGTCAGCACCATGTTGGTCCATGCCTACGAAGAAATTGGATTAGAAAAAACCTCTTGAAAAGACCTTTATAAATAGGTGAGCCCAGTGGCTGAGGCAGAAAATAAGGTATCTGGTGGTTGCAGCCTCATGAAGACTGAGTAATGCCAGCATGTTCATTTAATGTTCATTGTGTCTTCCTAATTCACATTCAGTACTAAGTCATTGTTTGACTTTGTATTGCAGGTGTCATGATCACCCTTCTTTTATTTTTGTCCCACAGGGAACCAAGTCTGTCAATTTCAATGCTTTCACTGATTTGTTCACTTGGACATGCAAGCAGCAAGCTTCTGTTTAGTAAGAGAACCCATTATTTTTCTCTGTAATTAACAAAAAACCCAATTCTTAAGTACTAAAGCAATGTCACAAGCAGCAAGGCATTTTCAAAAGCCTTCAGTAGGCTATAGCCCATAGCAGTAAGCAATGTTTACTGTAGGTTGTCAGTTCTTAGGATTAAGGGCAGCTTTGGCTCCAGTTATAGAAGCACTCTTGAAAGCTGAACTAGTATATGCGTGATGACACTTCCCTCAAGACTGACTTTCTTTTAATGGGACAGAATCAGGTTTTTACTAATTCCAGCTCCTGAAAGATTCAGTCTTCATTATGAGGACCTAATTATATAATACAATATTTAATGAAAAGATTATTATAACATAAATAAAAAAAATGTACAGGTATCTTTTTATTTATTGCTATTATTATTAGCTTTCTACAAGAATGTCCTACCTGTATCTGGGCCTCTGCATCCCTAATAGATATATTTAGGGAGCTGACTGTGGACCCTGAGCGGGGTCTCTTCTCTTGTCTCAGGATCTCTGGACCAGCACTAAATGAATGCCTCATTTGACCTTGATCTAGAAGATGTTGTGGCCGCTGGAGTACGGGTGAGTCTGGCCCTCTTGAACCCAGGAGTTCCCCTTTCTTTTCCACTTTGACCTCCTTGGTGAAGGATGTCATGGCCTGTTTTTGCTTTCTCTTCTTGTATTCTGTCATAAACTTGGAGATGGTTTTGTCGGTGGCTATGGTGTAGATTTTGTTGCCAGCACTCTCCCACCATTCTTTTTTCTTGGTTTGCTCTTTTTTCTCTGGTTTAGGACTCAGGGGTGGGGCTAGCAGCAATATTTCTCCACTCCCTCCTCGAGGTGTTAAGCTGTCTCCCAGTTGGTCCCTGATTTGACTTCGGTCATCTTCTGATGGTGTGTCCTTTCCAGATAGCCCTCCAGTTGACGGGGTGGAGGTTTCTGAGTGAAAAGATGGTAAAATGAAGAAAGAGTCACCTTTGAACACTGGAGGTTCCTCTACATTATTCTCCAGGTCCAGATGCATCTGGATGTAGTTGTTGCACAGTTCCATGCAGAGCTTGTGAAGCCGCTTGATCAGCCATCCCCAGTCTGCATTGCTGACAGGCTGGACGCTCAGAGATGGGATTCGAGCCCTCCACTGCCTCTTCTCCTTCCCTCGTGGGGGACTGACCTGGGCAGTTTCTTCAAAAATGTCTTCATCTTCTGATGAACACTGCTGTGATGAGTCTGTGCTTCTCTCATCATCTTCAAAGAGGATCTTTTTCACTTGGTCTGCAGTGATGTTCTCCTGGTTTGTCAGGATTGCACAAACCAGGGCATGGAAGTAGATGTTGAAGCTCATGGCTGACTGGCGATACAAGTTGGCAGCTCCACTAATGCCAGACACTTTTTTCAACAAACACTTCAGCCCAGGTCTAGTGTCAAACTCTCTGGCTGTTCTGTAGGAGTCCAGAAGCAAGTCAAAGATGACAGCCAAGTTTTGCATGGAGATGTACCTGAGAAAACCAGCCATCTTGTTTTCTGGTATTTGTATTGCCATTTTTTCCTCCAAGTTAGAAGGGCCTTTCACAAATTCTTCCAGTAAGATGTCATATAAATTCTGGAGCAGTACTTGGTGGGACAGTAAGCTCACCACTATCGTCCTGAAAGGAATACTTGGTAAACCAAGCATGAGAAGGAAAAAAATCATAGAATATTAAAATGGTGCATTGGGCTTGTACTAGGAGCAAAAGCACACTCAAATATTTCAGCTTGCTATAGCTGAGGAATTTTTAACACACAAGTTATTCCTCCTCCACCGTGTCAGACAACCTTTACTTTGTCATGACAAATTGAGGCCAAAACTAGTTTACTACTCAGTTTCCATTTCCACTAATGCCCAGGAGTACGTCTTAAAAATAAACCATGAAGAGGTATCCAACCACTAAAGAAACATGTACAGAAACAACAGCAGTGCAATGCAGCATGCAAAGAAGCTGAAGTCTGGCTGAAGGCACATTTCCCTGTTTGCTCTTAAGACTTCAAGTGGAACACTGAGAGCCTAGCATGAAAATATATGTTCTTAACCCTGTTCCTCACATATGATGCTGGGTGATTCTTAGCTGTGGTCCTGTTAGAGAGATGCCAGGAGTTGTTTCAGCCCAGCCCTCACTAATTTTTGATTTGCACAGGAGCCACAGGAATGGCAAATTCCTGTGACTGTAGTTTTCAGGTCTTTCACCAGTAAATAACACTGAGAGGCTTACAGGCAAGCAAGGCTTGGAAGAAAGACAGGATTGCTGTTTGGTATCTCATGGATTTCAAATTATAAACTGTGAAACCTATCTTAAGGCCTTTTAAAAAAAGTCCTTATGTAAAATTACAAGACAATGTTTTAAATGGAGCTGATGCACATAATAATACTTGGTTTGATATGATGGGTCAAGTTTTAATTAGCAAAGCTATCAATTAAGGAAGAGATTTTTAAGCTTGCGATTCTGAAGTTTTCGGTCTAAGTCAAAGCAAATCATCATGTAACATGAGAAATTCAGTTGTAGACCTTTCTTTTTTTTTGTTGCAAAAATTATTCCACTTTCAGTAAACACTTTTCAAAACTGTTTAGGAATACCAAGACAAAAAGCCATATACTAATTTTTTTTTTTTGAGAAATCCTATCAAACCCCAATTTTGAGAATGCAACATTTAAAAGAAAGCTCAGGCAAAATTGTTCTTCTTTGGTTAAATTCCCTGTGTTACTTTGCCTACCATGACACAGCTGTCAGTGCTGATACATCAGTAAAATTTAGTAGTCTTATTAATTGACAGTGATAAAATGTTGATGATTAGCACATTCAGTAGAGCTCTTTATGGGGAAGTAGTTTTCTGCTGTAAAAATCATTAGAGGCTATGACTCAGAAAAGCTCTTAAGAGCATGTATAATGTTAAATGAGAGCTTGCAGTGATTTCAAGCAACTAATTCTGTTCCAAAAGCAGGGTCAGGAATGAAGGAGATCTGCTTTCCTTGTAACAGCCAAAAGCGCAATTTACAAGGACAGTATAAAGTACTGCTCAATCCCAAAAGAAACTGGTAGAGAACTACAGGTGAAAACACAATGCCAAAGCTGGTTAAGGATAGTATTTTCTTATTCTGCCCAAAGTTTCAAACTGAAATATATGACTAGTTTTTAGGAAGAAGAAAAGCTCCCTTACCCCAGCTTCCTGTGAAACGATGCAGCATTAAGGAAAAAAAACCAAAAGGGAAAAGAGAAACCCTGCTAAGGTTAAAGCAAAACTTTGGAAAGGCCATAGTTACTATCATGCATGATTGCCCTATTACTGCACTGCCGTAGCAAACAATATGGAAACAGTGGCACAGTCAGCTTGTGAGCTGTGTTTTGGTGAAAAAATGAGCACTGCTGGGAGAACACGTGGCTGTGGGCATATACACCTTTTGCAGCTGTTTGGACAAAGTGCAGTGTGAGAGCATTCAGAGTTTGTATTTAATTGCAAGCTTTATCTATTCGTTTAAAGACAAGCAAGACCCTTTATAAGCACAGCCTGTTAGACTGCATGGCCTTATGTAGTGTGAGAAAAGAATATTCCAGTCTTTGCTCTGCATTTATAGTAACAAGAAGAATAACCTACTAACCTTTGGACAAAGCAGATATTTTCCTCTATAAAGGAAGGGTTTAGCTTGTGATCTCAAGCTTCCCTTGTCTCTGTGCAGGGCCCTGTTCTCTGATGGTGAAGCAACAGAGTACCTGCTCTTGGGGGGAAACTTCTGTACAGCAGTGTAAGAATAGAGATATCTTGCATGGTTTTTCTTCCTGTCCATCCAAAGGACCATCACATTTTGGCTCTTTGTTGCAAACAATAATTTAAATTTGCATGGTGTAAAAGCATGTTTGGTATCTCATAAAATACAATTTCATGCCATTACATACCTTGCAATACAAACACAAATCCTGAATGCAGAATTCTGATTCTTGGCCCAAATGATGGTACAGCAGTTGTTTAAAGAACCAAGTGCAAGCAAAAAGAAATGTTCTTTCACAGGATCAGACTGTCATGCAAATTGATGAGTTTCTCAGGTGGCAACACAACAGAAAGACTTCCACAAAAATAACGTGCAAAGCAAAACCAACATTCCCTAGCTCAGTGTTGACAGCTTTGCAGTTTTGGATGTGGTCTCTTCAGTTTATAATGCCCAAGTTTATCTGTTAACTTCTTCTACCTTTTTAACCAAGTAACACCGAATTAAAAAGACCCTTAGTGAAACAGATATTGCATTTTCTATGTATCATTAAAAACACAGAAGTGTCAAAAAACCTAATTTGATCAGTGTATTAATTTTTTTTTTATGAGCCCTATGGAGAGGTATGGTTTGCCAGGCTCAGTCCACAGCTCTTCCTGTCCAGCAATAGTTTTATCTTGCTTTTATTGACACAGTGTCTTCCTTGGGAGATATTTTACCTTCTCTGGTTATGCCCATTTGGTTTCTTATCTGGTGGCAGGTCAATGATGAGCACACACGACTGGGCATGTTCAAACCCTTCCTTGTTGCTGGGGGTTTTTGGGGAGCACTGAGTCTCCAGCATGAAGACCTAGAAAACAAGTTACATAAAACAACCAGTTTAGCACTTGCAGTGGGTCCAGGGCAGGGCAGGGGAGGGCTGGGAATAGGATTCCCTGCAGTTGAATCTAGAAAGGCTGGTTGTTGGAAGGATTATTTTCAGCCATGAAGATAGAACAGATACCTCATATGCCATCCTTTGGGGGTGTGTTGTGGTTTAACCACAGCCAGCAACTAAATACCAAAGCAGCCACTCATCACACCCCACAACCCATCCCTCTCAAGGATGGGGAAGGGAATCAGGGAAAAAAAGGTAAACCTCGTGGGTTGATAGAAGAATGGTTTAATAATTTAAATGAAATATAGTAATACCAACCACCACAAAAAGGGAGGCAACAAAAAAAGAGAGAGAAATAAAACTTGCACAGTACAGTTGCTCATCACCCAATGATTGATGCCCAGCCTGTTCTTGAGCAGCCCCTGCCAGACATCTCCCCTCATTAAGCAGGACACTCTAGAGTATGGGATATCCCTCTGGCCAGTCTTCATCAGCTGTCCTGGCCATGCTCCCCCCACCAAGCTTCTCATGCATCTCCTCACTAACAGAGCATGGAAAACTGAATGGTGCTTGATTTACTGTAAGAATTATTCAGCAACAACTCGAACATCAGTGCGTTATCAACATTATTCTCATACTAAATTCAAACCACAGCACTGTACCAGCTACTAGGAAAAATTAACTCCATCCCAACTAAAATCAGGACAGTGGGAAACAGGGAAACAACTCTCAATTGCTGTATCAGTTTTTTAGTTTCATAGTTGGGGCAAATCCTCACTGAGAAGGCCTCAGAGAGTGTCACTGATAATGTCTACAAGAAAATTATTAAAGTTACATTCCCTACTTTCTTAAGTTCTGCATCTTTAAAACTTAATTTAAAACATGTTTTCTATTTAAACAATGTGTGCCACTACCACATTATTTGTGATCTCCAATCTTGGTCTGTGCATCTCAGATTTTTCAAGCAGCAGCAGAGTATGATTTATCAAGTCAGAAATTGACATAAATACCTGCTGGCTGTTTTAATCTAGCTGGTTTCCCATACTGAAACTGTCACATGGTATTTACACTGTTATGGTACCCTGCAGGTCATTAAGTTCAGTCTGCTGTATTTCAAAGAACTTGTTTCATATAACCACTTTCACAGAATGAATAACCTTCACTGTCGTCAAAACAACCCTCAGAAGGTATTCTCCAAGTTTGCTCTGCTGATTCTGATTAGGAGTTAGTGAATCATTTGTTAAATGTCAGCATTATCCTCTAGTTCCAAGTAATCTTTTTTCTTCTCTGCAAGCTAAATCTTGGTATTTATAGAGAAAAATGCTTTGACAGGTTAATCAAATCTTGTTTTCCTATAATCGTATCACCATCTCTATTTTAGTGCATTTTTTGTTCTTTGAATTTATCATTCTTTAACAGAGTATTCAGAAATCTATGTCACATTCTAGACGAGGATTCACAGTGATACTACTATTTCCCTTTCTCTATCAGAAACATGATGTATGCTAACCTTGCATTCCAAACTCCTATTTACAGGGGGACAGTTTTGAGTTTTGTTGGTTTCTTTGGTTTTGTTTGTTTGGCTGTTTTTTGTTGTTTGTTTTGTTTTGACTTTTTGTTTTAGTATTTTTGGGGTTTTGTTTGTGTTTTTTTTTTTGTTGCTGTTATAGTTTTTTGTTTGGGGGAGATTTGGTTTTTGTGTGGGGTTGGTGTGTGGTTTTTTTTGGTTTTGGTGGTTTTTTGGTTTTTTTTTTTTTTGCTATTTTTTTCTGAATACTATTATTAGACAATTGATGTTAGCTGGGTGATGAGAAAGTGCTTGCCTGTAGGCCTTGTGAGGAAGATGGTGGAAAAAATAGACCTTCAGAAAGAAAAGCTCCAAGGTTAAAAGGTTTTCTGACTTCCCCTGAAACATGTCAGTACCTGTTGTGCCATGGCTCTGATTCTCCAGTACTCGGCTTCAGCACTTGGCGAGAGGGAGGGGGCTGCCACCTTCACTTCACAGGCATCTCCACTAAAGCTTTCAGAACCACTGTGGAAATAGCCCAACAGGTTCTATAGAGAGACACAACATCAGACTTTCACTGTGTGTTAAACAAGCAACTGTAGCTGTGTCCAGCTTGTTTGTGTGAAATACAAGATTCAGTGACCTGTCCCATTCCCACCGGCTAGCCATCTGCCATCTAGCAATTAATATATCCAATGTAAAGGCAGTACAGCTTCTTATGGATGCTGGTCTGCAACGACCTCACAGGATCTTTTGTTCACAAAACAGTGAGTTGAAAACTAATCTGTACAGAGCATGCAGCTATAACAAAGCAATGTTGTCTTCTATCTAATTTTTGTCAATCCAGAGGAAGAAATGGATCAAAAGGGAAGTTTTTGCCTAGTGAACTCTTCTGCTTTCGTACTGGCAAGGCAATTTAAAGTAAGTCTGAACCGTAAGCTACTAGTGTTGTCTGTATATGTTTAGAAAAACTGATTTCAATCTCCATTGTTGATCCAACATGTTTAATTGTGAATTGATAAATTAACGACCCGTCAAAAGTTAGTGTATCCACTTTGACTGACAGCAAAATGGTAGTTTTACCTTTACTGGCTCCAGAGTGGCAGAGAATGCATCCTGCAATGCACAACATGCAAGTCTCCACATCTCTTCAGTAAAAACAGGTCCTGCAGTCACTAACACATACCTGCAAGGACACAGGAAAATGTTACTATGTTCAAAAAGGAACTAGGCAATTCTTACATATAAAGGGAGAAGGGTGAAAATCCAAATCTTTGGAAGTGTTCAAGGCCAAGCTGGATGGGGATTTGAGCAACCTGGTCTAGTGGAAGGTGTCTCTGCTCATGGCAAGGGAGTTGAAACTAAGTCTTTAAGGTCCCTTCCAACCCAAACTATTCTATGATTCAATGAAAACAGAACAAAAGGCTTACTGAGTAGCTAGCTAATGTTATCCAATCTCCTCAGCTGTTACCCTGAACTATTTTCATAATTACACAATAGTTTTGACCTTTTTTTCTCCTTTGCTCTTCCTCTTTAAGTAGTCATCTTGCCACAAGAACCACACACTATGTAACTATATAAATGCAGCGCTTATTTTGATTATGACTGCAATAGGAAGACTGTGAAAAGTGCTAATTACCTCTAAAGACCTGTGAATGCCAGAAGAAAGACCCTTTCCTTAAGGATTAATTATTGACTAACTATATATAGGTAATGTACAAGTCCTTTTTTTGAGAATCATACACACAGCAATGCCTAAAACCACAGGTTCTGAGGCACACCGAAAACAGCAAGAAAAGGTTAATAAGTCTAAAATTCATTATTCCAATAACAAGAGCTAAGACATATTACAGAATTCTTTTGAGATGTTAACCAACTTAGTCCACAAGTTCTTCAAAGACATAGAGATCTTTTTTGAACATGCTAAGAGTGAACAGATTGGATTACCTGATACAGGAGCAGCCAACTCTGGATATAATTTCTGTTGGTTCTGCTACACAGGCTACCAGCAACTTGAAAAGATCTTTCAACATGTTATTGATCATATTTTCATAACCAATATCTGTAAGGAAATGACACAGACTGATTTTGACATCATTGCCTTGTGATTATAATTAGAGATAAACAGTCTTACTGTACTTACTGCTAATCAGAGAATTTGCAAAAAAAAATCTTTTTATGCAGCTATTGAAACATGCAACACACCAAGCTGAAATAAGAACAATCCTTTTTAAGTTAACAATATAAAATGTCTGGCTCAAAGTGGTACAGGAGAAATTATCTTAGATCCTGTTTCTGATATTCTAGTTCCTTATGATCAAAGTCTTTATATCTTCTTTTGGAAGTATACTAAAGACTGTGATCTTTTAATTTTGAAGACAGCCCTGCTCTGAGAAGGAGGCTGGTCTAAATAACTTCCAAAAGTGTCTTATAATTTTTTCCCCATAATTCTAAACCCTATAGAGAAAAATAATCCCAATTAGATTTTTTTAACTCTCCTCTTATTTTATGCTTGAGCAACCAAAAAAGCAATGAAACCACCACCCCAAGTAGCTGCTCAGTAATATGTCACTGATTGCAGTAGATGTGACACTACAATGACATACCTGAGTGTATGAAATTCTGAATGTGCTCCACTACAAGTTCACTGGAAAGGCCAATGGCATGCTTGAAATTAGAAGATGCCACGTCCCAGTAAGAATGGTCACCATGGCTGCGATGGAGCCAAAGAGACATCGTGGGAAGAAGAAGATGTACAACTGCATAAATGCCAAATCCTGGTCCTTAAAATAAACACAGTAATGGTTGTATATATTTGCTTACAAAGCCTACATGCTCAGTAAACTTGCTAACTTGTTCCAAGCTGAAGCCTGGGGTAATGCTGAAGGAAAGACGTTCTGAAACTTTTTTGTGGTTGAGAGTGGTAAAGTATTTTGGATGTAGTTATGAGGTACATTTAGCCAACAGTTTACCTGCAGTCTTTCCCAACAGATCTGCAGAATTATATAATTTTCTCTTTCCATTTCTTAGACACGAAGCAAACATTTTATGTGGCTAGGACTTTGATAGAGTACCACACCTCTTTATTGTGCAACAAATTTAAGCATATGTTGTTCCATATACTCTTACAAGATGCCTTTTGTCAACAGAATGATGCACTAACTGGAACAACTTATCAATTCTGAGATTTCCCTTCCTAGTAGAGAATGTCTCTGTGTAGCTTTAACACAAGTAACATAATTTACAGAACTGGTTTTGGAGTCTAAAAGGTGTGGTTAGGGCTCCACTAGCTCACAGTTTATCAAGCCCTTTCATTACCAGGTGTCTTGGCAACGTCCCTCAGCAACTCAAAGAGCAGATCCAAAGTAGGAGGCTGGTGCTGACGGGGACAGTTGGATATGGCAGTTGTTAATTCTTCCAGCAGAATAATCCAGACATTGATAAGGCCTACAAGTAAAGAAAGAAAGATTAAAAAACATGAGTAAGATACTGCATTGACCACAGGTGAAACTTGCCCTTGGAAAGTGATGGAAATTAATTAACTAAATAACTTAAAGATCATAGTTCTTGCATGTTTACTGTTGCTGTGTAATTGTTGTGGGCAATAGCCCTTTTTGAAATGATGGTTTCCTTCTCCCCCCCTTTTTATCAAGTTTGTGTTTTGTCTCGTCCTTCCTTGTCCATGTACACCTTGTTCTGGTCATGCTTCACTGTTCCTACTAGTCCAGTCTCTTTAACCTTGTGTAAAACATCTGACAAAAAAGATACAAATAAAACCTAATCTCAAATGCTGCCCAGAATAGATTGTACCCCTTTAGGTTATGCTTTTAAGTAAGGCTCCTGAGGACACTAGGCATAACTTAACTGGCTCTATTTGGTACTCAGAACTGACCAGTAAAAATGTCTCATGAGGTATCATCAGGCTGCCTCACATGTCTTCTTTTACATCTAAAGAGGTCACAGAGCTGGACAACTGACAGAACAGCAGATAGGATTCAGGTGAGCTCTCATCTACATTGCCAAACAGATAACCCCTAAAAGATTATGGGATACAACTAGTTTTCAATACAATTTTGAAGATGGTTAGGAATTGGTGACCTTTAATTTTTCACAGATCCCTTAAGTACTTGCTAGTCTGCCATGATATCATGAACAGCTAGAAGTATCTTGCACATTACACTCTTAAGTTGCCTTGGAAGGCTATGGGTTCATTAGGCTAAAATGGATTTTACTTTGGTTCACTAATAAGTCCATGTTCTCTGCCAGCGCTAGCTATGCAGACATAGTCTGTATCTGAATGATGCTTGCTGGCTACTTATGTTCTAAAAGCAATACAAGAGGGAACTTTGTTTAAAATTCACTGAGCTTGCTGACTGCAAGAATCTTCCTGAGAAACAAGGTAAAAGCAGTGAAATCATTACTTTGTAACTAGGTTGATCATTTATTTAGTCACACCACTTTCAGATGACAGTATGTATGGAGACATGGTTTTGAGTCAGTTAGACTCAATGATACTCCTGGATAAGGAAACAGCACAAATGACTCAGAATAAAATACAGATGTTTTCTAATCTGGGAGAACTGAGTATCTCTAAAACACCCTGTTGAAGAGTCCAGCGTGAAATCAGATACACCATGAAAATATACTGCAGATATTGCAAATTAGGGTAAAACACTTTGCCTCCTCCTGGTACTGACTTTGAGCACCAGAGTGCCAGGTGAAGACTGCCTTGCGTCTTTGTGAAGTCAGTTTACCTAGCAATGTTCTAACACCACTGCCATGTAAATAACAAATTAGGTGACAGTTTCAGTGCTTAGCTCTGACAAGAACCAAAAGAAGGTTTATTTGCTCCAGGGTGATATTTCTATTTACAGCAAGACATTGACAGGCAGAGTCACTTCTGAACAGTAGGCAACTGAGGTGGGGAGACCCCAGGTCAAGTTCCAAGTCTGATTCAAAGCAGAGGCTTCAATGACTTGGGTCTCCTACATCCCAGGTGAATCTCCTAAAATACCCTGAGAGGGAAAAACCAAACCAAACCAAACCAAGCACAGAAAGAAGGAAGTAAAAGGCTGTTTTGTGAAAAACTAGGACTTTTGACTTTCTGGTTTCAGAGAACAGCTTTTCTCTCCTTTATCCAGGGTAGGAGAGAACAGGACAATCTATATGGTGGAAGAGTCCAAGGTACCAAGGGCCAGTCTGGTGAGGCACATGAATGAAATGCATTGGAGTCAGCCTGCTTTCTGCCAGGTTGCAGCTGACTCCTCACTGAGGCAGCCTCGTGGAACAGCTCAGTAGTTCACATGTTCAAAAGTGACTGCACTGTTGTGAAGGTCTCCTGAGCCCAGAAGCTGTAAGGCTGCATTCCTCTATTGCTTGGCTCTGCACACATCTAGTTCATCCAACACCTGATTAATCCACAACCCATGCAAACCACAGAAATAATCAGGAGGCAAATGCTGCTTGTTTTTTCTCAAGGTCATAGTGCTTTTTATGGACTTCAGAAATTCACTGTTTATTCCAACAGACCACAGGACGTAAGTTTGGAAACACTTAAACAATTATTCTTTATCTTTCTAGACAGTAACTCAATACTGGTATTTTTTTTCTGTTAAAGGCAGGCTTGCCAATACCAACTTTAAAAGGTTTTCATTCCTTTACTTGAGCTGTGGTCTAGAAAGTATTTTTGTCTTAGCTCTCAGAAATGCACAACGGCTGTATTATGAGTATCAGGATAATCAAAAAAATTGTTAATCAAAATATTGTTATCTTACCCTAAGAGAGGGGTTGGATTTTTCTTATATATGAACTGTACCTTTTACATAAAAAAGGTGACAAGATTTGAACTTCCAACTTGTGTGTGCACACGTGGGTGTGTGTAGACAACAAGGAAACAATAAACTATGAAGTTTTCCCTCCTTTTTGCTTTCAGCAGTTGGCAAAATTTGCAGCAACATACAGAAGAAGTAAATGATTCGTTCTGCATTTACTGCTTTCAGTGCACTTACCAGTGTCATCATCAAAGTCAGAAAGGATGCACTCAATCCCATCCTCACTGCTGGCTGACTGTTCTTGTGCTCGCCGGGGCAAGTTAACCAGCCGGCCACTGAGGAAGATGGGTTTCAAGGGCATTTTATAGATTTTGGCTAACAACTTGGGAGGGCGAAGGAGGGAGAGAGAAAAAAAGAGAAGATAAATATGCATGAGAAAGTTTGTAAAAGCAATCACATACAACACAGGTACATAAAATAAAAGGTAAGCAAAGGCCAGAAGTCTTCAGTTCACTGACAAGTAAAGGGTTGTGGGTAAAGAGAGGGAGAGTAGCAACTTAAATAACATTTCTGAGATGGGAGTGTGCTGTCTTCTTATTTGTGAAGGGCAAATGTTACAACTCACTGATTGCATCTGTGACCTATGAAGATCTGTTAGCTGTATACAGAATATTTTGAAGCTTTGAAGGACTACATAAATACTTATAAAAGAGTTTGTAAAGTTTCAGAGCTTCATTGCCTGGGTTGTCCATTACACAACAAATACAAAATGCAGAACTGTGCTATTGAAGGGATGCTACCAGCATTTTATCAGGTCTTTCTAAGCAAATAATGTACTTGCAATATACAGACTGAATTTTTTTTCAGTCATTCCTGTTCTTCTTTTACTGGCAAGTTAAAAGGTATAACAAGATATAAATGGCTGCTTCTTTTAAAGAGAAGAAAATAATTCCCTTCACTGTGAACCGGGGTTTGTAAGAATGAGGAATAGCAATGTAGTGCAAATACTGTATAGACAGAACACACATTAGATATATACATAGATATTTACAAATTTTTTTTAGATGAACAAGATAGCAAGCTGAGTTTGGTATGTCTGCGGTTTATTATTCTGAGTTGCCTTATTCTTCCCTTTCTTTTCTCAGTCTGCATACTGAATACACCCATTCTCTCTGAATTTAGATGTTAAGTCCTTTCAGCAATGATAATATCCTTTGTTGTGCATTTGTGTTGTACCCAGAAAAAACATGGCCTCAGTCCAACAAAAAGACCTGCAGGTGCTACAAAAATACAAACAATATTATAAAATCAGACAAAAATTGTCCAGATAACCCTGGATAATAATATATTCTGTGAGCAAGGAGATTACAGGAAACATGCCAGCATTCTAATTATTAGAGATTTGTCCTGAACTTCACATATGCTTGCATGGTATGAATAAGCTGCTTCTGCATTTCAGAGGGTGTAACCTGTTTTTCTTGAAATATAAGGATTTACAACTTCTTGTTTGGGTTTTTTTTTTTTTTGTCTTTCATTCCCAACACCGTTTATGGTAACTGTTTAAATAAGAATGAATTTAGCTTTGAGTAATGTTACTATTAGGTTTTGAGCATTCACATTTTCTCATATGCTCCCTGGGTCTGAGTGTTTTTATCTCCTCTGTTTTTCCATGACTAACTGGCCTACAAGGTATGATATTCCCTCAGATCACCACTGTCAATTTGGCAGTGTAGGGTATTACCATCAGGGTCACCACTGACTCTGCTGGGTTCATGCAAATCATCCAATGACTGATGCAAAGCCTGCAGGTTAGAATCGTTTCCTAGGCCAGGTTTATGCCTGCATAAGGTTGGTCATCATACCTGAGAACATCTCCTGAGGTAATCAAGCGCGGGAAGGCACAAGTCTGTAGATGCAGATCCTGATCCTGGCACACAGTCACCCATCTCCTTACAATCTACTTCCCCTGGGGACAGGAAAGGCAGCATTGGGAAGGACAGAAGAAAAGAAACAAACAGAGCATTAGTTTTCTTTCCTCATTCAGTTATGCCCTAATGTCTGAACAGAATCCAGGAAACATCCTTTGTTTGATCTTAGATGAAAACCATGTGACCCTCACAAAGACAATACAGTAATACTGGTCACAGTTTGTACATGAATTTTTATACGAATAAATGTTTTAGTAAGCATATGCCTATTTAACAATTCTTCAGTAGAGCCTCTGAGAGTTCTAATAATCATATAATTATATTATCTGTCATATTGACTCCATTTTCTTCCATAGGGGTAGGAATTACTTGCTCATATTCATCCTTTGCTCAATTACTATATTAATTTTTTTTCTATTCATTTTCACCCCAGTGACCTGGAAAATTCTACCACAAGATCTTCCTGTTAGTTTATTCACTGCATAAAGATATCATTTTATACCTTGACACCTGCATTAGACAGCAGAAGGAAGTGCAGTAGTACCACAGTTCCAGCTGTATGACCCATATCCTCAGGCTCTAGTGCCTCACTACAGCCAGTATTCCCAACTTAAATCAGCAGATTGCTCCTTTCAGACCAGCTTCACTAACTGAATTCAATAAGCAGAGCAATTCCAAGTCATCCTGCTACAGAGCTCCTCTCTGGATAATTCCTCTCCACCCTTTTCCCCATCTGCCAGTCTGCCTGGCTCCCCTCTCTGCCAGTGCTCTTCCCACCTTAGAATACTTGGCTCACTGCCATTTTTCCAGTTTAGCCAAACACTTCCCATTCAGTGCCAAATCTGAAGCTTTACTAAATGCCTATAGACATTAACATTTTCTTGCCTTAAAAGCTATTCCTCTCATAAAAAGCACAAGATAAATATTAAATCCTTTTATGAGATCCTACTTTGTTCTCCTTTCACTATATTTATTTGCTTTTTTATGCTCTTAGCTATTTCCTCCATAATGTATTTTAAAGTTTTGTCTACTCCTGAGATCAGCCAAGTCAGCCAGTGAAGTTTGAATCTTTTAGTTTTACCATAAAATACACATAGTATGGCTTTGTATTAGCTGATGTATCCCATAGTTCTGTTACCTTTAATACAAAAAATAACCCCGCTTTTTGATATGTGACCACAATGGGGTCAAAATTATCTCATGAAAGCAAGAAACCTAAAGAGATATAAGACAGGCTTTTAAGCTGTCCAGAAGAAACATGAGTTCCCTCTATTGGTACTGGACATACAAGTTTATTTCTCTTTTGTAGTAATAACTACAATTACAATTACATCACAAGCTGAATTCTGCCCCTGTTGAAATCAATGGTGAAATAGGTCAGTGAGACAAGAGTAACATTAAAGAGTAGATCTGCTGCAGCTAGGTGCTTCATTTAAATCAAAAGGAGTTGCTTATAGAGCTAGAAACCCCTGTGAATTAATATTCAGATGGAAAGCAAAGGCCCCATTTTACCACTACTTAGAAATTCTATAATTTACATACACAAAAATCTCCAACATTGTCAGAGTTCTACGAAAAGTATCAAATTCTAATGATCAAGGCAAGCCATGGATCACCAGCATGGGGGCAGAATGACCCATTTGCAGCATTTGCAGCATTTGCCTTTGTTCTGCATGCTGGGAAGCACGACAATTACTCTGCAGGGTCAGCCTGACACTCTATGCCTGGTCTCTGCTGCCCACGGTGTAAAACATGCCCTGCTCTGTTGCAAACAATCCATGCTGTCCCTGCACAATGCCAGGCCATTTCTGCAACATGCTAGGTTTGGAGGTTTTTTGTTTTATTGTTTACATGAATATAAGCAAGTCCTGATGTAAACAAAGATCAAATTAAGAAGCAGACAGTTAATAGGGAGATGTATTTTTGCTGCTATAAAATCTTGAACTGATAGTATTAAAAATGTTATGGAAATAATCTCTCAGTGTTGATTTTATTTTATTCTTTTAAAGCATTCTGGACTCAAGTTTTTCACTGCTCCTCTCTTTGCTACCATGCTATGTCTTATATAAGTGAATTATCCTCTTCTGCAGGATCAGGCTTGACATATCATGACTTAATAGGAAAGGAAAATAATTACCCAGTCCTTTGACAAACTTCATAAGGCACATAATATAACTGGTGGCAGCATTGGCAAAGACCTGGATGTTGTCTGTGTTTAGAAATGCTTCAAAGACATCAAACACTGGAGCCTGGCGTTTCCCTGTGGAAATAACAAGATGAGAACTCTTCCTCACGCCCCCTTTAAAAATCATTTTCCAATTGTTTTTCACCAATTTAACTGAATCTGTAGAATCTTTTCTTTTCTGGGCAGAGACAGAAATTATCTTAAAAGTAAAATCTTCTCTTGCTGCTAAGGCAAGTCATGTAGCCTTTCATAGGGAGCGATAGAGATTCCCTCCTTTGCCCAGTCTATGACAAATACCAATTTATGCCTGTTCAAATGGTAAGAGCAGGTTTAGGCTCTTGAACTCAGTAGCTAATACTTCTGTTGAGTGGAGGTTTCTGTTTAGTTTCTGGATTAGTTTTTGATAACTGCCAAGATGACATCAATCATGCAGAAAACTATTCACACTATACAGTAACAAAATAGCCTTGCTTTTCCTAGATTCAATTACTAAGTGGATTATCAGTCTTCAAAAGCTGTGTACACTGACATTCAGCCATCAGCCATAACAGATCTCAATCACAAAATTTAGGAGGAAAACCACCTCCCTTACACGACTTGTCACGTTCAAAAATACCTTCTAATGGGCCAAAAGAACAGAAAAAATGGCTTTTCCCATAATAACACATTTCCATACAAGCAAACATCTCTGGGAGGGATGCACACTCTTACAGAAATGTGGTCTGTAATAGCACTAGGAATCTGAAAGCCTTGTAATCAAATGCTGGACAAGCACTTGCCTAGATTTATCACACTAAGTTACCCTGATGAATAAAAGCAATAGGTTTCATACAACAAGGAAGACAGTCCACAAGAGACATGCTGGCTGTATACAGTCCTTTCTCCAGCAGGACAGTGACAAATACTCAGCCAAGCTCAGTACCCTTGCACTGCTGTCTCGCTCAGAATTATTCAAGTACATTTGAAGCATTTCTTTCTCATTCTACTCATTTGTTAGAAGGTAGAGAATAAAAGGTCAGAACAATATATCTGCTTTCCCTCCTACCCCAACTACTACTTCAGATACTTTGGTACAGTTCTGGAGTGTTGCAGTGCCACTGTGGGTATTTAAATATATTAAGTTAGTTATTGTGTCCTCCAGAGAACCAAAAGCACATATGAAATAGTGCAGTAAATCCTTACCCATAGAGTATTCTCCTACAAGGTACTCTTTAACCTCTGACTTGCTGCTGCTGTGCACTGTTTCCAGGGCACTGAACAGGGGTCTCCATCCTGACTGGATCTGGGTAGAACACATTTCCACCAACTCTCCTATAGAGGTGATCACCTGCAGCCAGTGTAGGAGGGGTTAAAAAAAAAAAAACAGAACTGATATACAGATGGATCTTCAGAAGGAATGAGGATGGCTTTAAACATATTTCCAGATCTCACTATAACAGTCTAGACTAAAACATTATTTAAATTTTTTTAGATAATAGAAAATCTTTATTTAATTGCTTTAAAGCCAGGTCTACTGTCTCTGTGCTCTGCCACAATGCTGATTAGGTAGGCAGAGCACTCCCAATTCCTTGAAGATGATCAAGGGGCAGCATTTGAAGGGAATTTGGGAAACACTCTCAGGTGGACCAAGTGCACTCTGGAAACCATTCTTATGGGCACAGAGGTGAGATACAGACATGCTGATCAGAGCTGACTTGCCTGGTCTTGGACATCCTCATCACACAGCTCCAGCTGCATGATGCGCTCGAAGGGGCGGAAAAGCGCCTCGTTGAAGTGAAAGTGAGAAGGCTCGTTCCAGTCCATCAGCACTTCAGTGAGGATGTCGTGGATGAAGGAGACAGCCTTCTGAGACACGTGTCTCTCCTTGTGACAGGCAGCCTGCACAGAAAGGAGAAGTATTAGAGTGTGTACAAATAATAAATTTGCTTTTAGTCAGACACTTTCAAGAGAGGTAAGAACTACATGTTATTGAACCCTCAAAACAGCTTTCCCACTGATGTGACTAGGGACCCCCACTGCAATGAAAACGGGAGAGTACTGCCATGGAAACAGATGACTGAGAACTCTGAGTTGCCTGGAGGTCCATAGATGCATGAAAGTTTGCTGACAATTAAAAGAGCATAGAGCTAAAAATAAATAAATTAAATACTAAAATCCACAGAACAGATCTTGTGTGAAATGTTTTGCTTTCACTGTGTGACTGTTCTTCCCTTCAAAAGGTAGCAGCTGAACTGGCTTTATGTGGGAAAAGAAAACCTGCATCCTTTCATGGGAAGAATTACAAGGATGCAGAACTTAACTGGGAATATATGTAGATGGAGGAGACACTTACAGCCCCTTGGGGTGATTTCAGGCTTTTCACCAGACACAATTTGCATCATATAGCAAAAGCCCAACACCTTGTCTCTGGGCCTGCCCATTTCAGTCTCTTGCAAGCACACTCCTTGGTGGCAGTATCACAATATATGACACAGTCTATACAAGACAGAGTACACTTGACAAAGGTGAAAGTTGTACATTTTAAGCGCTATCAAGCTTTCTCCATCTTTTTTAGCCTTGTTGTTTCGTGCACACATTCCCATTTTTGTCCCCCAGTCCTACCTCTACAAGGTGAGGTGCCACCAGGCTCCAGCAGCGCATGAGGTGGAGCAATGGGCGGGATTTACTCCTTATGATTCTGAGCATGGCATCACCAAGTCGGAATAAGTGAAGTGCACTTCTCCTGTCCTGTGTAGATTTTACTTCACCTACAAGAAAGCAGAAGAATAAATGGAAGCTAAGCATCATCTTAGCTTAGCTTCTCCTCTACTAAATATCTGAACTGGAATTAGAAATCATTCATTAATATTAAGTTGGTGAGGAGCTTCACTGGGGGTGAGAAAAAGTAAAAAAAACCCCAAACCGATGTAAAACACGCTCTATGCCTGTGTAGGTAAAAGAACAGGAGATGGACACAAGTTTAAAGAAAACTTACTAAACATACTTCAAGTGATCACTTTTTTTGACAACATCAAAGACCAAGCTTGGAAAAGAAGCGCAAAAAATTTATCCAAGGAATTAAATAATTGATATTAAGACCCAAAATGGTAGTTACAAAAGCTTTTGCTGACATCTACAGGAAAGATTATAAACTGCAAATTATTTAGCTTTGGTATTTAATTTTGTATTTCTTATTAAGCAAATGATACAAAAAACAGAATGGGAGAAAATGTTTTTCTGTTCCCCAGTCTCTAGTACGTGTTATTTCCTGTTGAAAGGAGTTCATCTTCCACTGCTCTTACAACATTTTGAAAGACACTTCATCCTCTCATTTCAAATAAAGCAGTGCTTTTATCTCTAACAAAAGATGGAATCAGGGGATATATCACTTTTAAAATAAAAAAGTGGCACTTAATTCCACTATTCTAACTTTAATTTCAGTATTACAACTACTGTTGATTGACCACTACATACATGGTAAGAGGAAATCTATTTATTAGAACTAGAGTTATGAATGTTGAGGTCTGGAGACAAGCAAGAGCAAAAAACCCAAAAACTTGAAGTGTCATATTGAGAAAATGACAAGTAGCACTTCAGGGAGATAGGAAACCAATTAAATTGGAAACATAGATAAAAACTGTGTCTGCCACAGAACAGAACAAAACCTGTATGACAAATGTAGCTTCTACAGGCACAGTATAAATTGAAGTAAAGTATCTTCCTTTGTGCCCAATTCTTCTGCTCCATTTGAGATAGTGATGGAAACAACAATTTATAGGCTCTGTACTGTAGAGTACCTGCTCTACTCTGTCGAGGAAAATCAAGCAGGACAAATCCCACTGCTTTATTTAACATTCTTCGTTTGTGGGCTTTGTTCTCTATTGTCTGTTTTCTGACTTTTGAGGTTATTCTACTGTCAAATGTCTAACCTAAATCTACTGTCTTAAGTCTAGATTTACCCAAGTTTCCATACTGGACTGGCTTCAAAAATAGAGCTGTGATTATATATTGGTGGGCAATTAACACTCCCAAAGTCCAAGAACCAAATGAATGTGCTGTGATGTGTTGCAAAGCAGGTGTGGATGTGGTCCCTGCCCAAAAAAAGTGCTCAATCTTTTCTAAAGCTTTTGAATTTCTTTTCAAAAGCTTTTGATTTTTTCCTACAATTCTAATAAGAAAGTTCTTATTAGACTACATACTGTAGTCTAATTTATTAGTTTTATCTATACCTTGAAATTTCAATTGGAAAAAAATTGTAAGAATACAAATAAACAGTACAATTGTATATAAAACACTCTGTATAGGATGTTCAGGTGATTTACCTGGCATTGCTAGTGAGTAATCAACTGTATCTGTGACTGAATGGAAAAGCTGGGCCTGAGAAGCCTTCTTGAGCTGGTAAAGGAAGCCTGCCAGTGCCGTCAAGTTTAACTTGTCAGCAGCATCTTCAAAGAGCCTGTAGGTAAAGAACAGAATCTAACTGAAAAATAAATGAGATGCAGACTTAAATGTGTATGTAAGAGGAAAACTCTTACTGTTTGTGGCTTCTATATGTTGCTTTTGGTGACACATTAGGTTATTGAGAGCTTTTTCATTTACATAGTGCTGCAGCAAGACTTTGATCCAGAAGCTTTATTAATTGGAGGGTGGAAAGTAGGTTGCTATGGGATCAATCAGAACCCCTTCAAGATTCAACTATGGTGCTGAAATAAAAAGTCACTTTTTCAAGTTATCCTAATGCTATAAGCCATTCATGAACCAGTAACTAAAAAGCCAGTCAAAACATGCCCATTCCTAACAACACAGATTATCATAGCTTCACTGACCTTAGAGTTACACCAGTTTGCACCATCTGAAGTTACCGACCCTAACTTGAAAAATAAATTAATTCAAGTCTTAAACCTAAGGTTATTGTACTGAATTGCTATTTTGGAATATTGCACTAGTTTTGGCTGTGGTGGAGTTAATTTTCTCAACAGTGGCTAGTATGTGGCTATGTTTTGGTTAAACAGTGAGAAATACAATTAAGAGTAGTTATTTTCAGCTGCAATGGGATCTTAGGATTTAACAGTTAAAATCTGTACACATACAACAGTAAGTGTGGTTATACTGGAGAGGGATCAACAGAGATTACAGTGAAATTTCACATGGTGCAGCTAGCAATTGACAAAAACGTGATTGTCTGTGTTGCTTTTCAGGCAAAACTTTCTATAGTCCTAAGAAACAAGGGATTGAGTCCTAATAAGCATTTGCACTTAAGTAAAAGGGTAGAAATGAAACCAGCATCATTAAAATGATTCTTATTCTTTATCAAAAGTATTGTTATTCTCTAATCCTCAGAACCAAGTTGTATTATAAGCTTCCTAACAAAAAGGTATTTTTATGCCCAGTCAAATTTCTACAAGCAGTTTATGCATTACTTTTGGCTCTGAATTTACACATAACACCTTCCTATGGGCAGAGATCAAGAGGAAAAGTGTTAGCTGTATCAAAATGGTGATCGCAAGCATGCAAACCCAAGAAATTTTCAACTGTAGCCTGGGCTACTTAAAAAAATAGCAGAAATAATATCAGCTGGCAGACTATGAAGAAAGGACATTTAACATAGCCATTGTATGACCATACTTGGTTCCCTTCCTCCTCTGGACACACTGGGGAAGCCTGACGAACTGTCCATGCAGCCCTGACAGAAGCAGCTGCTTTCTGACTGACACTGGTCTTATCAACCTGTCCCTTCCGGTCAGGACAAGACACACATTTATTTTGTCTGCTTTACTGAATACAACAGGTAAATTTACATGCAAGAAATAAATCCACCACTCTCAGGATTCATTTGATTTCCTTGGTATATCTACTGTTGTGCACAGATAGCTCAGTACTTGCAGCTACTGCGAGATGAAAAAAACCAGGTCTTTTAGAAGCTGCTGGTTGTAACAAACATGCAGCTCTCTTGTGAAATTCAACTGAAGCAAGTGGCTGCAACAAACAAAGATTAGACCCACTGCAGCATAAAAAGAGCCATTTTGGTACTGATTTGGGAACAAGGATTCTGGTTCCTGCCAGCACTGCTTTTACCTGTCAGCCTGTGTGGAGAGCGTGAGAACAGCCTTGGCAGCACTGGTCCCACACAGCAGACTGCCTCCACGGAAGTCAAAAGCTCTGCCCTTACTGCTTTCCTTGATGAGATCCTGGATAGAAACTGGCTGAATGACCGGATGGCTGCTGAGCGTGGTCTCCTGCTCGGTGGTCAGTGCCTGAGGAGCCTCCCCGGGCTCAGAGTCTGGGTGCAGCCCTCCAGGTGCTTGCTGTGACTGGGTGATGGTAAGGGAGGGCTGGGCAGCACCATCACTGAAGTGGGTGTGCTCCAGCGTGCTGATGTACTCACACACCCTGAGAACACACAGGGGAAGCAAAAAATTAACAAACACCTTGAAACAACAACTCCTCACTGCACTAATCACACAACATTTTCTTCCAACCATAAACAGACAATTTCTAACTCTCAGACTACACATAGATAACATTTCTTCTTACATCCTTTGGCCCCTCATGTGCCTAGACAGCAAATAGTTTGGTGGAGGTACCTGAAAAGCCTGTTTAGGTTCCTGGGTCTGCCACAGTCTTCTGGTAGCTTTGAAGATTCTAAGCATTAATTTTGTCCCTGAGCAGTGGTAGAAAACAGCACCATCTTTTGTTTTAGAGATACTGGCAGTTAATTCTCTCTGATACAATACAGAACATTCACAGAGTCTGCAAAGCCCTTTTTCTCAGTCCCTTACTTTCAGGCAACATGTTATGAATTCTGGCTATTTTGGGAAAGCTGGTGAGTACCTGAACACATGAGGCCAACAGTCCTGATTATGGCTTCCCATCTCCAAACCCACATTGAGGACTGCATCCATACACAAAACATGAGCAGTGTGCAGGCAGACTCCCTGCACTTTCCCCATCTGCTCCAGTTTCTGCTCCACTTTCTGTTTCACTGCAGCATAAAAGAAGAATAAAGTAAAATTAGCTTCTCTAGCTTTTAAACAAACACTGTTTCGTATACAGTGTGATGGCAAAGTATTACAGTCTGAAATCTACAGAAGAACATGAATTCTAGAAAAAAAAAAGCCCAACAACTCAGAGAAACCATTTTTTTCCTAATAAACCTAAGGTAGCTTTAAAACTAAAATCCTTCTTGGCTGATCCTATATACATGAAAAAAAATCAATGCTAGACTGGTATCCTCCACCCTCAAATTCACATCCTGTTGCCTACAGACCAGTTACAGATTGCCAGTGATATTTCTCTTCAGAGATGGCTGACTGGATATTTATTTATTTTTACCAAAATCTCCTTTGCTATGGAAAAAATCAAAAACATTTGTGGATTGCACATGTATTTCCATACAAAAAATTTCACCGAAGAGCTCTTGTCAAATCAAAACTAATCTTGACCTGAACTACAACAATTTGGATCTATTTATTTTTTCTGAGAATCCCTGAAAAGCTTTGGGTTTATGCTGCATTGGAATGGAAACAAGTTTTGAAGCTTTGCAAGCTTTTACAGAACAGATCTGTTGGCCACTGGCCACTGCTGCTGCCTCCTCTTTGCTTCAGCATGGTCTGGTCAACTCCCTTGGGTCACGTCCAGCAGAGCAGTCAAAAGCTTCCTTAAGCTCAGGATTTTTCAGTTTTGTTTTCTCTACCAAGACACCAAATTTAAGTACCAAGCAGGGTCATTTGTGCAACACTGTGTTTTTTATGGGTTTCTTGCCATTAGAAATCAAACGTAACCAGAGAAATTTTATGTACTTCTCCAAGCAGTCACTGCAGACAACAATTGACTTTGGCTTACACTGAGTTTGAAATGGTGGTATAGTGATGCAAAACTTTTCATATGTTAAAATGACATAATTTTTTATTCCATTTTAATTTAACATGATTCAGAAAGTTTTAAATATCTGATGATGACGAGAAAGATAATCAAGGATATATAAACCAGACAGGGAGAGGGATGCAAACTCAGCTTACATTACCACCCAACACACAAAAATCCCCAAATAAATTGTTTCTCTGATGCCCTCTGGTTGTACTAGTATCACAAGGTTTAAAAACAAATTGAAAAATGCTGTAGGCTTATGCATTATTCCACTGATTTCAGTTCCATATAGAATATAATTAGTGGGACATAATGTTAAGAGCCTAGGACAGCAGGACATTTACTGAAGACACACATCCCATGTGCCTTCAAGTGAGTAGTGCACAGCAGCAGATAAGAGGGAAATACCACTATGTGTGGCAAAGTAACTTCCACTTGAGCTTTGCAGGCCATGTAAGATGAGGTAGGTAATTTAATAATGTAGTTACCTTGAGCTATAGCATCACTGGGTTCTTGGATTTCTTTTTCCTCTTTCTCTTCTTGGACACAGGAAGCCGCAGACATTTGGGCAAGAGCAGATGCACAATTAGCAGCAACTCCTGTAAAGCAACAACACAATTACTGTATGACCAACTCCTCCTCCCCAGTCCCATACAAACCCAACAAGAGGTAGGGTCAAGGAAAGTTGGCTGGATATGTTTATGCCATATTCCCACAATCCACATTCCTATGCAAAACTGGAGCAGGATGCTGCATTTATTTGTCCCAAATTCCTTCAAGGAAAGTTACCATCCTAGTTCATGAGTCTGCCATGCCATCCCCATGCAGCAGTACCTAGAGCACAGCTCAGCCGGGCTGCCCTCCTTAGTCCATCCAGGCTCACACAGATGGAGTCCTTCTCCTTCTGGTTCTGCTCCTTGGCTCCTTCTGCTCCCAAGATGAAGGCCAGCCCCTTGGAGCTGCCTGCCATGCGGCCGGTCAGAGGGGTGGACAAAGTGTCAATCAAGTTCTTCCAACAGCCAATTAAAAGGTATCGGGCAAAAGCAATTCCTAGAGAGGAAAAAACATTACTACTATCATTACTAGCAAATGACACAACAGCAGCTTTATTACCAGTGGCAAAAAGCCAAGTCACATTTGTCCTCTGCATGCTGAACCACCAATTCACATGTACAATGTACTGACATACTTTCTTTTAAATTGTTTTTCTACACAATTTATCTGAATATGCTTTTGGTACATAACCCACTGCTGGTACACACACTTGTACTTATAATACAGTCTTAGTACCTGCAACAACAGAATCATCTGTCCTCCGGTTCTGGGAAAGAGGAGATTGAGCTGAAGCAGATGCCATCAGTTGGCCACCAATTGCACTGCTGCCCAAGCCATCGATGTCTGCCAGAACATTAAAAAAAATCAGATTTCTATTTGACACACAGATGGTACAAGGAAAGCATCTCTTACTGGCTCTGTGTTCAACTAAGTACTCGCACTCCTGACTTCTCAGGTATGCTTTTTTGTTACTCTTTCTGCCAGCCTTCTAAAGCCTTGGAGTAAACATGAGCTGTGGCATCTTAGGCTTTGCCCAGTATACCCAATGTTTTGTTGAGAAGGAGAGATATCCCACTCTCAAAAGCTGCCCTCCCTCTCTTCAAGTTACACCCTGAACAGAACTTCCAGCAAAGATTTCAAGGTATTTCTTATAGTTCAGAACTTCACCCACACTTAAATCTCTGCATTTCTTAGTGTAACTTCAAATCTTGCTAAATCCTATATTTAGATGTTCCCAGATCTCAGTCTGAGTCCTCGAGATGCATTGGGATCCTATGTCCTAAACGTGATTTTTAGTAGACCTATGTATGTTCAATCTCAACAAAATAAATATAACCCTTTCTCCAACACACCAAAAGACGAGTTTCTTGCAGAGAGTTAAATGTGAGGAACACCAGGTTGTTTTCCTTTCTAACAGCCCTTCCTCCACATACTTCTGGGTATTGTTTTTCCCAAGTGTTTCTTTCATCTTCCCAGCTCAATACCTAAAAGTAATACTGAACTCAATACCATCAGCAAAAAACTTTCAGAGCAGTGCCCTTTGATCACTACTTAATGGCTCAGCTGAAGCCAGTGTTCCTCCTGCATACACTATTTTAATTATGTACACATTAAAGCAGACAGTGCATTTTATATCAATACATTATCATAGCAATCCTGCTGTCTTTCAGCTGATACAATTTGGGTTTTTTTCCCCTCAAATGAACCAAAGGATTGTTTTTAAACATTTGCGCTTCAGGTTTTCAGCTTCTCCCTAGTGCCATTTGGCATATCCCTGGCACAGCTCAAGTCTGAACCTAGGGCAGCCCAGTCTATGGAAGGCATCCAGGATCAGATGCCACTATTTATATTTGTACTGCACCGCAGGCACACTGAAATAGCTTTGCTATGACATCAAGAAAACAGCAACCTTACTGCTTATCATTAACAAGTATCAAATCTACCAGAACTGAAGCTGACAGAGTTAAGAGATGTTTTGGTTCAGTGAACAAAACTATTCTCCCTGTCTCCCAGGGACAGTTTCGATTTTTTTTTAAACCCATACTTCAAAACCCATCAGATGATCTAAAACAAACACTTAGGTACCTGCCACAGCTCGGTCTGGCTCCTTCTCTATTGATAATTCCCCAAGACACCACATATGGCATGATGACATGCTGTTCTGTATGTAATGCAATAAGGCAGTGCATCATTGTAGCTTGTTTTAGACATGTTTGGAAGTTAGCCTTGCTACCATAATACTGTACTGACCCGTCAGCATGCTGATAAGTGGAAGGCTGTGTTCCTCAGGGCTTCCCCAGTATCCTGCTTCTCCAAGCATGTTCCTTTCTAGTACCTGGTGGTACAGTTCTTCGACCCAGGCCTGGGAAAACACCATCAACACTCCACTGGATTGGATCTGCTTCATAAACTCCTTCTGCAGAGAACCATAAAAGCCAAATGTAAGACAACAGAGTAAGTCCTACAGCATCAGCCTCAGCCCCTAGATCTACTTCTGAGTAAGGGACTGCAAAAGTAGAAATTAAGTTATGCAAAGAATTAACTGAGGATTGCAATCCTAGAATTGTTAAGGTTGGAAAATATCTTCAAGACCATCAAGTCCAACTGTTAACACAGCACCACTTCCAGGTTCACCATTAAACCACATCCTGAGTGCCATTCCCACATGTTTTTTGAATGCTTCCATGGAAGTCCGTTCTACTTCCTTACAACCCTTTCCATGAAAAGAAATTCCCTAATATCTAGTCTAAACCTCCTCTGGCACAACTTGGGATCATTTCCTCTAGTCCTGTCACTTGTTACCTGTGAGAATAGGTCTACCCTCACCTCACTACAGCCTCCTTTCAGGCAGTTGTAGAGAGTAAGAAGGTCTCCCCTGAGCCTCCCTTTCTGCAGGCTAAACAACGCCAGCTCCCTCAGCTGCTCCTCACAGGACTTGGTCTCTAGACCCTTCATCAGCTTTGTTGCCTGTCTCTGGACTCACTCCAGCACCTCAATGTCTTTATTGTAGCGGGGGTCCAAAACTACACAGGATGTGAGGTGCAGCTTCACTAGTACAGAGGGATATTCACTGCCCTGATCCTGCGGGCCACACTATTCCTGATACAGGCCAAGATGCCATTGGCATTCTTGGCTACCTGAGCACACATGGGCTCATGTTCAGCTGGCTGATCAGCATTCCCAGGTCCTTTTTCCCCAGGCAGCTTTCCAGCCACTCTGCCCCAGCCTGTAGTGCCACACTGGGTTGTTGTGACCCAAGGGCAAGATGTGACAATTTACCTTATTGAACCTCATACAATTGGCCATGGCCTATCAACCAAGCCTGTTCAGATCTTTCTGTACCTGTGTCTGCAGTGCAGCATTACATGAACAAGGACCTCTCCCTTTTTATGCTGAAGTTAATGCAAGATGCAAATCAGAATGGCAGTTCTTGCGCAGTGACAATGGGACATGCTGATCTCTCACTATTTCCATGAGGTAGCAGTAGGATCTCAAACCCAATTAAAATAAGTTGTGGCACCTAATGTGGCCTGCCCAACAACTGGGCCCTTCTGCATTGAACAGTCATTACAGATGAACTTGTCTCCAATTATTTATCAGAATGATCTCTAAGAATACTTTGGTCATGCTCAGGCCTGTTGTGCACACTGATTCCTCTAGAGAATGTTCTGAGTTCACATAGCTGCACTTCATCTGTTGCAGAACACACCAGAAGTATGGATGATGTAAAACTCCACTTGCTTTTTTAGATGATCTCGAGTATAAATTCTCTTACACTGGTAGCTCAGCAATAATTATACATTTTGACACCTTTTTTATTTGTTCCATGTATCACAATTTTTTTGGTTTTTCAGAAAACTCTGAAACAATGTATTGTGGGGCAACTAAATTGATAAACATGGATCCATGTTTTATAACTCACAGTCTTCAAAACTGTTTTTAAAAAGCCCAAGAAGCTCAGGAATTCCAGGTGTGACAAAAATAATTTCACATTGATACTAAGACCTACTTATTTTTCACTTTAACTTCTCATATCTTCATCTACAGAAATTCAAATCGAGTATTAAGCAAAAAATTTGTCATTAGGCTCAAAAGCAATTGCAAGATGAAGGTATGTTTGTGCACATTATCAAGAGACAATATTTGCTATATCACATGATGCTAATCTATTCTGAAAATAGTTTAACCATCAAAATTACTGCGATTTTAATGACAATCAGTAAGCAGCATTCCTTGCCACCAAACTGCAGTGTAATTCAGACGCATGACACTTATCATGCAAGATTCATAAGCAGTTTGGAGAATGCTTCATTTGCAATTACTATTTCTCCACATAGCAAGCAGCCTGAAGGCTTTATGTGTGGGCTGGTTTATGTGAAAGGAAGCAAAATAATTTTTCATTTTTTAAAAACAATTATCCCATATTCCCCAACTCACCAGCAACACAGGGGCTTGGGCAGGCTTCTTCCTGTAGTAATCCGAGTTTGCCAATTTTAGGTTGAGCAGCAGAGTGTAATGTGATACCACGTAGAGACTGTCTGCATTCATCAGAGTCTGGAAGTTGAAATTTAGGTTTCCCTCAAATCCTGGTGAGTGCATCATACCTAACAAAAACACCATGTGAGCTCTCATATTTTACACATATTTTTCCTGGAAAAAATACCAGAAACTATCCCTAGCGTTCTGGCAGCAACAGATTGCTAGAACAGTTAATGAATCATCAATAGAAATTACTCTACTAAACATACTAGAACAGGGAACAGAAAAGTAAGTAGTTCATCTACAGTGCAAGACAAACTGAGCACTCCAGTCACAGTCCAGCAAAGCAGCATGCTACATTTGAAGTAAGCAAGGAGTACCAGCATTCATTGGGATGACTATCAGGTACACAGGGAGCAGGATACATCTGTAATACTAACTGGAAAAGTGAGGTGGGAAGGAGCAGACCCAAAGTCTGTGTAGTTAACTGAGAATACAGTGCACCAAATGGTGTAATGAGGTCAGCAGCCTTTTTACCCCCCCAGTAAAGCTGTTCTGCCTAAATCAGTTGCTGGATGGGGACTGGAGTGCTCCACACCTTGCAAGATCAGTCTGTAACCATCATTTTCTCCATGGCCTAGAGGTATGTGGACAAATATCTGGGGCCAAGCTGGCTGGAACTTGTTACAACTCCAAGCCCTATTTAGTTCATACAAGGCCTAATTTCTAAACAGCTGAGCACTTGCACTTCTGTCAGACTCAGAAGATACCTGTAAGTACTCAGTAGTCCTGAAAACACTATTTGTATGAAACAACAGCCTACAACTATGCTCAGTGGCACAATCCCTTCTTCCCATGGATGGCAAATAGCTGACCTACTGATAGAAAAATATAAATCAAGTAGGAGCAACACCTAATTGAATCCCCATGATCTGTAGTTTGAGCCATGAAAAAACTAGAAATACCAGATCCACCCACATGACTTGCAGCACTTCATGGTTTTCACATCAGCTGTGAAACCCATTCATAAAATGTCAATTAGGGAAGATTAAGAAGTCAGGTTTATCCTAGAGGAATGTTTGAAATGGAACAAAAACCAGCTTCCAAGGTTAGTTACATGATGAAGCAAAGCTGTGTCATTTGTTAACTGCTGCAGTGGTTTACTGTGAATATTCCTCCCACCATAAAGCTCATACCTCTTCTTAGACAAAATACAACAAACCAGTAACATAAAAAAAAAAAAAAAAGGTGCACACACAGAAAATAAGCAAATATTTTTCTTGCCTCGTGAGGGTTTGAAAGCTCTGTGCTGCTGCCTTCTCGGACTTTCCACTGTCGTCACTTTGGGGGCGTGGATAAGGTGAGTAACTGTTTGAGGGCGGATTTAGAAAGAGAGTAACTGTTCCAGGGTGGGTCTAAAAAATGAATATCTGTTCAAGGGAGCAACCTTTCTGGAAGAAGGGTGATAGGGTTGGCCACAAACCATACCCACACAGGCTGGCATTGCTTGGGGTAGATTTCTCATGGTGAATGTTAACAGAGAACCTTTACCTAGTACCAAATCTGCAACCATGTGCTTGAAAGTAGCCTGTGAGTAGCTCTAGTGATTTCTTCATCACTGAAAACAAGATGTATCTTAACACTTTGCTGGATGGAGGATCATGATATTGATGTAGCTATCTCATCTCTCACTGATTTTATGTCTTACCTCTCTTAAATATGTACCTCAGGGACTAGAACCTGCTAGAGTAATAAAAACCTCAAGGCAGAGACATTTGTAAAAGTAAAAAAAAAAAAAAACAAACCCCCCAAAATCCAAAAAAAACCCACAAAAACCCCCCCAAAATGCCCACTTTATTTAGCACTAAAATGTTTTTAAAAATGTGTGACCTCCTACACAAGATTACAATTGAAAGGGAAGGTGTAGAACTGCACAGAAAAGTGGAGACTCCATCATGGGCATGTATTTGAGCACCAAAATGTGTTGGGGGAAAAAATACATTCCTTCACTTTCTCTAAAATATGGGAAAATAAACAACTGCATTTGGGAGATGCTGAGATCACAGACACAGAGGATAAGATGATACTTACCAAGATAAAAACCTTCCCTCTAAAAAGTATGGAATCAAAACTGAAAAGATGGGACAACTTACTCCCAACTTTAGAGCTAACCAACATACTTGCAAATTTTAATTTCACTACAAGTCTGCTGAGCTGACTTCACTTTTTCCATGCTTAGCTCAGCAATGCCTCAAATTTGTAACTCCATTCATTGCCTTTCAATCCTGTGAAAACATCCTAATTTTGCAATGCTCTCTATATAAGGACCTAGCCTTTAGGAAAGATTATTAAACTGTGTTTTTCTTCCAAAGTGTAAGAAAAATTGCAAAATGAAACAAAGCAGTTAAATAAGGTCTTCCAGAAACACAAAAATACTGCTTCTGTACTGGCTGGTCTCAGAACTGCATCTATGTCTTTTCTCAGCTTGAATCTTAACCAACACTCAAGTTTCCCAATATATTCTTCAAGAATAATACATGAATAAATGTTGTATATACAATGAATGGGATCAGTCCCTCTAACTTCATCACCCTGTTTGTACCTTTAGTAGCTGGTGCTAATGAAGTAGGACCTAAAGTAAGGACCTACACATTGGTTATACAGGAAGCTCAAACTGGTGTCTCAGAAGCTCTCCAGGAGGAGTTCCTACCCCCTGACACTTGTTTCAACTTTAGTGAGTCTCTCTTTTTACAGGTCTTCAAACTCATGACTCTCTCACCTACACAGGAACACAAGTTCTCACCTTGGGAGGACTGATGGATATTTGCTTAAGATCTGAGGTACAAGTTATGGGACTGTTCCAGCTGGACTGAGTCTCATCCAGCTGAAACAGGAAACACCCGGATCTTATGAAAGCATAAAAGTACAACCCTGCAACAGCCACATCTCCATGAAAACTCCAGGATACCTCTTCCAGGCTATTTTAATATAGTAACTTGCTACTCCACTTTTCCACAATTCCTTACTGAATGGTGTCTTCTATGAGTACTTCACCAAATCCATCTGGAAACGTGGTGTACATTTTTAAAGTACAGATACAGCCACAGAGGTGGCTTTCTTAGAAAAGTGAAAGGTCTCTCTCAACAATCTAAGTCCAAGACTAGGTATCTTTTTAAGATATGCAAGCCAAAAATAATGGATTTAATGCAGAATTTGAGTTCTGTTCTTCCATTTTTCTTACTGTATTACTCACACTGAATGCCAAGAAAAGCTATGTTTAGCCTTAAAAATCTAGAATTCTCCTAAGTCCACATCTTCCAAAGCTTTAAAGACTCCGTAAAGACTTTACAGACAAAAGGGAAAAGAAGTGGCATACTTATTCATGCACAAGTGAACAGGTGCACAAAAGTTTAAGCTAGAGGTCTAGCACTAGTCTTTCAGCATAACCTCAAGATTACCCCTTTTTGGGAAAAAAATAAACACTTGTGACAGAAAGGATGCTCTTGAGCCCTTCAATTAGGAAAGTGGTCAACATCAATGCCTCTTAAGACATTTCCTTATTGTGATATAAAATGGCCAATGTTTCTTAAAAATACCATTAACTAGTCTCCTGAGTTAGGGTTTATTTGGGTAGCATTTAAACAGGATATCAAGAATATCATCTTATTCACCCAACTTCATATCTAAATTATGCTGTATGATGATGGGAAGCACCCCTTCTGACTCTGTATGAGTTTAATGTGTGTGAGAGAGCACAAATGAATGAAGCAATGATTAGGAGACGAGCAATAAGAAAGACAATTGCAGTAAAGTAAGTTAAGGAAACAGAGACATATTTTAGCAAACATTTTCATTTTGGCCACTGTCAGGAAAGCAAAAACCTTCTAAAAATATATATTTACACACATTTTAAGTATGCTATCAACAGGACAAACTAGCCTTTGCGTGACTTTTTTCCTTTGTTTGACAGGTCAAGACCCCAAATGTTCTTAACCATGAAAGAACTGAACATATTTAATCTCTTGGAAAGCAAGATCTTAATTTTTCACTTGGTCTGAGCTTTGAGCTTTGCATTTCCTGTCAGATAGCAGCATTAAGGAAAACAAGAGTAAAGACCTCTCTTCTTTCCCTATCCTTTCTAGAGCTTGCTGCTATGGAATTATCACTCTCTTTGTGAGGCTGGCATTACTAATAATAACAGAGCAGTGATGTACTAAGCATATATCTCATTCAAAACAGATGATGGTACCATCTGTTTTGAATACTTCCCACACCCCTCTCATGCTAAGGGGCAACCCCAACCTCTGTTTATGTGCAAAGCTTCTCAACAGATCTTCACAAACCCATAAAGAGGTATCTAATGCCATTTCTTTATTGATTCAGGTTATAATCCAGAGCCTGTTAAGAGTCAATGGATTTACCTCCCTTTGAATCAGCGCCTGCATATTCAATTTGCTTTGCCCTAAATGAAGTGTGTTGCTGTGGAGGAATGTATGGTGTAAAGCCCAAATCTTCTTATTCTGGATATGTTCTCTGAAGATGAAATCCCACAAGGGAATCTGTGTACAGTGCTGTCAGAGTGTGCATGCTGGTTAGACAGTAAATATTTGCTTGCAAACCTGAGCAGAATGTTGAAGAGAAACTCTGTAGTGCTCCATCCACTTCTTCTATACTGGGAAGAGCTATAAGGCGAGGAAGAAGCACTTCAAGTGACTGGATAAAGAGCCGTGCACTGTGTTGGTCTGCTTCTTGGCTCTTCAGCAACTTCAGAGAGAGAGCAGCAGTGCGTAAGGACCTGTGACCTGGGCAATCCCGTGGGGTCTGCTCCTCATCGGCCAGGGAGCAGTTGTCAGAGCCTATGTCTGAGACATCAGACCTGCCTGAATCCTTTTCTGCTGCCATGGAATACTGATCACATGAATCAAACTCAGTCCTAGAAAGGTCCTGGTCATCTACACTGAAGTTACTTTCACTGTATCTGGATCCATAGGAACGGGTCTTGCAATCAACTGATAAAAAGTTAGTTATATCTGGATAGACGATGGTGTGGCTTCTTTGAACAACATCTGGCTGGTCAATGGTTTCTGACTCTGGTTCTCTGTAGTGAATCTCTTTGTTTTCGTGTCCAGCTGGAGATGGCAGGGAGTTTTTTTGACTTTCTGGATTATCCTCTGGAGTTGTTTGTCCCATATCCCCTTCCAAAGTAGTCTGACCAGTGTCTGTGGTAACACTAATGCTAATATCAGGGCTCTTCTCATTTCCTGACTCCCAGGCAGGGTTTTCTGACGACAGGATGCGTCTCTGCCACCTGAAGTCAGCATCATTGATCTCCATGGAGTCCCTGCTTGTCTCAGTCCCATCCTTCAATTCTTCTAAGCGCTGGAGCAGCAGCTGGATCTGCTCTTCACTAAGACCCCTCCCTTGGCTCAGCTCATCTAATGCTCCAAGCAGGGCAAAGACGCAGGACACTGAAGCATAACACGCCTCAATACCACCTTTGATGCACGCTTCCGTCATCCCGTCCATGATCCTACAATCAACACAGAGTTTATTTAAGTGATGCAACACATATGGCGAGCACATCACCATCATTCAACACCATCTCTCCATAACCAGGAAGAAAAGAAGTGAACTTATCCTCTAAGATTATTCCTGAGAAAGACAATTAGTATTACAATAAATTATTAAGTCTCCCATGCAAACATGGTCATTCTGTAAAGGGAGTGCCAACAAGGGAAACAGTTACCATGCATTTATAATGGCATACACAGCATATTCTCTCTTATAGACAAGTGCTTAAACTGAAAAAAAAAAATCTCAGCACCCAGCTGAACTAAATTTAAATCCATCTGTGTCCCGAAAATTATCTTATCTACAAGATATGATCTTTATAGGAACTGAGAACCCTTCTTGCTCAATCTGATAATGTTTAAATTTTCTATGACCTCCTTTGACTTCATCTTAGAAATGTACCTCTAAAGAAACACATTTATTTCACTACAAGTTTATGGACCCATACCCAAAAATTTTCAGCTGTAAACCAACATGTGGGAATTTTGGCAAACTTCACCAGGTAGCTATCCACGTCTTTACAAACAGGCCTAGACTGATGACAAACCAAGCAAGAGCTTTTACACCTTTTCCATTTTCAGAGTTTATTTAACCAGGCAGATACCCTGGCTCTTATTGGGTATGCTCCTGAACTGAAGTGCTTTAGTGTTCTGTGTGCACAGGTTTAAGACAGAAGAGGCTAAAGGAGGAAATAAAGCGTACAGCTTGAGAAGATCCAGATGGGACTTTCTTTTAGAAATAGACCTCTTCTTGGATTCTGACTCAGAAGAGCAGGGCCCTGCCAAATCACAAAGCTGCCGAGGACTGCCAAGTATCTGAAAGGAAAGGAAACAGAAGTAAGTAGATTTTCTAATCATCATTTAAATACAATAAATAAATCATAATTCTATCAAGCCCTGGAACCCAAGGTAGCACTACTGTGATTCCTCACAGCAAAGGAAAACAGCACACTGATGTTCGACTTATTAAAGTTACCTTTCCTCTTTTTAAAGGCAGAAAAGCAAGTAAAGGAGAATATTCAGCAAGGATCACATTTAGAAAGTTCTCCAGTGCTTTATATTTTTGACTGAATTTTTTTAATCTGATACTATCCACAAGATAATGTTTATGCCTACATAAGTTATTTTTCATTATAGTTTATACGAAAGGAAGCCTTTCTCCTCAGTCATCTAGTTACAGAATGATGGAATCATGCAAGGATAGGCAAAGTGATTCCTTCAGACTCAGCCTGCTGGGTGGCATCTTGTTACTGCCCACTAGGAAATACGAACAAACACGTACTAATGAGCTCCAAGAGGCAACAGGTACATCCTACACAAAACAACATTAGACTAAGCTTTCCCTAAAACTTCAATTACCACCTTGCTATTGTTTAAAATTAGAGAAAGACAATGACAGGATGACTGCTACTTCAGACAGCAACCAAGTGGGTGGCTGTGTGGTGTTGAGAGATTTTTCAGAAACAGAACAGCCTAGATATGCACAAGCTAGATGAAAAAAATCTCAAGGAGATACCACTGTTCCTTGTGTTCCACACCATGAGAAGAAAGGTGCCCATGTGGAATAGAAGAGTCCAAGATTTCAGATAGTGCTCAAACAAGTCTCACAGTGCTCCAGTTTAAGTGCTCTCAGAGGCACTGGGCAAAAAGCCAGAATGGACTGGTCTTGAAATGGGTTCTTAAGCCAGTGGCAGCTTTCTTGTGTCCATTCAAAAAAAGCTCCAAGAAACTGGATTTCAAAAACCTGGCATGTTATCAAAGCATATATGGACCTTAATGCCTGGAAACTACACTGTGAGGATGTGTCTGGGGAAAGATGCCAAAGAAGTTGTGAATTGGATCATAATGCTCTATCTCACCCAAAAGAGCAGTCGTGACTCAGTGACAGGATCTGCTCCCCGTGCACCACAGCACGAGCACTGATGGAGTTGCCAGAGTAGCTTCCATTATGGAGACTAATACAGCTATTACAACTGCATAAAGCTATTTGTCAGTGGTGCTGATGTACCACCTGTGCTCAGAAAGGACAATTTCAACACCCCTGTGTGGGAAGGTTTGAAATGGATTGGCATACACATATCAGCAACACTTACTGTTTAATAAACATTTTGTTTTACATGCCTGGATTTGCACATGTGATTACCCTACCTCTTTCATAATTTTGATGGCTTCTACTCGATGTTGAGGTGGTGGGTAAAGCAATATTCGGTGATACAGAGACTGTAGCACAGGCTTCATGGATTCCACTGACCCCACCAGTCGAACCAGTTCTGCTGCAATATAATATATGGTCCGTGCAACGGGCCCACTTAGGGCAGGTGCCGTGGAAGAACAACCCGAACCCCGGCCATGATCAGAGATCCCTGAGGAAGGTGAATCAGCCTCAAGGCAGATGCTACTGTGGGCAGAGGTGATAGTTTTGTCATGGATTGGATTTCCCAGGATTACTATTAGGGCTGGACACAGCTGCTTCCTGAGAAAGAGAAAAGCAGCAGATGGTAACTAGAAAAAAATACTCTCACAAGAACAGATTGAAAATAGCCCATGGTTAAATGAGATACACACTCTTGTTTTAATGATCAGTCAAACAGCAGTAGTTAGATAGAAAAACAAATTATGCCAGACTTTTTTCATCTCCCAAGCATCAGCATACTAGTCCATATGGAAATACCTCTGTGTGCTGTAGAAACATGGTACTGATTTTGCAAGTTCATGTTGCTGCACACTGCTGTCCCTTTGCAGGATAGCATGCCTGCCTCTTTCACTGGCTGCAGCCTATCACAAGGCAGAAATTCTAGGCTTCTGCTGCTCAGTGTCCCTTTTTCAGTCCAACTTGAGAGATTTAAAAAAACCTGACTAAACAAGAACTAATCTATGTTAACTAGAAGGCTGAATGTTCCATCACTGAGCTGCACATGCATCTATTTTAGTAAGCACCCTTAGTTGTGAGCTTCTGTTTGGCTGTCTTTTGAGAACATAATTAAAGCCCTCTACAATAACTCAAAGTGTGCACTATACTACTCATATGCCACTACACAGTAAATACCCATCCTTCCTTCAACTGTCTTTCTGCATGAGCAATCATGTTAAGTGATTCAGATCACTTAACAGACCAGCAGATCACTCTTCTGTGGAACCAAAGCCAGCTCAGCACTTTGCTCCATTAGGTGCTATTTCAGCTTTGCACTCATGAACTTGACATTTTACTTCAGTATGCAAGACCTTAAATTAAGAAGCCAAGTGCTGCCTGAGAATGAGTCCCAAACCTGGTTTTCACCCACGTCTCAGAGGTTCAAGCGAGTGCCTAGAGCAAGCACCCAATAACAAGTAACAATTCATAAAATACATCCTCATAGGTAAATACATTTTCTCAAGATTTTATGCAGTCCAGAATTTTCATTGCTTCTCTTAACAAGATTGCTGAAACAGGTCAGCTTTTCCAAGTCACAGAAGAAAATACAGCTTTTAATAGGACATCAGATAATGACTTTAAATCTGCTTATTCCATTTATTTCTCCAATCAAGTACATTTCAAAACATATCAATTCACTGCTTAAAAAACATGCCTGTCTCAAAGAAGACATAATCACAGGTTGCAACAGCAATATATTCCCCACACATCTTAGTCTTATTGAAGTCTTTCTGTATCAAACTATGGAGAATCCTGTGAGAACACAGAGCTAAATCTTTTCTGTCTGCTCCCTTCTTTATCTTCTGTTGAGAACTGACTACAAAGTGCCAGTCAAAGTGAAAGCTGTGTGCATGTAGGCAACAGCCCCTTAAAGAGTAACGACAGCTACCAGTTTGGATTACAGCTTCACCAGACAGGTAATGTATTAGTGTGTACAAAATGTTCAAAATTACGTTTGCAGTTTAAACTCTTTCATATCTTCCTAGTGTTTTGGGTTTTCCCCCCCCCCCCACTTAAGCAGGTAGCTGAAGCATGCTTATTCATTCCTGCAGCAGTGCAGGTTATAAAGTCTCACCCCTTATGGCTTGCCTTCATGGTACACAATTACAGACACAAACACCTGTACATTTGCAGCATAAACTGGATCATCAAAATGGTGTAAATTGAAAATGAAACAGCAAGTGATCCGAGATAATTTCAGTGACCTTGCTTATAGGATGGCCCCACAATCTGCCACATAAGCATAAATGAAGAGTTGGGTGAAATTCAAAGGCAGAAACCTCTGAAATGAATCTGCCATGTGAGAGACAGATCTGGCCTTATGTTAGAGCTCCAAGAGGCCTCTGCACTGGGTCCTTGTGCAATACTGCCAAGTGTTACCAGTCAGAAAACCTCCCAGTCTTGCAGCCACTGACGTTCCTGGGACAGCAAGGGGAGTTATGGGTGCCTCTACATGTTGTATCCTTAGAATTGGGACCAAGTCACACACTTCAGTTTCAAAAATTACAGGGTAAAAGCACAAGAAATACATTAACAGTCACATATATCTCTCCTTAATACAATCATCTGACAAGGTCACAATATGGGCACAGACTGCAAGGAACTGCATATTACTTACATTCTTGCTTTATTACTATAACTCAATTATCCACAGGCTATAAAAACCCCACCATTTCAATCACAAGGAAAGAAGGATCCTTCAGGTGCTTTGAGGTGATGGTATCAAAGAATTTAGAGGTAGATATGAAAACCAAGGATATCAAGCCCTTCAGGTGAAGTGTGTTAAAAAGGAGAATTTCTTGATAAAATAGAAGCACCATTAAGACTATTTAGCCTCAACACTTACACAACAAGGTCATAATAAGCATTTTTGGTGACCAGCACATACCTGACATTAATTTTGCTTACCTTCCTGTATTATTGTATCAGAACATTAAGAATCTCAACAGTACCCTGCTATGACAAGCAGAGCATCTCTGTGTTTAATGCCACACACAAATCCAAACTATTGCAGAAAGCATAGGAGATTTTCAGTTCTGGCTAAATCCATTAGACTTCATTACTTCATAGACTTCATTGATAATTCGCCAACAGGATTTAATGTGGTAGCTGAGCAGGCAGTCCTAACCAATTTTATGAGAGGCACAGAAAGAACTGATAGTACATTATCAGCAAGCTCTGCTCACACCTGGAGACTTTTTACAGGTTTGTTTGCATGGCTGGGGGGAGCAGGTCCTTTTACATTTACAAACTTAGTATTTGCAATAGTCTTCAGATGTACTCACCATATTAGGTCGGTGAACCCTTTGTGCTGGTGCATGCTGGGGGAGGAGCTGTTTAGCATGGAGAGGATGCACTCCAAGTAAAGAAGCTGAAGTTGACGATTGTCACTGGCAAAGAAAAGATGCCATTCACATCATATTAAAACAAAGACTATTTAATGTTCTAAAAGAACCACATAAGTTCACTCAAAAATTATACCATAATCTACAGCAGTGATTTATTTTGCTTCCTTCTATCAATTTACAATGGTGTGATCACCCGTATCATCCCATTTACGCTGTACTGACCACATGCAGCAATCTACTACTACTTCAAAAAAAAAGTGAAAAAAGAGGAAGAATAAAACCCAAATAATTACTCAAATTCAATCTAAACCTTGGGAAGGAAGCATTAAACAGAGAAAAAGGAGACAACAGAAGATTTTGAAGTATTGGATAGTTTCTGTTTCTTCAGGCAATGTGAAGCATGTTTAGGCTACTCTCTTCTGGTTATATTTTTTTCTTGGTGGCAGCCACAATGGTCAAAAATCAATGCCTACAGGCAGAAAATCACACGATAACGTGGCTTTCAGGGCCTTGCCAGTTACTCTGTCAGAACGGTAAACTCAAGAAAGCCTCATAAGAAATAATATTAACCTGTAACTGATATACTTGTAACATGCACTTTGCCTGTGCCTACTCTTAACATTAACTGCAGGATTCAGGAGACAAGCAAGGCTGAGGTCTGCCTTGTGAAAGGAGCACTTCATGGCAACTGCACCCACAGTTTGCTTTGCGCTGCTAAGAAAATTAGGATATAATAACTCTCTTCTGGTCAGAGATGAGAGCTGGAGGAATGCATTTTCTGATCCACAACTGTAGGTCAAGGAAGCTGTAAAGAATGGATTTATTTTAACTGAAATTAAGGAGTAAGAAATACCCATTTTTCTATCACAGCCTGAGTTCCTTTTGTTCACATATATGAATTTTCTTCCAAGTAGAACAATATCTGTTTCACAAGACATGCAGAAAACACTGAATCCTGAGGCTCAAAGCCAGATTTCTAACTCTATGCTATGGAGGGTTGTAAACTGCTGGCTTCTCATATATTTTAAAGGTGATAAATTTTTCCTCACACCAGTCCACACCTAACTGGAAAGATACAGGCACTCCAGGTACAGATGTCTTCTTTCCCAACAGTTTTTCTTACAATGTGTCTTCATGCAGATGATCATCATCTCACAGTTGACACTTGCATGGGCATGCACAGGGCATCCCTGCACTCTTGATTTTATTCTCCCAGATGCTGACACTGATTAAATAATGCTAAGAAAGGCACTCCTCTGTAATCTTGCTGTTATTAGAGACACTCATGGGAATAAAGTCTGTAGAAGAACTGCACACAGATGCCTGTGCTATCTTTGCCTTTGGTAGTTTCTGAAAATTGTAGAGCATATAACACACTTAATGTCCATAACAACCACATTTTAAAAGTTAAGATAGTGCATTTTCAAGTAGGAAGAGTGTATGATATTCCTAAATTGGAAGAATTATTTGATAATACAAATTACTTCAATTGGATAAATGCTTGCCTAAGAAGGACAGATTTATTCATTCTAAATATAGTTTCTGTTAGGTCTTTCCATGGCTCTTGTACTTGTTATTCTCTCTATGATGGCTGTTCTAGCCAGAAAAGAAAACTCCTTGGATCAGTATTTTGCTGCTGTATGAAAGTTACCCACAGATTAGATTTGCTGGAAGCTCTTTAAAGCTGAACAGTGCACAAAGGAGGCAAATTAGCTCCTCATTTTAAGCGAGGATTAAATTAATGCATCATGAACAATACTTTCTGTAGTAAACACTTCATTGAAGCACAGCTTTGCTCCATAATTCCAGAACTACAACAGTACAATCACATGCATCAGTGAAACTCTCAATCTCCAGGTAATAAATTGAAACTATAAATTTAAATAACTCACTTTATGACAGCCTGGAGCTTCTCACAGAGCACACTGAGGACAGATACAACATCATCACAAAGAGACTCAGCTGAAGTACCTCCAAAAAGGACAAAGATCAGAAGCATTACATATGAGCAGCTGGATTACAACCTTAACTGCATGTACTTTCAGAGCTGGTCAGAGCTTCTAAACAAGGAGCAGGTCTACCAAAATTCACAGAGAAGATGCGGTAGAAAAACGTCCTAGATTGGAAAGTGATTGCCACAAAATGCAAAAGCAGCAGTATTAACTCCGGAGAGAGCATTAACTGCTTACATGCATTTATAGAAGGTTAGCTGAAATCAAATTCAGATAATAAAATAAGTATACAATTAAATAATAAAAAGGACTGGCCCCAGTATTTCTACATGACAGCCAATTTCTGTATCTCTCCCTGCAGTTTCTCTCTCTTACACATCTTCTAATGTCTGACCATGTTCTGACCTTATAAAAGAATGCTTGTGCTCTTCAAAGATTTTAGCCTCCATTCACACAAGTTCTCCTACAGAAATCCTCTGTGAAGGTCAAAAGCAGGGACTATCTTTTCTTACTAAAAGATGTTGAAAGTAAAGCTACAGTGGGAATAGAAAAACATTCTCTTGTAAAATAATCTCCTGGCAAGTGTAAATACACCTTCAATAGCGATGCGCTTTCAAAAGTAGTCATTATATAAAAAATGTCTTTGGCCTGAAATACAATAACAATCATTTTCAGATTCCATATCCTACTCTGTGAACCTATTTCATTTCAGGAAGTAAAGGCACTCACTAAAACTTTTTCCAGACCACTGGAATTCCTTAATTAAAGAAGTTAGCACCTTGAAACAATAATTTATTACTATGTTGAGTACAATGCTGTTACCACAGTCCAAATGAAGACACAACTGAAAATATCAGGATCTAACAGGGCTGTCTCAGTTCTTACCACAGGTAACAGAGAGAGCACCAAACTATGGAGAAGTTACGAAATCCTGAGGGTGCAACTCCCATGACATCAAAAAGCACTGTGTTGATAAAAGGAATGTTAAGAAGAAAAAAGCTGGATTGGAAGGAGTCACTAAAAAAGTATTACCTTGACTCTTTAATTTCTGCAAGGTGTCAGGGTTTTCAGCTGTCTGTTGAGGAAAGACAAAGGTGGTGTAATTGGTGCAAGGAGCAGAGGAATACCATAGAAGCAGTAATTTAACAGCAGAACTTTCTTAAATTCATGTCTTCTATCTGTTTCAGGTCTTTTGTTTGTTAGGGTTTTTAAGTGAAGCTTTTGAAAAACATTTTTAAGAATTCCTTAAGATCTGTTTTAACAGTCATTTAGATTTAAGGAAATTGCATCTTATTCAGTTGAAAGCTTTGTAAGTCCTTAAGGGATTTCCTACAGCTGAAACAACTCAGTAATAATTAGGCATGTAAATTGCATTGAAAATAACTGAGAGGAAAGCATAGTTTAGACTTCACAAACCACTTAGAAACCAAAATCAATGGAGTATTAGAGAGCTTAGAACACTGACAATGCTAATGTTACAGTATCAACAAAATTAATGGCAGTCATAAAATGGAAATGACCTCTTACATCGTTTGGTTCAGTTGTGGTATGGAATTCTTCCTACCAGTGCACAAAAGGGTGAAGCCAAATTCTTCTCTCAAGCATCAATAACAAAATGCCAGGAACTACATGCATCTCTTATACACTTTTACCTACTCCTCAGCTAAGAAAAGAACTAACAAAATTGAATTTGCAGACCCAAACTGATTTTGTTTGTTTGTTTGGGGTTTTTTTGGTAAATGCTTTGGCTAGTAAAATGAACCTACTTAGCACAAACAGAAGACAAGTTTATTTAAACTGATTAACTCTCTTTGCTGTTGCTCAGCAGGATAAAAGCAATTTAGTCTACTAATCCGAAATAGAAGTGATCATCTTAACCCAAAATAGATGTAAGGAAAAGAAATCTGTACAACTACAGTCCTTAAAATTTCCCAAAAAATAGAAGCTGACTTTTACACGTAGTACTTCTCTGACAATATGATACTATACAAAGCAGTACAACCAAATGTAAGAAGCCAATGTAATTCCACATGTACCCAGAACATTTACAGTTTCGCTGAAAATGTGCTTGGATGTCATTCAAACAGCTCTTATGGATTTTAATAAATAAATAAATAAATAAATTTTTTTTTGCTAATAAAGAAAAAAAGAATTTTATTACCTAAAATTATCTTCTATTTAAAAAGTGGAAGGAAAACATCAATTACACTTTCCTTAATTGAAAATCTGCTTTCGATACATAAATATTTGTCATGCAAAAACTTTTGGCAGAAGGAGTTCAATAAATGTTAGAGAAACAAGCAACCAAAATAAAACAATGGAAAAGGCTGAGGTAGCCTGACATCAGAAGAAAGTCTCTTTTGTATAATGGAAGAAAAAAAAACAAACCAGACAACTAAAGCTGATAGTGTGAGAGCTCTGAGGCAGGCATAATCAGAGCCCAAAAAAGCTTTTAAACAGGATTAATTGAGGAAGTGTCAAATAAAAGCCATAAGGCATTCAGAGAAACAAAATGGTATGCAGCCATGGACATGGAACCATTTGTTGATGCCAGAAGGCTCACCATGTTTTCTTGCTTTTGTCGTAACTGTAAAGTCAAGTCACTCAACATTTGGCTGAGGGTTGCCCGCACAGCGGTGTTAATGCTCCGCTGGTGACAGCTAGATACATATGTCTCAATGCAAACCTGATGAGGAAACAAGACAGCAGTACAAAGAAGTGAACTGTCACTTACCAGGAACACATTTTAGGAGGATACCAAGGTCTCTCGCATGCAGACAGTCAGCCTTCCTTACTATTTCTCATTGCTTTATTAGCGCATTAGAAGTTTTTAGCAGTATGGAAAACCAAGTAAGCGGCATCTAGAAGCAGCCTGCAATTCCTCAGTCTCTCAGCAGCAGGAATGGTAGGGCAAAACCAGCAAAGTCTCCTAGAAAATCCAAGTGATTTTGGTACTTGCCTTGCTCTCTACAGAATTCATTAAATGCTGCTTTGATTGTTCATTTCTTGATACTTACTGTACCTAACCCTCTGCAAGTCTATGTCTGCAATGTAAACACTTCCAATTCTGCAAGCTCGCTGCTTCTGATGTACAGGTATTTGCCACTTTTTCTGTGATAATTATTACATACTGTAACACATCTGAAAGCCTTTGAAGACCTTTCTTAACACAGAAAACACAATAGCTCTTTACCATAAAGAACACAAACAATTGCCTTTTAATAACTGGCAATCCAGCAGAGGGCTCCTCTGCTCAGAGATCCCAAAGGAGCCTAGGTAGCAATAGAAGAACATTGATGGATCATCCCAACTCCATGCCCAGCTGGTGGCAGTTTTCTGTCAATGTGCTGTGCCCAGAGTGGTGCATGACAGCACAAGTGGCTGCCAAAGTGTTACACAGCTAGGATCCTGTGGACAGCACACTGGCAAGTGCAGTTTCTATCCTTCATCAGATATTTTGAGGGAGGTGTTCGGTCTCCGTAAGACTTGCTGTAACTGTAATGGACAGTGTAAGCACACTGCACAGGAACTACTAAGTAGAAAAAAGTCTTGATGGAGCTGAGTGGGTTTGTGACAGAACTGTACAATACAGTCTTCTTGAAGAAGCAGTTTTGGTCCTTTGTCCTACACTAAGCTTTATCATTCACTATGACCTCAAGAGGAATCCCCAAAATCCAAACCAAGCAACCAACCAAAAAAGGAAAAAAAAAAAAAAAAAGACTGCTCACATACTTTTATATTTTTCAGTTTTAGTGGTTTTATTCTGCCACTGTTTAGATATATAGCTAGTAAGAACTGTAAATATAAATTGAACTAGCTTTGAAAAAATTATTAAAAATATAAATATACAGTATAAATTATATGCATAAGAAGTACACATAAATACACCTGGTGTACATTTTTGAATGAGAAGGATATTAGATGATGTAAAGTCATTTTTTTATAGTTCCCTAATGAGGATGGGTTTTTAAGAGGGAAAAATTAAAGTGATCTGATCACATAGTCTAATCAATACGGACATGGGCACACAAACAAGACTCTTATTTCTTTCTAACTCCCATTGAAATGAAACCAAGCTATCAATCAGTGAGTGATGCAGATGTTCTTGTAAGTTGGCCTGGACCAACTGTGCCCATCATTCAGCTATCATTTGAACTCCAGCAGACAAATAACCCTAAAAGCCTGTTAACCACATACAGCCCTTCCCAGAGGCCAAACCATTCCAGTGCTGCAGAGATCATTCTTTTTGAGCTGTAAGCCTTTTTCTAGAGTACCCGAATTAATTAATGGAATACCATTCTTAGAGGTAGGCTGACTTTCTGGAAAGAGCATGGTTGGTATCTCCTTATTCTCTCCCCTCCCCATGTGAGCTAATAAGCAACAATACTGTCCACTTGAGTTCCAATCTTACAGAAAGCCTGTGTTCTAAATGGCTGGGCAAGGTACCTTTTGAAAAGCCACTGATGAAGAAGCAGCAGTAAAAATGCGAGAGCTCAGGGCTCCAAAGAGGTGTGTAATGGACATTTTGATCATTTCATGCATTCGGGAACTTCCAGCTCTATGGCATGCAAAACACAACTAAGAGCAAAACACAGAAGGGTTAGCTAATGAAACACAAGAGAGTCAATCAAAATAAACCTCCAAAAGGCACACTGGAGAAACAAATACACACATAAAAACAATCAACAGCATCAACTAAATTTTCTTGCAAGTGTTTAGGCAAACATGGGAAGGTGCACAGGGGAAGATTTAGTGTATTTTTAAAATTATTAATCTATTTTTGATACTATTAATTAATACTTAGGCCACAAATTACAGTACTCTTCATGTTGGATGCTTCCTTAATTTGAAGCTGATAAGGTTCAGAAAGATTTAGAGAGCCACTGTTTTGTACACATGAATTGCAAATGCTCAGGCAGTGCAAAATGGCCAAACTTTGTCAGAGATAGTCCTCAGGCAGTTCTGCCAGTAACAAAGGCAGCACCTTTCCAATCCTGGAAAGTGGAGTGGCTCTACTTGCTACAGAGCACAGGGTAGGAAAATGAAGGGACTGACATGGAAAGAAATGTTAAATAGCATGGGCACTGGAAGAGAAAGCTCCTCTCTGTCCTAAAGCAAGTCAGAAGGTTAACCAAACGCTGAACTGAGAAATGATTTTCTGTTTTCTACTGCTTATATATTGGATAATTGAGAAACAAAGGCATAGGGATTCAAGCTGCTAAAGTCTTTGCCTTACCTAAGGCCGGGGCAGGAGGAACCTGGGGAAGCATGTACATGCCTGGTAGGATTTGCTATTTAGAAAGACCTAGGCATTCTCTGAGGCCTAGTATTTTCTCAAGAAGTGTGGAGAAAATAACCATACCCCCAAACACTCCAAACAGAAGCAAGCACAATCAGTATTACTGCTTGTTCCAATTTACTGATGGAAATGAGTTTTGTTTGCTTTTCTGGCACACCTCATCACACATTAGAGTCTTGTTCACCATAAAAGAAAAGAACTCTCATCCTAATTTGTATCAGTACACTAGCAAAGCTTTTTAAAACCAGGTTAGCTTTCTGAGAATGAAACTGAAGTGCAACTACCAAGAAGAAGCAGTTTCACATCAATCTGTGAAAGACAACTGCCATTTTTTAGAATGCTTTTGATGAATAACAACCCTGCTGCTTACAGAGAGAACAGAAAATATTATTTCTGATTATTTCTACAGTTTATAGCATACAGACCATGACTGATTGACCATTTCCCCCCAGTCTTAGGTAATGCTCTTAAAGATTGAAAGCTGAAGGGTTTAGAGTCATCAATTGCTTTTGCCAGCAAGTACTTTGTTTAATCTAGAGGTCTTTACCTACAGCAAAGAGATGCACTAAGCTGAATTCATCAGCTTTTGCCTTACATGTTAGGAAGACTGTGAGAAAACGTGAGAAAAACTGCAGTAGGGGAAATTATCTGTATTTTTTTCAGTGTGCAACACTGACATAAAGAGGGTTTAGTAGAAATTTAAAGATTGTGGCTTGCTTTAAGTAGCAATTCAGGTCATCCTTGCTGCAGCATCTACAGACGGGGCTTAAAAAGACCTCCAAAAATAGCCCGCACCTTATGGTCTCACCTAGCACAAGAGAAACCAAAATCTAAGCTGTATTCATCTAGAATGATCACTATCTTTTTTTTACCCTGTGTATGTTATATACATGAACTATTTATGTTGTATCTTTGCCATTTAAAACTAATTTTTTACACAAGGGAGGTAGTTTTCTTTGGTTCCTTTCTCAGCTTCCAATAAGATAACACAAGATTACTTTTATTCTTAAACTCAGAAAATACTGTAACTTCCAGCTAAAGTAAGCTATTTTCACATGGGATGTTTCTTTTTCACAAAAATCCCCATGCCAAATACCAAAAAACGAGAAGGAACATGTCTCTAAATGTCTACAGACACTTGGGAGTGTCGGACATGTAAAAAATATTTACATTCCTTCACGGAAACTAGCTCTGCCCACACCATGATAACAATGTGCTTTTATATAGATTCTGCATACAGCAGTGTGTGTTGCACAGGAGGATTAAGTGTTCCTGTGTATCTTCTCTAACCTACAGCCCCATGGTTGGCAACACACTGTACTAAAAATATCACTCACCTAAAAAAGGCTCACTTAATATGCCTGCAGGCATGTTTTTCAACAACCAAAGCTCCTTTACAATTTAATTCAGACTAAAATCCAAAAGAACTAGAGGGAGTAGAGTGACTAATAGCCCAATGGATGGAGAAGCATAATAAATGTTTTACTTGGATGTATCAGGAAAGAGATACACACAAGGAACATTGAGTCACTTGTGCTAACATGGCACACTATGGCATATACACTTCTCTTGAGGACACTTCATTAGTGTTAGACTTGCAATCAGTAAGAAATCAGCACAGTACTGTTTTATAAAGAACTCAAGAAAATTTTTCTACTGAAAAAAAGCAAAATAAAGTAAATATGACGAGTAGTAAATGTGCAATGCTGTAATACAATTATCAGTCAACTTCCAAGAGTGCCTTCCCATGCAAGCCCAAACTTGCCCAACTTGCAACTATTTCTTCACAATAGACATAGGGTAACACCAGTCCTAAAGATGGTAGATGTGTTTTAGACTAGTTCAGTTTCAGATTACATGTGGAAGACACACTCTAGGTAGCGGGGAAAGGTTAAGTGACACAAGCTGTGGTATAACAGAAGCACTTACCTCAGCAATCTTCAACACTGAACTCCCATTCAGCTCAAAGGTGGAGGTATATGTTATACAGAGCAAGACCTTGCATCAAAAGAGAGGAAATGAAAAAAATTAAGTTTCAGCCATTGTTGACTCTCTTTCCCCACCCATGTGCTTCTAACCACATCTCCTTCCAATTTTTAGAACAGCACTGGAAGCTTCTTAGCACTGTGTGTTACTGGGATAGAGGAGATCCTCCTGAAAAGCCGCATCTGTTGGCCCAGAGGCACCACCCAATGGATTACTTACTGCTGTTTCCTACATATGACCACCAAAGGGGAGGTAATCCAGTGATCAGCTCTGGCCTTGAACCCCTATTCATTTTAGCCACAAGCTTTGTATGATTTATAATCAGTCCTTGCATTAATTTCTATAACAAAAGAGGAAGGAAAAACGCATACAATACAAGTTGTTACTTAAGTGGCACAGATAGATAAGTATTATGTGAAACAAGCCATTAATTACTGCAAGACATGAGGATTTCCCAGCATAGGATATTTCCAGTAAGTGTATTACAGTCATTTGATAATGAGTAAAAACCAATCCATAAACCCCAGTCCATGAAGGGAGGCTTGTCCTGTCCTGAATTCAGCAGGAGAAATAAGAGACTAAAAACCCAGTTCAACCCAACTGAGTTGATAAAAGTCCAGCTGAAGAGAAGGGGAGTGACAATATGATGTGAACCACTAGGGTAAATGAATGAGTGGGGCAATGTGGTGAGAGGTACTGTGGTGCGATGCCTTTCACATCTAGAAATGTCCTCCCTCCCTCCTGTCTTCCTTTCCAACCTCTCCTGCCTCACAAAAGACAGTCTCAGCTACTGCTTTCTGTCCTTCAAAGCATAGAATTCCTCCAGTACCAGAATTTATGTTTTACTTGGTCTGAAATAGTATGAGTTTCTTGGGATAAGTGTACCAGCAATCACAACTGCAAATATCAATCACATTAACACTTACGTACTGGTCCCTACAACTTCTCATCCCTACTCAGAACTACTGTTCTCTGCTTCACAAGGAAATCCAGGGCATCAGATAAGTCAACATTACTGGGTGTGAACTAGAATCAAAGTACAGAAGAGTCTGTCCACAGGTGAGTGTGACATCTTCCTGAAGGAGGACATAGAGAAACTGTTTTGCATTTTAAGATTCACGCTGAAAAGCTTTTGTACACTGAAATGCACTGCACCTTTACAAATCTTTTTCTCAGCAGAAAAACTGTTATTTCACTACAGCATGTCACACTTTACTCCAGGATTGTTTGTTTGTTTGCATTTTTGTTTTACAAATAAAATACCAATCAGAAGCTTGATCATGTTCTTACAGAAGATGATATTACTACAAAAAGTGTTCCAAGTAAACCATTGTGTAATGGCAATTTTACAGTTTTCTGTATATGTTATCTTGCCTTGACTCTCAGTCCTTCATAAATAGAGTTTGAATAATGTGGATAAATACTAGAGGAAGTGACAACAAAAAAAAGCACACTACTCTTATGCATTACAATAGTCCTGCACTAGAAACTCTTTTTTAGGTATTTAGCATTTATCTTTAGAGCAAAACAACATTTCTGAGCCAAGTTCCTTCTTCATGGTTTATCTTTTCTTCAAAATGGACAAAATGGATTTTCCTTATCTTAAAAGTGTTACACAGCCCACCTCAGTATTACAAGGAGATATACAAGCTACAGAGCACTTGAACTTGCCAGAGAAAGCAATCTAATTCTAACCACAAATTATTAAGGATGCTGCACTTTTTATTTTTTGATAGGAACTCCACAAATTTCTCTGCAATCCATAACATTTACTGGTACATGCACAAGTGCCAGGGAAAAGGAACTGTGGTACCTCTCTTCCTGTCCACAAAGCAAATTCTACAGAACAACAGAAAAGTAAACAGTCAATTATAAAAACTCTCAATAATCTCATTTGGCTAATAAGTGTGTAAGTTTTAAGGGCTGTTATTTCCATCTGCTGCTCAATCCATATGTACAAAATTTAAAACTTTGAAGTTAAACAATTTTGTTTAGCACTAACTGGATTATAAACTACTGGCCAGCCTCACAGTCAGCTGTTGGGCCTCACTTTCTCAACTATTAATTACCCTAAAATTTTATTGACATTTCTAATAGCTGTGAGAGCTCAGCTTGGCTAAAAGAATATATTCAGTACTTAAGGAAAAACTGATTTGTAACCTCCAGACACTGCTGTGTAAAACACAGGTGTAGAACACAGTTCCTAAACGCAGAGACAGACAACTGTTACCTCCCACTGACAAATCTCTTATCACGCTAAGAGCTGAGATGGACATCCATGACTAATTCCATTTAGTACTTTGTGTGTCCTGATTTTCCCTACTTTTAAAATCTTATTCATGTGGTTTTCTGCTCTCTTGTCCCATCTTGGCTTTGTAGGATATGTTACTATCTAATGCTTTCTACAGATCAAAACCCAGATGCCAATACACTACAATGCATGGAAGGACATGCCAGTTCAGGCATTCTTTTAAGCCTTTGCCCTTCAAAATATCTTTCTTCTCTTTATTTTTTTTTTTAATTTCCGTCTTTTATAGAGCTGAACTGTTAAAAATTAGTGCACACACAAACATGTATATATATATTCCTTTCTGTCACAAATGCCAAAAACCTGCATGTAACATGAATGACAGAAATATCAGAGATCAATTTCAGTAAGGAAGTAATGATCAAAACCTTGCTATGAAGCAATAGAAAATTTCAGCAGAAAACTGTTAAGTTTTGACTGCTACTGTTTGTGAAAAATAAGATCTGGGAACCCACTAGCTAGAGAAAGGGCATACGATCTGATGCAATCAAATGACAGAAGCACAAGTCATCAGCCAGTATATTCCTGCCTTACTCCACTGCTACCACCTTCCCTCACAAATCATTTGCAAGTTCTGAAACATCATCTGACCAATACACAAGACTGCTCTCAGCTATGATATCCATCAGCGCTGCTGTAGGGCTCATTTACAGTCTTGGCAATGATCCAAACACTTAACTTGAATGTTTTCCCATTTATGTGGAACAAACAGGAAGACAGCAGGCTCCTCTTTTAAATTACTGGATGAAAAATGGGATTAAAACCAACCAAACAAACCCAAACTTAATCATCTAGATCCACTGAAAACACTGAGTCTCCAGACAGGATACCCCCATAGGCCGCTTAACTACTCATGCCACTAACTCAAACAATCTGCATTTTAAAAAATAAAGAAAGATAGAGGCTTTCTTGGGCAATGACATTTTCTTTTTGCAAGCACTGGTAGGGAACGCAAAAACAAAACCACAGAGCAGTTCCTAATAACTAGAAAACAATTCCAGTATAAAAACAAAATTGAAAATCAGCTTTTACTGATTGGTATGGACTCTAAACAGCTTTTAATTTAATTTTTTTTTTTTTTTAAGAAGGAACTTATATGACTATAGACATAGTTTCAAAGTCACACAAGTTCCAGGATTTTTTAATTGGCTAGCATTATGCTGCAAATGCCTGATGAGATCACATTTCCATAAATGATTTATTAGTAATTAAAGTATTTATTTTAATTACTGTTGAAGTTCTGACCATCATGGAACAACAAGTATATTTCCTACTCCCTGAAGTCCCAGGACACAGTCCCAAATGTAGTGTAAGAGTACACACCTGGGTAGTTTTCACAATAAGTAGAAACAAAACAAAAAAACTCTGCTTCTGATGTCTCAATGAAGGTCGATTGAAACAATATGTATGGGATTTGAAGTGCAATGTAATTAAACTGACATCACGATGTCTACCCATCCTGTGCCATGTGCTCTAGGATGATCCTGCTTGAGCCAGGAGATTGGACCAGATGACCACTGTGGTCCTTTCCAACCTTACCTGTTCTGTGATTTCATACTTTAAGAGAGAGTATTCCAGGCCAGGTTGGATGGGGCTTTGAACAACCTGGTCTGTGGAAGGTGTCCCTGTCCATGATAGCAGCATCGGAACTAGATGAATTTTAAGGTCACTTTCAACCCAAGCCATTCTATGACCTCTTGAAGAGGAAAAAAGAGGGAATGTTTTTAGATTGTAAGGCTGCCTAGCATTGCTGGCCAAGTTCCACGAGTGCTTAGTACATATCCATAGTAGAAAGCAACTCTCACATTGAAGAGCTTATGGTGGAGGCACATCAAATAAACACAGCCTATAAGAAAGCAAGTAGTACCCCCAAGAAAGAGAAAAAAGGTTCAAAACTTTACAATTTACAAACAAAACAATTTTGCAGCCACCTCTAATCCCTTTGAGGGATTTGTAGAAGAAGCCTTTCCTGACTTCCTTTACTTGCAGGCTTGTAAACCTGGATGCAATGTGCACTCAGATGATTCTCAAATCCTGCCCCTTGGAGGAAAACCCTGACATAAGACAAGGAAGGACAGCCGTTTACCTCATTCAGTAGTTTGACATTTAAAGTCATCCAATATTTCTGCAAAATAGTTTGGACAGGAGGTGTCCTCCTGTTTGTCAGAATAACTGGTAACCTGCTCATGTTGCACTCTTTGGCCTTGAAGGGAAACAAGGGCAAGAGAAACAAAAAGCACTAATGAAGTCATGTACACTGTGTCACCATGTGTCACTGTACCAAACAGAAGATTTTAACTATGGAGAGAGAGGACACCGTGTCTGCTTTGAATTAGTAAAGACATAAATGCTGCTCAGCATTATGAATGCACCAGGGCTTCAGACATAAGGACTGTATCTGGTAAAGGAGAACCTTACGCATCATCAGTAAAGGCGTGCTGCGTGCTCCGAGAAGACAATGCCCATTTAGTTCACTGGATTAAAACAGAACTGCTGCTGAACACTATTTATGGTGGTATGAAACCAAGTGAAATGTCTGCTTATGCAGTACAGTTGTAGAAGGGAAAGAAATTATTCAAAGCTTAATAGATGCTTAACAGTTTTTCTCAACGCTCTGACAGGGGCTTTTGTCTTTAGAATTTTAACAATCAAAAACAGGGAAAAGTAAAGAAAAAAGGCTGAATAGCAGTACTAGGATGACATTTTCCCCTTCAAAAGTTACATCCTATTTATGTATACTGCATTACTTCACAAATTATAATATACAAATCTGAGTAAAACAAAAGTGAAAAAGGACAAATACCAAACTGAAAAACACCAATAAAAAGTTTAAAGAGTTCTCAAATAAAAATGAAGTTTCATGCATCAATCACCAAATGATTCAAAAGGATGTCAACACATGGATGTAAGTAGAACCAGAGCCGTCAAGGAAAAAAAGAAGTGGTATCTCCCTTGGGTGGAAAATTTTGACATTTATTCTTGACAACAAGAGATTTTTTTGGCAGGGGAGAGGAAAGGTAACTCCCTTGCTCTCAGATAATGCAAAACTATAACAGGGAAGTGTTCTGCATGGCAATGTACTTTACAACACCTGAGTTAAAGTTACTATTTCAAGTCTCTAGATTAATTGCCAAGAAGTTAGCCTGAAGACAACCTAAGAAGTGGTGTCCCACAGGCTGTTTGCCAGAGGATTTCACCCTACCCCAGACCATATCCTGACCTGCATCCAGAAAAGTGATATTAAAAAGCCAGATATGTATGTTATGTGGTTGCATCACCAACCACTACATCACATATACTTTCTGTATCTTCTTCCTCTCTTATGAGAGACATAAGGAGCTCCAGGGTAGATGACCCACACAGATGACTGGCAGTGTCAGAACGGCTTACTGGGACACAAGTTCTCTCCTCAGCTACCCCCAGGACCAGATGGTGTTAATAGCTGTGGTAGCAGTGGCCCTGATCATGGAATGCTCATAAGCAGAGAAGGTCTAAACTGGGTGCATCTCTGTGCACAGCTATGCCACACCTGCAGTACAGGTATAATTGCATGCAAAAGCTGTGGCAAGTGACCCTTTCATGCCACTGCTGTGTGGCCTGTTTGGCTGGCAGAACTTGGCACTGTCACCACCAGTAAGCACTCATGTCTGGCAGCAGGCAAAAGACTAAAAGGCAATATATGAAAGTTAAAGGGTTTCTATACTTGGGGTTGTGACTATACAATGTCTTTGCAATTTGTTTTCTTAATGGTTAAACAAATTCCAGGTTCTTGGTATGTGTCTAAAAGTAAAAAAAAAAGTCTGTAAGAACTTGTACTTCCACAGTGGACAGGTGTGAAAGGACACTTTCCAGAGCTAGAGACTTGCCACTTTTTGGCTGATGCCAATGGTTTTGATTATGCCACGCCAAATGTGACAGTTCCAATGTGACAGAATGAGCATGTTCTCCATCTGAAAACACCTTCATAACATCACAGCTCTGAGATAGCTAAAATTTTTGCATTAGAACTTCTTCAGGCAAGAAACTAAGCCTACTTTTCTATCCTGCAAATCTTTTAAGCTGACCAACCCTCCACTTAGATTTTAGAAATTATATGTCTGACCAAACCCACAGAGGTTGTTCAGGGATAGCATTCAAGCACAGAAAGTTAGTGAGAAAAAAACATGGATCCTGGAAAGAGGTTTGATTTCTGAGATACTGCATTCACTACTGACTGGTTTAGCAGTCCTCATCCAGCATGAATCTGGCCACATTCAGGCTATTACCATTGTCATTCTTTTGTATCCCTTAAGGAGAAAGCTCAGCTATTTAATTCCAGACTGGTTTTGGCTACAATGACCAGGCAGCTAAGGACCAGGGGAGTTCTTAATCACAGCACTAGGCATTTGCCATAGTCCTAATTAACTCAGGAAAGGATGATCTTATCTTGAAGCACACAAGGTAGGTCACTCAATCCATTGGAATTAACCTGGTTACTTATAACTAAGCACATGAATAAAATGACTTTTAAAAATAACCAGAAAGAAGTAAAATGAGACAAGCAAACCCAAGAGAGTCTGGATATGTAGTTGACCTACATTACAAAAAGTTAACTTATGAAAAGGCTAAGCACTAAGAACTCTATCTAGCATTTCTCAGCAGGACTGATCTTAGAATCTCATTTGCATTATATTGTGTAAGTCTTTATAAAATCCCCTCTTTAACAGAGCAGATGCTAACATACTTCTGAATTATGGACTGGACAAAAATCAGATATTGGTTATGACAGCTTATACCAGGCACCACTATTACAAGCACTAATGCACATTCAGGCAAAACTTTCTTCTACAAATTTTCAGCATTTTAATTTTTTTTCTTATTAATATAAATTTTAAACCAGTTCTGAATTGAAGCATGCAATTGAAGCTGAATCATTGTTATTATTTTTAGTTTATTTGAAGCATAGTCTGTCTCTGCTCAGAAGATGACTGGACTGCAATTCATACTGCAAGGGATATTGAAAAATGTTTGCAACAATGCAGTGCATAAAATATGCTGAGAGAATAATAGTCACTTGTTCTCAAATTCTATATTAATTTAAATGCATAAACAGCAAGTATCACCAATTGGGTTGCTGTTTCCCATCCTGAGAATGAGTCTCTCCTCTCCATCACCACGGAGCAGTTATATATTTACTGTTGCATCAATGAATTCTTCTTTTTAATGGGCACTTAAATCACTGTCTTTATTTCTATATAAAACTATTATATATACTGTGCCTCAAAGAGGCAGGGAATAACACAGTTTACACTGTAACTGGAACCCTATCAATTTATTAGTTAGTACAGAATATAAATAAAAACTAAGAGATGACTCCTAGCACTCAAAGAATCACTTTGCAATTTTAAAGCATTATGGTAGCAATCTTGGAAAGAATAGTTGCTAAAGTTGCTAAAGACAGTCTGTCCAACCTAAAGACAGTCTGTCCTTACATAAACTTTTACCACAACACTCTAAGTCAGATTTCAGTTCTGAATATATCCAAAATGAAAAGTGAAATCACAAATATTATTTGTCTACTATTATTACTGGAGAGTTCCCACTGTATTAATGGATCAGTGAAAAGACAAAAAGAAAAGATTGCCTTGACACACCAGATTTAGCAAGGGTTCATAAAACCTCGTTCACAGATTAAGAAGACTTCTGGCTGACTCCTCACTGAAAGCCTACAGAAGAAAAACCATAGAAAATATGCCCATCAGCAAGAAATACACCTAATCACTAACAAATAGAAGGTGGAGTCACTGAGAATAAACTAATCTGTCCTAAATGAAATTGCTGTTTGCCACGGATAATAGGTAAATAATGGGAACTAGAAGAGTCTTCCCACTAAAGCCACTGTGGAAGATTATTTTTTGGTTTCAAAGCAATCCTCAAGTCTATTCAACAACCACCACAAGTAAAGTAGCTGCAACTCAACTGTGTGAAGCCTTCCCAGAGGTAATAAGAAACAAAGCTTGGTATCTTCACTAACAGAAACACAGTATATATCATATCACAGCATATCATAACACCATTAATTAGAACAGTGAAATAAAGAACAAGCATTTGAAAAAAACATCAAATCCAAAAATTGAGTTTCTTTCATGAGAGGTCATTATTCTCTTTCTTGCTTGAAAATTTCTGTCCTGCAAGCTCTGAATTTCTCGGGACATCTGGGCACTGATTGAACTGATATGCACTGAATTACATGACAAGGCTATCTCTGTGACTGACAAAACCAAAAGGATGCACTAAAAAGGGAAATTTTACATGATCAATCATACCTTTATCCTAAGAGCAACTTTCTTACTTCAGTATGCATTATATTACAGTGTATCTAGTTTATCTGGAGAACTTGTTTCTGTGTATCTGGAGATTTTGTGTTTGTGTGAGAACTCTAGTAATTTGCAATTCTTCATTAAACATTTTTTGTTTTTATCAGAGAATAATGTTATCACAGTTAGACACAAGTACTGCATTATTAAGAAGGTGGTCAACTCATAAATGAAAGTGACTATAACATGCTTGACAAAAAAGGAAAAAGAAAAAAAAAGGAAAAAAAAAACCCCCAGGTGTCCCTGCTGTTTAGGATTCTTTCCATACTTCCCACTTCCTTAATATTTTGGTGGCACAGGTACACTCAAAGCCTAAATCTAAATCTAGTTCTTTTAGGAGCCTTTCCTGGAGGCATAGCATTTTAGGGTCAGAGCGAGTGACAAAAATTACCAAAACACAAAAAGAGAAAGTAAAAAATCACAGAACTGTTCAAGTTTGAAGGGACTGCAATCCAGAGGTTCAGCTGTAGATTAGTTTCCTTTTCCACTGCTGATCTGACAATATTTGACAGTGCTTTTGTCAATACTTTAGGTGTTCCTCCAAGCAAAGGTTTAACTGCACAAAGTAGAAATATTTCAGCCATTTAAAAAACATCTGAATTTAATGGCATCAAGACAAGGGGAAGAAAAAATCAGGATCCCCTGACTCCACAACTGAACTCAAAAGTGTGTGTTAATCTTCAACCCAGAACATGTCCCCTTTCGGCTGCACTGTCTGTAGCTTGTTAGTCTAGTGTTTCTAGTCTAGTGTTTGACATCAACAAAATGTCCCCACTCCTCAATGTGAGATACACTCTTGCATTTCACTATTGCACTCAATTAGAATAAGTTCCCATGTCACCACGTCACACAGAAAAATTTTTCCCACTTCTGAGCCAGCCCCACTGCATAATCATGTTCATCCAAGGAGAATGCTAAATAACTGTCCCCCTGATTTTTTCTATACATCTGCAACTGTAGAAATAGAGTGGTGAGTCACTTTGGTATCTCGCTGATAAAACATTGAATTTGATTAGCAATCAATATACCTCTTCCTTCCTATATGAATATTCTAAAGAAAATATAAAAGTATAAATATTTAATTATTCTGTTTGAAACTGCAGTTGAATTATTGATGTATTACAAAATCATCAGCAAGGTACTGTAGGATTGTGTGATTTTTCCCTTCCACTGATACAGCCAGCTGAGCATAGTAAAAACAAAAAACTTGTAACACACATATTAGAAGTCTTTTCAGTCTTACAGCAAAGTATGACAACAGTAAATGTGAATACTAAAGTGGCCTTGTGTCAGATACACTGTTCCCTCTAGTCAGTTTCTGAATTATCTGGTTTCTCAGTATCTTTTAATATAAGTTAAAGCACCTCAATTACCTCACTTTATTTGCAAGCATGAAAATACTAATAAATCTCTGCCATAAAACACTTCAGAGATACAGAGAATACACAGAGTGGGTAGCAATTGAGATATTCCAAGAAATATTTGGCTCAGCAGTTAAAAACCATGCAAGACTGAATGCAAAAATTATACACCCCAGACAGCTTGCTTTGATATGTGGGAAATCAAATCCAGTTAGTACACCTGTGTTTGTTATTCCTGCCCATTCATGTCAAAGAGAAACCACAGCCTTTCCCCTCTCCTCACTGAAAAGACCACTGCCTTTTTTGGGCATAAAAGTGTTGTTGGCATAAGAATTACCCAGTGCTTAGCAATTATAAGGGTGTCCTACGAAAAAAATAAACAAGGACTTCAGAGTATCACTCCTATTCTGGAAATTCAAGGGAGGAATTTCCCCACGTAATGACTCCACATGAAACACCGAAGAGAAAGGCGCAATCACCAGCTGGTATTCAGAAGAAGCAGAGAGTCAAGCCAAGCTTATGCAAAGATAAGAGGTACCTCACCTAGCACAGAAGAGAGAGAGAATGTGAGAAGGGAAGGCTTTGAATTCATCTGACAGTTGCATTTGGGCAGTATAAATCTTCCCTGGCTGCCCAGGATGCACTCCAGCACAGTCCCCAGCCCTGGCATTTAAGTCTGAATGCTGTCAGAGTGCTGGTTTTGTGATCCTCCACTTTGGCAATCTGCAGAGCATTCCATGACACCCTTAAAATCAGGAGGATTTGGTACCTAGACATAAATTAGTCAATGCCCTTCCATTTTTACAACAGTGCCCCAACTGTTTGCTTTTTTCAGTTCCAGAAGAGATCCAGCTAGCACTCCTGTCCATTTATTTACAGTAACCATTACAACTACCCATTCCATTCCTCTCTAAGGATGGCCCTTTACAATAATATTTGACAGGCTCCAAAAGCGTGCAAAGCAAGGCAACTATCTGCCCTTACACCTCCTTCCTGTGTTCTTCTTTTCACTGCCAATTCCAACCTGCAGTCATCTGAATGTAAAAAGCTTTACAGAATGTTCTCCTCAGCTAATCAAATTCCCTCACACTTCCATCTGTAATACAGGTGGGTCACAACAAACCATAAACATAAATACTCAAAACATTTTTTTGGATAGTAGGTGGAGTGTGAATTTCTGGTATACTCTTATTGGGAACAACAGGAGATATTTTGGATAGGATTTTAAAAAAAAACCAACCCAAACACATTTAAGTGATTAAGGAGCTTACACACCAGCAACTTACAGTCAGTTCTGTGCATGTCTACTTTCACACCGATTTTGCATGATTAAAAGCTTTTGTGTAATCTTTGACGGCTGCATTCTTGATACCTGTGAGACTGGTGCAACTGTGCAGCAAGTCACAAAAAACCAGGCTGGCACCACAGCTGACACAGTTTCACGCTCACGCTCAGGAGTGTTTAATATCTATCTGCACTAGATAAAGACATATTTTATCTCCTCCAGATGGAGTAACACAGTCTAATGTACAATCATAGGCTGCCTTGAGGACACATTTTAGCAGATCCAGGAATATAAACACATTGCTGAGACCAGCTGCTAGAAACCTCCCTCCTTCCCCCCAGAGGATTTAGCCATTCATCAGGCTAGGGTTAGCTAACAACATTTTCAAGTGTTGCAATGGCATCTGTAACCTTCAGGTTACAATCTGAAGAGATGTCTACTTGATTTGACTGTCAGGCAAGGCTCAGATCTAATGTGTCTGAGTTTTAATTGTCCTGATAACAAAATGTTTTGGCCCCTGGTCTCTTGAAATGTTTAAATCAAAATATAATTTTGCTTTGTTCTCAGAACGCAAAGTTGAAGTTGTAGCCTGTTTTTACCATACACACATTTCACTCAGAAAATGATTTCCATATCAAATTTTCACTCAGTGAAATTAAGACTATGTTCTCTTTTCTCTTTTGTGCTTATACTGGAGTTGAACATGTTTTTCTAATCACAAAAAAAAAAAAAAACCAACAAGAAACAACCATACATAAATACAAGGTTTTGGCTTTGGTTTTCTGTGGTTTGATATTTTAAAATTATTGAGGGATTTTTTTGCTTCTCACATGTCAAGACAACTTGAAAAGATATTGACTCAGAACTGTAGCAAAATACAGTGTTCACATTCTTAGTGTGGGGGCTTTGCCTCACAGATGTACATTAACACTTTCAAAGAAACTGCATGCAGATTCTGAATCTATAACACTCAAAAAATGTAAAAAAAGGCAACTTGCAAAAAATTACTGCATTCCAAATGGGACCTGCTGGTTCAGTACTGCAACTACTTAACTCTTCCCCTTTCCCACTGTAAAGACAAAGGCAAGAAGGAGGCATGCAGGGTTAGGAATGCAGATCAAGGTGTCATCAGTTAAGCCTGGGGCAGAAGCTTGCTCCCATAGAACAGGTAACAAATACTACAAATACAAAATTTGTGTGTAACAAATACACACAAATACTACTCCCTTTTTTTTGTTGCTAGGTTCACCCCTCTGCATGTCCTGACACTGTGTGCATATTCCACCCAGGTGGTCACCTCCAGTGGTAAAGAGTACAGTTAGTACAGAGTGGATAACATGGATTCCTTAGACCAAAGATGTCACATGGAAGAAACACAATAACTAATCTATGCACTTAGAAGAAAAGGATGGTCAAGGAGTAGATCCAAATATATCAATCAGTATTAGGTATAATGAACGTGCAAAAAGGACCACCAGGTTTGTTCCAAAATGGTTTTGAACAATGATCAGCCATAGCACAACAAGCCCTGCAGCACAAAGTTTACTCAAACATCTGAAAACTGTCCACCACCATCTTGCTTTGTACAAATAATACAGGTATTGTGAATACTGATATAAAAAATTGACTTCTATGTCATACAACAAACACAATCACAGGGCAAGGAATTTTGGTGTCACCTCCCCTCCAAAACAGTACCTCCTGGCAGCTGAGCTTCCCAGCATGCACACAGGAAAATGCTAGAATATTTGTAGAACTGGAAGTTCTCATAGAGTATACAAAACAATAATTTGCCTTATGCACTGGTCCAGGGACATTTTGGTCCTAAACAAGTCATGCCCCACCATTAGCATTTTACAAAGAGAAAATATGGCTACAAATTACAAAGCACCTATGCACACACAATGCAAAACTGCAAGTGTGCACAGCCCACCTCATGACCACTAAAGCTCAATAATAAACTTCCAAATCTACAAGTCATTTATCTGCGCCCTCCCATGGAGGAAATTCATTGTCCTGCTTAAGTTTGCCAAAACTGGAACCATCAGTATTGTGATTTAATGTAAACTGCCAAGATAACACAAGATAGAAATGAAAACAAGTGACATTTGCCAGCAAGAAAAGTGAATCAAATACTGTTCTAAAATGAAGATTTTCAAGGCAACAGCTAATTTATTTGCTAACCCCAGCATTCAATCATGCAGCCTCTGTTGCAAGCACTGATGTGTGTGAAATGCTAACCTTCATCACTTCAACTTGCAGGTCTTCATTGAGCGAAGGAGTCACTTTGACAGCATTCAGCATCTGATTAAGCAACTGTTTCTCATCGGAGTCTGTTTCCACGGATACAAACCTCTCATCAGACAGCAGCTTCTGCAGAGAGAAAATGGCAATGTACATGTTGAGACAAAAACTGCCTCCACAAAGTAGTGCAATTAAACTAAAACTTGGTACTAGGGTAGTTAGACTTTCTAGGTAAAAATTTCAAATTAATCCAGTAATACAAAATATAAGAAAAATAGCCAAACTGGGAGATCTGTGTCATGTCAGCTGCCATTCTGGTATCATCTTTCCCCTTCCCACTTCTCCAGTGTCCAGAAGAAAGCCGACATCAGTAACTGACACTTCAAATAACATCCTCAGCAAAACCTCTCAGTATTTCAGAAGCTGGGAGAGACTGCAACCTTTGCAGCTCCTCACACCCTCAAAACAACAACAAATTAAAAAAACCCACTCAGGCTAGTATCCTGGCATTAAACCAGTGCTATGAGATGTCCTGCCCAACAGGAGACAGTCATCTATCATCCAGATTACTCCAATGGCATACAGAGCACAAGTACTGCGGACGTGGCACTTCTGATCACTGACAAGATGTGTTTTGTGTCATTCAGAAGTTGACTATTAATGGATACAATCAAGCCCTCAGACAAAGAGTACAGGTAACAAGTGACTAACACAAACATACATAGGAACCAACTCAAGCTGAGGTGATACGAAAATTCCTTGCCCTGCCATTGGGGTGGTTGAACTGAATTCAATACAGACTGGCTGAACTTCAGACTAAGTATTTTAGACTGGTCAGATTTACTTTGCCCAGTACCTCAGAAACTATCTCCTGACATTGTCAATGGCACTATTTCCTTAGAGTTCTACCAGAAATGCCTCTTCCATTTAGTCTATAACCACCTTCATGGGTGTCTCTTATTAGTGGCAGGCATCTGCAATAGATGTACCTGCACAAGTCTTTCCCAGCTCCTATCTTCTCAGAAGATCCCACAACAGAGCAAAACTAGCTTGTCTTAGATCCCAGAAACACAACCTTGTTCTGTCCTAGTAGAGACTTTGCACAGTCCACTTCCCCCTGTACATTGTTCATCACTTTTGTACTGATGCTCCTCCTCAGCTTCAACCCTGTAGCACATTTCACTGGTTCATTCCTACTTCTTATTTTCTATGCTTGTACTGGTTTTGGCTGGGATAGCATTATTTTTCTTTACAGGAGCTCAAAGAGTGCTGTGTTTTGGATATGCAACCAAAATAGCGCTGATAACACACCCATGTTTTGCTATTCATATGAGCAGAGCTCACACTGCACCAACGCTCCCTGTTTCTCAGACTGGTTTCCCAGCAAGTAGGCTCGGGGTGCAGAAGAGTTTGGCAGGGACACAGCTGGGACAGCTGACCCCAACGTGACCAAAGGGATATCCCAAACCATATGACACTGCTCAGCATCAACAGCCAGGCAAAGAAGGAGGAAGTGGAGGGGACAAAGACATTCGGAGTTAAAGGCATTTGTCTTCCAACGTAACTGTTACATATGATGGAGCCCTGCTTTCCTGGAGATGGCTGAATACTTGCTGCTCCATGAGAAGTGGTGAATGAATTCCACATACTCCTTTACTCGCATATGCAGCTTTGCTTTTGCTATTAAACTTTGTCTTAGTCCCCAATTTTTCTCACTTTTACCTTTTCGATTATCTCTCCCATGCCTCTAAGAGGGAAAGAATGAGTGAATGGGTAAAGCTGAACTGCCAGCCAGGGTTTAACTCACAACATTTTAAAGCATTTCCCACATAGCAGAATATCAATTGCTTTAGCACTGTACAGCCTGATGAGATTTAACTCAATCTGAAATGAAAATAATAGGGTTTGCTATATAAACAAGAATGTTTAGTTCACTATGGGAGATAAGGAGCTGTTGGAGAGAGTCCAGTGAAGGTCTGCTAAGATAACAAAGGGACTGGAACATCTCTCTTATGAGGAAAGGCTGAGAGCTGTGACTGTTTAGAATGGAGAAGAGAAGGCTCAGGGAGGATCTCATCACCATATTTAAATATCTGAAGAGTGTTTGCAAAGAGAACAGACAGGAACTTTTCAGTGGTGCCCACTGACAGGACAAGAAGCTATGGGCACATACTGGAATACAGCTTTCCTCTGAACATTAGAAAAAAAAAAATACTGTAAGGGTGATCAAGCACAGGTTTTCCAGAGAGGTTGTGGTGTCTCCACCCCTGGAGCATCTCTTTTCCAGTCTAAACAGTCCCAGCTTTCAGCCTTTCCGCATAAGAGAGATGCTCCAATCCCTTTGTTATCCTAGCAGTCCTTCCTTTCCACAACCACACTGTGCCCCACTACAGAGCACTCTCCAACCAAGCGTCTGACACCTCATATGCTGGATTAAGTGAACTTGAAGGATCCACTTACATCCTTATATTCCCAGAACAACTTCATTCTTGCCCTCCAAGGGAAAATTTTTTTTTGGAAAATGGATTTTATGCCCCAGCAGTGTGCCAGCCTTTTCCACAACTAGCATCCCCCTAGTGAAAAGTATTTACTGACTCGTACTCATTTGTCCAATTAAAAGAACAGAAAACTGCTTTAGTTTTCATACTGTCAAACCCAGGAGAGTCCTTTTATTGCTTGTGCTGCACTGCTGTTTTCTTTTGCAATTTCATAGACTTTCAAATCAGATGTTGTTTCTACTGTTTTCAGTGCACAAAAAACTCAGGAAAGTGTAAAGAAACACAGCTCCCAGATCCTTTATTCACCTCTCTATCTTCCAAGCACTGCTGTTCTCTCTTCTAATCAAAGAAAACAGCAAGTCTCAGCATAATTTCTAAGTTGCTTAGCAATGGCAAACTTTCTGGGAGTAGCACAGGGCCCACAAGGAAGAGTACATCTGCATTTCACTGTTGAAATCCAGGACCTCCCACCTATCTGCAAAACATTTTCAGCTTCTACAAAATCACCAGCCTTTACTTGTATCCTAACTTCTGAACACTGCTACAGAAACACAAACATTGTTGTTAGGTTCACCAGAGGACAGACACTTTTTCTGTACTGTTTTTCAAAAGAAAAGCCTAGATTTTCTTGACACCCACCGCCTGCCAACACATTCACACTACAAAGCCATACCTGCATCCCTGCTAGAGCCTGTTGGGCCAGCTTCATGCTCTTTGATTCCAGAGCCAGTTGAAGAGGAAGGAGACACTTCTCCCTGGGGAAAATATAAAAAAAACCAAGAAAAAAGTGAAGGGGACAATGCAACTAAAATTGGTATTCAAGTAACATTCCAGAAGGGCTGTATCAGTTTCAGAAAGCTCACACTTCCATACAGTAGTCAAAGGTAATTTCACAATTCTGTGAAGCACTTTTACCCTCTAAAGAAAGCTGGCATATTTCTTTAAACATTACTAAGAATGGCCTTTTAATTGAAATTTCACAAAATACTTCACAACTGTTAGCCCTCTGTGCATGCATGAACGTGCAAAGCATAAAGAAGGGATTGATTCACAACTCACTAGTGGTCTTTCAACTCAGCATGTTGAGCATTACACTTCACTTACTTTCTGTTTAATATTCAAGTTTCCAGTAATGTAGTTCAATAGTCCACTTTCTATTAGCTGATTTTCAGTCTATGGCCTCCTGTACAGTACAGTGTGCACTGCCATGTTAGCTCCCTCCAACTATAAATAGTGTAGACTAAAGCGTATGAACACTGATTTTGGTTTACACCTCAATTAGCATGTGCTACAGTTATAACTTAGCTGTACTCTGATTACAGAATAACACAATTTTAATATTAATATAAATTATTAAACAGGATATTATTTTAGATACTTCTGATATTTAATTAGGTGATCAAATCAAACAGTGCCTTAAGGTGTGACTTCTCTCTTTACTCCTTGCTCCATATCAGAGAAGGGCTGCAGCATCTGATGAACACCTACCAACCACAAGTCCTTTAAATCCTGCTAGCTGGCAGGAAACTCATTCCTGATCAGAGATACTCAGCCTATGTCCAACTGCAGCTCCCTGAAGGTTTTCACTTCATTAGGTTACATACCATAATAGGCAATTAGCCGTTCATAGAGCCTAATTTTTGCTTTTGTGTAGACATATTTGCTTATGGCAAACCATTTGTACCAGCCCTTAAGAGTCTCAGTACTCCAACTGTCTGCCTTCCACCCCAAGGAGCCCTTTAGGAATCACATTAATTTCCTCCCCAGGGAGACAAATGTGTGCAAGCTAAGAAGAAAACAACTATATGAGTCTCTTCTTACCCAGCTGGAAATCAATAACCTTCCTTCATGGCTAGCTAAGGAGAAGCCCTAGGCTAGGGCAATAGTGAGTACTGATGTCTCAGAGGCATTGCCAAAGCTACCTAAAGTCATGCACGGTCTGCTCATAACCTACTGGCCTCTCTCTATACAGGCAGTCTCCAACCTGAACTTTCTTTTTAGAAAAACATAAATGAAGATTACTGAGCGCTGGCTATTTACCTTTGGGGAACCTAGCTTGTAACTTATCCTGTGGATCCTGCTTGCAGAGGGCACTGATTTTTCACTCTGAAAATCAACTCTTTTGGGTTTGTTCAGTTATTATTCCTTTCTCTCCACCCTTCCCCCCAAAACCCACAAATCACAAGCTACCCCAAAGGGCACAGATCTTCTATTTGCTCTTTGAAATGCAACCCCCTCATGTAATGATAAATTAAAGACTTGAGAGTCACAAGCATCACCCAGTTAAGCAATACAGCAAGCTTCTGTACTTGGCATACATTCTTAAGAATCTGCAGGTCTTTTAATTTTTACCTTCTTCACAGGTTATGGGAACCTGTAAAAGGCCAATTGGCATAACACTACAGTAGCTTTTTAAAAGAAATATCAATTCTAAAGAACTTGAAGCAGACTACATGTATATCTTAAAATAGGTTTCTAACTAAAAGCTAACCATTTGCTCCATTTAGGATATTCTGAGAAACAGGCAGGCACAACCCCCAAATTTCTCAGAAGCTCCTTTCTTGAATGTTTCTGGAATCAATTTAGCTAGAAGGACTCTTGAAACCTGTGAGCATAGCATCCAAAACTACAGAGCATCTAGAAAATATTTCCTCATAAGAGTGGCATACAATCCAGATCTACAGAAGCTGCCAGAACATCTGCTCCATGATTTAGACATAAATCTTCTAGCCAGTACAGAGCGGGCTATCACCTACATATCCAACATCAGTTTTTCCTGGATCCAAGATCATATACAGTATGCAGGTAGAGTGTGAAAGGGAGGTGACACAGCAATACATCTCTAATCCAGAAAGCACCTTTAAGTGCTAACTTTTACACTCTGATTTTGTTACACGCCCTCTCTTAAAGAAGTTTTCACCATCACTCTCTGGGGGAGAACTTGCATATGAAATCAGCAGATCAACAGGTGCCAAAACAAGGTACCTGTGCATTAACTGGTACTCAATCAGCCAGAAACAGACAGGAAAAAAGAAGGAAAAGAAATTATTACAGTGCATAGTACTAACAGAAGGATGCTAAAAACTGATGGTTATTTAGACCTGCATCTCTTCTGGGCAGAACACCAGATTTTTTTAGACTTTCTACAGATTTTTGCAACAGCATATAAACATTTTGGGCATTATTAATACAGAACAAACTTATTCTCACATTGAAGTGGATGAACATTAGGAGGAGAGGGGAAAATGAAGAATGTCGTAAGTCACTGCAGTGGATCCAGTTCAATTTCATGATAATGAAGACAGGTGGGAGCTCCTATGGCTTATGTGTAGCTACCCCGCACATCAGCATGTTGCCTGCCATCTGTCATCACATACTGCAATGAGCAGAGAACAATGAGAGCTTTGAGATATGTCCCAAAAAGAAGAGCAAAAAATTACAAACAGGAGGATGGAAATTAGAACAGATTCAATTAGCTGAACTTCCCATCCTTGCTAAAAATGTTTAACTGAAAATCTAATTAAGGTTGCTGCAGACTGTGTTCCCACTGTATTCTTGGAGAAAATTAATTGCCATTGTGTCATTTCCTGTTCTCGTTACACACTCAGTCAATTAAACCTTTAGCATTTCCATGCTACAGCTATAAAACACCTGCAGAGATATCTTACAATGTTTGATTAGCTTGAGCACCTTCCACACTTCACTTCAACCTGCCATTTAAATGCATCATCTGATAGCATGAGAACACGAAGGACATGGCAGATAATCCTCAGGCAGAACAGGAGAGAATGATGTAAATTAACACAGTCAGTCCCTCCCAAGGTCTTAAGAACTGGGTTCGATAAGGCTGCACAAAAGGGAATGCAGACCAGAATTAGCTCAACGGATTTGAGTGCAATGAAGTAAGAGAATGAGGTTTCCTCTTACACCTTGCAGGCCTTTTATAATTCCACCCTATTTTGAGCAGTCCCTCACCACAGGATCTCATTGCTTACTGCACCGTCTGCAGTTCTGTACTGTTAAGAGACAATTCATCCAGGTTTTGTAGTGTTACACATGTAGGGCATTTTACATAAGTGAATTTCTCAGAATAAGCTGGTGCACAACAATATACTTCAAAACATGTTTAAGAACATTCTCCATTTACAGAATGTACAGAAAGTAGTTTCACACTGTAACTCTTAAGTATCTGTTACATGCCAGTGTGGACGTACATACACATGCAGTTTGAGGCACAAATACCAACTTAACCCTGACTGAAACACACCAAGTACAACACAGAGGGAGAAAGAAAGGAAGGGAAGACCTTTGACTTGGAGGAGGAGAAGCTACCTGCCAGGGCAAGCAAAAAGCTCAGTAACAGAACCAAGTGTGTAATCCAGGACCAGGACCTCCCAGAGCACAAGGTTGTCCCTTCTGAGCTACCCTACTCCGAGACTGTCAACTTTGCCAACTGCGGAACGAGGCACGAGAGCAAACACAGCCTTTATATTCAGCACGCTAGGTTACAATAACCTTTCCAGTTGTCTGAGCTTGCTGTGGCTACTCAACTAACCTCTTTCCCTGCAGGTGTGGAATAAGGGATGTTATAACAGGTTAGTCAAAACAGACTGCCAGAAAGGTCAGAGCAAGACAAATTACTATTGTAAGTAGAGAAATCATAAAAATCTTTCCATTCTCATTGCAATGACAAAAAAGCCTTTAGTGAGAAAAGAATAACGGCACATTAATTCACTCTCATGATCAAAACTTTAATGAAATAATCTTAACTCCTTGTTGTTAGTGCCTGTAACAGTCTCACAGCACACCTTCCCCTCCCTGACTTAGGGAAACAGGCATGATAAATGAAGCATTTTCCCCTTCATGCAAATGCTGATAATAGTATAATTTTTAATCCTATTTCTGAAAATTAAAGATTAAAAAAAAGACAGCTCTCCGCATTATCTTCTGTTGCTTTCAGGGGGCTGGGGGTGGACATCTGGTGTGTTGTGACCTTCCTAGAAAGAGCATCCTACAAAGATCAGCTCTCCCAGGGGCGGTGGCAGGCCTCCGTGGGCAGCAGGTGATTTCAGCAAGTGCAGTAACTTCTCTGCTACAAGTGATATCAGCTCTTTGTAAAATCACCCCGGCAGAACAAGGTGATAAGAGAGACAGGAGCCTCGTTTGGTGGTTTCACAGAGGCAGCTTTTATTGTCCAGCAGCCCCTGTGAAGAAGAGGCCAGGGACAAAGGCTCCCTGGTCAGGGGCAGAAACAGGGGCATTTCATGAGAAAGGCAGGGGTGGGGTACAAACCAACTAGCCAGCTGGGTACAGGCTATTACCATATAGAAACAAGGCATGCTGGGGGTGTTTCACTTTGTCACCATGACCCGAGGAAGGTTGTTTATCTCTGCAGAGTCTTTTTGCTCTGAAGCCTCTCTCCTCCAAGGGAGTGCAGAGGGCTCTTGTGCTAAGGGCTCACAGCCCTCCACAATCTTCCTGCTGAAAATTACACACGAAAAGCAAAATTCAGAACCTCAAGGCCTTATCAGCATGGAGTTTGCAATTCATAGAATAATTCACAGTCCAGTCAAAGAAGAGATAAGAATTTAATTCACCACTGTTGCCATTTTCTGATACATTGTTTATTAGGCAGGATAACAGTCATAGCAAAAGTCGACATTTTTCAGACACAGTAACCAACAGTTGAAAAGACCTTCTCCATCTTGGCTGCTTAAAATAAACAGAGTAGCACAGTGTAATATTATTAGCATCACTTATTCAAGCAGAAGAGTTGGCCCATGATGAGAAAATAAATGGTAAAGACCAAGTCTTAAAATTCTGCAAGTACCCACAGCTGCTACCCTTAAGGACACCAAACAGAAGCAAACACTGTTCTCACACAAAAGGGATGATTTAATTTACATAAAACAAATTCTAATATTGTATATATGAACATATGTACATATAAAAGTAGAAACATAAATCTCTTTTCCTGTGCTAGTTTAGAGAACATTGATAAGAGATGCCACAAACAATTTTAGGGTTCATAATGGAAGTATTTAACATCCGGATGAGGAACAGGGAATAAATGCATTGTTTTCCAAGCAACAGCTCTTCAAGAAGAAGGAAGATTTTAAGTGCTTGCTCACGTTCTAGAGAAATATGATCTGCAGAAATATGATCATCCGACTTAAAAAGAGAATTACAGTCAAGCTCAGAGAAAAGTTTGGACTCCACAGTATATAAATATAGGGCAAGTTCTCCCACCTCCACAATGCAAGAAGTCAAACCACAGGATTACAATAGACACCTCCAGCACTAAAATTTGTACCTCTATGCAAGTACAAGTTTGTCATTAGTACTTAGAGACATAGTAGAGCAACAGGAAAAAAGACAAAATCTGAAGCATTCCAGTTAGAACCCTCCTTTTCAAGAAAAAATAAAACAAGTTATCTTTATGACACTGCCACTACAAGATGGTCATGCACTATTATGCAACTTTGGTGCTACAGTGCTACATGAGAATGAACAAGCACTCAGTGCTGCAATTTACAGGTCCTGCAAGAAAAGAGTTAGGAGACTGTTGCCATACCATATAGATATGAATGCTGACTTGCATCAACAGGACCAGGATTTTACACCAGTTAGTCAGAAGCATAGAGACACTTGTGGGCATGTTTCCCATGTTACAAGATTTGCCTCATATATTTGCACATATCAGGTGAACTTCCACCTTTACTATAACTAAAGAAATTGTAATTCATGGCTGAAGGCACTTGCATTTTTCTTTCTCATCATTTGCATCTTATTTTTTTTTTAAATCTCATTCTTTTTCTTCCTACAGACCACAAAACTCTTCGCTTTTTATCCAGTTACAATGGAAAGGCTTCTTCTCCTCTGACTTAAGGTTAACTCTCCTTTTCTTTCCATATCCAATTTTCTTACCTCAGCTGCTGACATCAGCTCTCTCTCAGAGTTCCATCCAACTCTGTATTTAATTTTTCCTTCCTCTTTTTTTCATGTATTCCCTCTTCCCTTCAATCCTTTTCCTTTCAAACCAAGACACAAAGTCTTCATCCAACAATTAAATAAGCCTGCCTTTGCAGGGAAATATGAGTTGCTTATCAGAGGGTGCTTAATGACACAGGGAAGAGAAAGTGAAGAATAACGCCTAAATGTAATTTCACACAGTTTCTTAGCTAGAACTTTAACAATTTTTTTTCCAACCTGGAACCTTGAATGAGATTGCAATTTAAAACTGCTTGGTATTAAAGAAGTGACATAATGGTATTTCTAATCTTTTTTTATTTATATCCTTTCCAAGATAAATGAATTTGCCACTGCAGAAGCAGCATAGCTTTACTCATGGGAAAGGCAAACGTGAACCACTTAATCTTCCAGCCAGCCCAATGCAGCCAAGACCACAAAATTCATACAATTATAATTAAGTACCTCAGCACAGTTACTCAGCTGGAGAGCACTTCTGAGGTCATTCACCTCCTTGTATACTAGCTAATAACATCTTGATTTTAACAGAAACACAAAGTTCCTAGATCAGAGCCTGATGTTGTTGTCAAGATGAAAACAAAAAAGAACTAAAAAAACCTGTGAGCACAAGGTGTACCTTTACTTGAGAGGAGAGGAAGAGAGACAGCAAAAGATTCTACACAATATTAAAGTAAGGTGGACAAGGCCAAAATAATAATAATCAGATGCTTCCAGTCTCCAAAGCTCTAGTGTAATCTCTCTCTGATATGTTATCATTGCTTCCCCTAGAACATCCACTCCCATAGATATTTGCCCTTTGTGCACAAGGAATCAGTCACTTATAAACTCGGCTCTTAAGGAACTTGATGACACATGTAAACCCCACCAGGTCTTAATTATAAAGCAATCTGTATCCTTTAGGTGGTTTTGTTGATTATCACTTGAATTGGGAGTATGAATATGAGGTGACAAGCTGGACTAGCTCAGCCTACCACTTTGAAAGCTTATCAAACTGTTCCATGAAGCCTCTCTTCCCTATATTGGGTAAGTCTAGAAGGGAAGCTAAGGATTTGTCTAGTGAAAGCATTTTTGTTTCAAAATTTAAGTACATTGAAAATAACAAATAAAATGTCTTATGAGAATTAAGCTTCCATCAGGAGAAGTTTTACAACGCTAGGAGAAAGTAGGGCTTAGGGAACAGAAGAAGAGACAAAGAGGTACTATCATATGGACATCCTGTGAATTACCTTATTTTCTCCACTGCAGCTGGGAGTTACAGATGTCAGATGAAGAAATGGGAGAATGAGGTATATTTCTGGCCATTACCAGTTACACTTTAAAGGTCAATGCTGTAATCTGCAATGCCATTCAACTTTCACAGCAGTTCGGTGCTAAATCTTGACAGACCTAAGGGATGGTTGCTAAAAATATCCCCATGTTTGCAGTGCATTACGTAATTTTATACTCACTGCACTTGAGCATATTCAATTTCTTAAGCAAACAAACATTCAAGGAAATGAAAGGTAGTGAATTTCCTGAAGATTTGTTACTTTTCATGGAATGTAAACAAAGGAAATGTGAGAAAAGACTTTCATTATTCCCACTCAATCCTTCATTTTCAAAACAAAGAAAAGTCATGACTTGCACAGTATCACACAAAGACCAGAGCAGAGGAAAGCATGATTTAGCAGGAAAACAGTCCTCTCCATTTCAGTGCCACCCCTCTTCCCATCCCCAACCATATTTCATTCTCTTAGGCAATTATCAAAAGCATCATGATGTTCTCATTTTCTTCACTTCTGCAAGCACTGAAAGGGATCAAATGTTTAAAACACACACACACTGCTATCCCATTAACATCCTTTGACCTGTAGGTCAGTATTTCAATTGCATTTGCTGTTAGAAGTCAAACAGTTAAAACCATGGCTGCCTCTCATCCCCAGCCCCACCCAGCTGCTCCCCACTCCTGCTCTACCAGCTTCCATGAAGAAAATCAACTTTATCCCAGCCAAGACTAATTCACTGTGGTCTTTTGTCACAAAAGTTGAATGAATTTTTAGAAAAGTCTATAAAAGGAACAAAGACCCAAGGCAGTGGCGAATATTGTGGTTCACTAATACAAAGAACATCAGGAAAGGCAGAAAGCTAGCTTCAGAAAGAGCAAGCACTGCCCTTTAAAAAAAACACCACTAAAGCCAAACAAAACACCCTCACTCAAACACACAAGTAACAGAAACCATGTACCTTTTTTCATAACAATGGCAAACCTTGCTCAATACATTCAAGAGCCATAACCCCAGCTAACAGGCTTTCAGGGACTCCTGAGGCCTTCCAACTCTTTCAGAATCTTGTCTTGATAGCAAGAATTCAGACATGCTCCATAGCAACTGACCCTACATATCCCTTTCCTCTCCAACACTACCCTCTTTTGGGGTCCCAGAACAGACGCAAAGTTTTGCTGAGATAAAAATACCTGCCATTAGACAAGAAATAGGGCCACTTACTTATCCCAGATTAAACATGCAGAGTGATCCAAATACTGAATTAGTGCCACATGTGCCTTGTAAACACTTATTTCTTTCCCTCACCTACTCCTCAACATTAGAACTGGGAATGCAACATTCTAAATCAAGTCCAGTGCACATACACCATCTGAAACACCAAAAGGACTACATAAGTGCCCCCAAAAGCCTGGATCCAGGCTGTAAACTGCCAGCGTGGGAGATGCAGGTCATTAATCCACACTGTCACTAGAATCTCTTCTTGGCCAGCTGCCTGCCAGGGAACTCCTAATCCACCTGCTGAATGCTAGATAGTGACCATGTAATGGTTGAGCAGCATGAGTCACATCCAGCAGTCACATCCAGGAAGAAAGCACAGAAGCACCTGATGTCAGGTGATTGTGGCAGTAAGAGCAGGAAACAAATTATTTTTTAAAAAGAGAGAGTAAAATAGATATGTGAAAACCACCCCCCAGAAAAAACCCTCAGAGACAACCATTCCTCCCTCCCCACTCCATACTTCTGTTCAGGGGATCTGCTATGTATGTATCAGCTTCCCTATCTACTCTCCCCCAGCAGAAAGAAACTAACAGAAAATACTAACAAAATTAAGAGATAGGAGAAGACAAAAACAATGAAATCACAAACATTTCTTCACAATAGAGGAGGCAAAATGCATCCCAAGACTCAAGATTCTGTAAGTGGATGAATTACCTGCTAAACTAAATGGATTGAAAGTCTCCATAGCATTGTCTGTTTGGTGATGATCACACCACAATTACTGCTTTTATTATTTGTTGAGCACATGTAAAGTAAAATGAGTATGTTGTTTTATTTAGGAGATTATAAACTGCATACTTCTCAAGAAGTATGTCAGATGCAAATCTAGAGATACAAATACAAAACAAAAAAAAAAGAGTTGAACTACCATTTTCATCCCCAAATGTCCATGACTATAGAAAAATTTCACAAACTGCCCTCAAAAGCTAGCACCAACATGATTAGTAGTGGGACACAAACAGGAAGAGATGAACTGGACATGGGCTAGTTATTACACAGGACCCTGGCTCATCCCTAACTTCTGACCTTCCAGCTGTAATCTCCAGAATTTCTGAAAGGTCAATGGATAATATAAGAGTGATTTTAGTGGGTTGACCCTGACTGGATGCCAGACTGCCATCAAATCCATTCTGTGACTCCCCTCCACAACGGGACAGGGGAGAGAAAATATAATGAAGGGTTCATGGTTTGAGATATGGAGAGAGAGAGATCACTCACCAGATACTGGTACAGGCAAAACTGACTCAAATTAGAGATACTAATTGAACTTATTATTAACAAAACCAGAGCAGGATAATGAGAAGTAAAATAAGACCTAAACACTTTCCCCCCACTCCTCCCTCCTCCCTCCTCCCACCCAGCAACACAGGAAGACAGGGAATGTGGGTTATGGTCAGTTCATCACACATTGTTCCTGCCACTGTTTAGGGAAAGGAGTCACAGCCTGCTTCAACATGGCTCCTCCACAAGTATCCAAGTCCTAACAAGAAATATGCTCCAGGGCTCCTCTCTTCATGGGTCCACAGGTGCCTACCAGGAGCCTGCTCCAGCACAGGCCTCCCACAGGCTCACAGCCTCCTTTCAGGCATCCACTTGCTCCAGTGAGAGTCTCTTCCATGGGTTGAAAACGGATCTCTACACCTCCATGGACCTCCATGGGCTGAAGGGGCACAGCTCAGATTCCCCTGCTCAGATTCCCTCCATGGGCTGCAGCAGAATCTGAGCTCAGGCACTTGGAGCACATCCTCCTTCTCCTTCACTGATCTTGGTGTCTGTAGAGTTGTTCCTCTCATATTCTCACCCTGCTTTTCCCTGGAAGCAATTACGTCTGCCAAACAACTTTTTTTCTTCTTCTTAAATTTGTTATCAAGAGGTGTTGCCACCATTCTGACTGGCCCAGATTTGGCCAGTGGCATGTCTGTCTTGGAGCCAGCTGGCATTGGCTCTGCTGAACATGGGGGAAGCTTCTGGCAGCTACTCATAGAAGCCATCCCTGTAGCCCCCCTGCTACCAAAACCTGGCTATACAAACCCAATTTGCACTCCTTCCAGAAAGAAACTCCTTTAAGTCCCAACCAACCTCCTCCCTGCAGCAGCAAGTCTGTACTGATAGCAAGTCACTAAGTTTTACATAGCCTATAAGGCATGAATTAATTACATAATGCATTCCAAGAAAGTCTGGCAATCTCAAGTTTTTTCAAAGCAGTATGTGACTGGCAACTGCTGTCTAGCCTCTCATTTTATGCTCTGATATGTAGATAATCCTCACGAGTATTAAACTGCTCTGATCAAACATTCTTTCTCAAAGCTTATTTTCTTGTGACTGTTCAGTTACCTTTTATAGCTCATATTTCAGCCTCTAAAATCACAACAAGCCAAGAAGAGAGCCTTGTTCAGTGTATAGTGTTGGCCTTAGGGGAGAATTTGCCATCTTGAAAATACTGAAGTGAATGTAGCCCAGCTGAGTAGCAAACAACTGTTTGCTGGCAGACAACATTAAGGTCTCTTAAGCTATTCTCCATGCGATCAGTTCACCAATTAAAACACCAGCACATCAATTCCTCTTATCTAATTCATTATTTATGAGTCAGCCACCCAGCCTCCTTAAGCCCTTAGTATATATCCAATCTTCACAACTCATGTTAAGAGACAAATATCATACTAGGCAGATAGTAAGAAACCAGTTCCCAATGGGTTATATGACTCTCCCTTCTCAAGAATTCATGGAATATCTATAGCAAAACCTTGAACAGACTTAAGTCCATTTCCATCTTGATCCACTTTAATTTTTGTTACTATCTCACACCCTTGCCCAATACTCTGATCATAAGTTAAAAGTACTGAAAAATCACACACATATTTCTATCTCAAGGCAGAGCTGACAAGACTCTGCGGGAAACTCTGGATTTGTTGGAGATTTGTATTTCTTTAGGAAATGAGACTTAAATAATGCCCCTCACTAGAATCAATATGCAAGGTCATTAACTGGGATTTTGATTCATAAGTCAAATTAACATCAGAGGAAGTTGAACAGCAAAATAGTCTCATTTAGCTCCCTGAAGATATACCCAACAAATCTCAATCAAACTAATTAAAGAATTACATTCCAGCCTGGATGTCCAGTCACTGGGACTCCCTTGGGGCAAAAGTACCTCAGGTGCTCCCAAACATAGCAGACAAGTGCTATCTAAACTGCTACCAGACAAGTGCTGGAAACAGCTCCCATGCAAATGCTACAGCTGAAGCCCTCAATTAATTGCACAGACATCAGGGAACTGTAATGTGGTCTGCCTCATGTTCAGTAACAGAAGTCTAACATAAAGCAAAACTTTGGAAAGGTCAAGAGCAAGCCAGAACACAGAAGTCATCTCCCTCAGTGCTATAGTGGAGATAAGTATGTAGCTAATACAATACATGTAAGAAACCCCTTGAACTCAAATGGTCATAGACCAAGGAAAAGCAGACATACCTTGTCTTCCCCCTTCTCACACCAGGACCACGATTTTACAAAAGAAAACATTATGAAGAACCTCTACTTATCTAGAACTGGGGCACCAGAAGCAGAAAATGCCTTTTTATTCTATAAGTAAAAAAAGTGAGTATACAGTTCACACATTCTCATTCTTGTGAGCAGCCTTCATTCTTCACTTCTAGAAAGAAAAGAACTTAAGTATGAAGTGTAGATTCAAATTCCAAGTGGATGAGCAGCCAGAGGCTGATCTGTGTTACAACAGCTGATACAATCTGTACCTGATGTAAGATGTGAGCAGGAAAGGGGCACAGCCAGGACATCTCCATCCTGTATCTTCTCTGTATTTCTGGTCGCAGCTGTTGCTCTACTTTCAAGGCTATTCCTTTCCAGTGCTAGGAACCAAGCCATCACGGTGCTGCTTTTCAACAAATACCAAGTGAAGAACTTCTATCTAATTTGTACGTCATGTAGGTGAACTCCAACCCAAGATGTGGCCCAGTGTGCTGACCTGGAGCCTGGCAGAAGCTTGCTATCAGAGACCGAAGGATAAGTTCAGCAACATCTCCCACACTACCTAAGGTTGTGTGGCAGAGCCTTACCAAGGACCCCACAACAAAAGCTTTTGTCCAAATCCTCTTGTGTACCTTTCATTTTCCAAAACATTCAGTAATAATGAGTGCATTGCTACTGACAAGTCTAACATTAAGAGCTTACTTCATCACAGCTACACCTGCAAAGGTATTAGCTTTATTTTAAAAGATTGGGATTTACAGTGGGAAAAACACTCCAACTAAACAAATACATCATTAAGAACACTGGAGAAAGAAGAGAAAAAGGCCTCTCTGTAAAGAGGCAGTAGGTAAATGAAAAAGGAAGAAACGTGGTAACAGCTAGCTAACTAATTCTTAGGGAGTAACAATAGCACTTAAAAGCAGAGACCACACACCATATTAAAGATGCAGGCTGATAAATGGGAAGGTGAAGAGCCAAGTTTTCTCCAGCCACAGTGTCAAAGTAAACATAATTCTAATGGACCTATTGGGAATTAGTCATCCAGCTGTTTCCATCCTGTGTTGGAAATGCATCTGTCTGGCTCTGGTCATGTCAGACCTGCCTTACATCCATCTCCCCTTGATTTGAGACCTCTTGTGGACTGCAGCTGACTGGATTTTAGAGCGGCAAAAGAAATATTGCTACTCTTTCCCTATTTGGTGACTGCACTGGAATAACTAGCTCTTCAACCTCTACCTTTTCCTTGCAAAACATTTCTGAAAGAAGCAGCAGGGAATAACGAGGTGATAAAAACACTCCCAGAGGAGTAATATTGTGGCAAAAAAAATGTCCCCTTTGTCAGCAGCTCACAGTGGATATCTAAGAGGACCATAGGACAGGCCAAATATACAGCAACATTCCTACATACTCCTTTATAAACTCCAACATTTCTGATTAAAGTACTTCTGAATAAGAAGGGTACCTATGCATCTGACAGATGTAAATCAATTTCTTCCATGGAACTGCTGAGGTGCTTTTTGCATGCATGCAATCTTTCAGCATCCATTACATTCTTTAATAAGGCAAGCCTAAGCATTTCACACCTTAACTATCAAGCTGTGTGAAAGAATGTGCTTCTGTTTTAAGCAGTGCACTTGCTAGTTTCTTTTGATGATTCCTAATGGTTCTGTCAGAAAGGACAGTGAATAATTTTGCCTATTTATTTACTCCATAACAATGACAATTTCCAAAATGAGATTTGAAATAGCTAGACAAATTAGAGTCATGCCACCTCTCCCATTTTATATGTGTACAAATGGAAGTGGGAAGAAGGCTCAATCAAGATCATTTAGCAGGCTAAAGGAAGAAGTAGGCATGGAAACTGTATTATTTTAGTTCCTAGTCAGCGTCCTAGCTATATGATGATACAACTTTTCAGTTTCTAGAATATTTACTTCCAGTAACAAAATCTGATTTAGATTTAAAAAAACACAAGCACACTGGGAAGAACTAAGAAGTATCGTTGCTTATAGTGAAAGATGGAATTTAGAAGGGAAACTCTTTAGACCATAAGAGAGCCATCCTTTCTAACCAATGTCACCACTATACCTACTCATGCCCATTTTAACACATTTTATTCAGGGCCAAAGGCTCATTAGAAAATTATGTAGATATGTATATCTACAAACTGTAGAAATCACACAGATACAGCCTGATCCTCTGTCTACCTCGTTTTTAATTCAGAATTTTTGCTTCAGTTTGACAAATACTCACAAGCTCTACAGAAATCAAGTTCAATGTTCTTACCTCAGCTGAAATGGAGGTATCTTGATAGCAGCATCAGGAGAATCCAAGGTTTCTGTATAATTAAAGGAAACAACAGGGCTTTTGAAAGAAACTTCTGAGTTCAACTGCAGTGAGACATCAAGCTACAGTCTCCAACCCAATGATCCTAAAGTCTGCACCTACTCCAGCTGACAGAACAATAACCACTGCAGCTCTAAGTTGCCAAAGCTTTGCATAAATCTGTCAGGACACTGCAGGCCCAATAAGAAGGCACAGAGTATCAGCTTTTCCCTTTCACTTATCAGCACTTCAGCAGTACATCCACTAAAACTGAAACAGTATAGAGGATATTTGCTTGGCTACTGTGCAAGACTAACACGCAATTAATGAAGCAAGCCGTGCAACATCAAGATGAAAGGCCAGTAATAAGACAGCAACAGGTCTGATCTACCACAGAATGTTGTAGCTCTGTATAGATGAAAAAAATATATTTAAAGCAATTGAAATTATCCCAGTTATGCTGATTTAAGTAAAGGGTCTTGATGATCATCAGTGTTGCAGGCTGTTAGTGTCAAAAAACACTCCAAGCCACAAACAATCTCAGAAAATGGGTGGATGCTGAAATGTACCTAAGATCATATTGCCTTAAAAGATTAATTCGTTATACTGATCATTATACAGTAAGGAGAAAAGAGCTCATGGAGTCCAGTAAAACAAAACTTCTAGCTTTTAAAATAATTGCCGAACGTAAGACAGCGTAAAAACTGTACTGCATGTTTTTTTACGATGATTTAAGGGAGGGAGGACACCTTTTAAGGAAAAGACAGCACCTCCAAAACGTGCATGGAAACTGACAGCTACTGATACCCATATATCTGCCTGGCAAGAGCCACGAAGCAGATGCAGGCGGTGAGGAAGGCGAGGGGCGCGGATGCTCTCCGGGACCGGCAGCAGGTGCCACGGCCCCTTCCAGCAGCGCGGAGCTCCCGAGCATTTTGACTGGCCCAGGTGCTCCGCTCCCTTCCCAGGCGCTGGAGGCTCAGCGGCCGGCGCGGAACAAGTTTGTTGAGGTCTCCCTGCCCCCGCTGTTACAAAACCTCTCCATCGGTGCACCTGCCCCGCTCCGCTCTCCCGAGGGCAGCCCGGCGCCGCTGCCCGCGCCCCTTACCGATGGCCCAGGTGCAGCTCTCCTTGATGGCCCTGTGCTTGCTCCCCGACGCCTCCTTCTGCAGCTTTCGCAGGATTTCTTCCATCTTGCCTCCCCCGGGATCCTCGCCTGGCCGCGGGGGAAGAGGAGAGGCAGCGAGGAGGAGGAGGGAGGAGCAGGGAGGAGGAGGAGGGCGGCACTGGCGGCAGAGCAGTGCCGGGGCTGCCCCCGCCGCGGCAGTGCCTACGCGGGAGTGGAGCGCGGCACCCCGCTGCCGCTCCGCCGCCGCTGATGAATCACGCCGAGCTCCATGGCGGGGACACGTCAGTTGTTGCCGCTGCGGAGTCCCTCCTCCTCCTCCTCCTCCTCTCCCACCCCGGGCAGGCCCCGCTGGCGCAGCGGGGCTGGGGCCAGGCCTGGCCTTGCTCTCGGAACCGCAGGGATTCTGTTTGCGGCGCTGGGGTTGGAGGAGCAGCGGAACGGAGCGGAGCCGGCGCCGCCGGAGCCTGCGGCGGCAGCAGCCCCGCGGGAGGTGGGCAGGCGGGTCGCCATGGCGACC